>CM034361.1:56744201-57246701 GCA_019925275.1 Mytilus edulis
AACCGTCAGGAATAAATGTATTTTCTGACATAGTTTTGTAAATTTCTCCTCTGGTGGGAGGACTAGGCCTACACTGGTTAGGAAATGTTCTCCCAGGAAAACAAAGTCTTGAGACGGAATTATCTCTGACTTTTTCCAAGAGATAAGGAAACCTAGGGACAGAAAACAATTGATGACCAAATCTGTCTGAACCCTCAATTTGATTGGGCAAAATTCCTTGAGAAGGGAATCGTCCAGGTAGGAATGAATCTGAATAGACAGGGAATGTAGGTGAGCTATAGCTGCCTGCATGATTTTGGTAAAAGCCAAAGGGGCTGTAGACAGGCCAAAAGGGAGAGCCTTGAACTGGAAAACTTTGTTGTTCCAAACGAAGCGAAGGTATTTCCTGTAAGTTTGGGAAATGGGAATGTGGAAATACGCGTCTGAAAGATCCAGAGAAGTAGTCCACATTTCTGGAAGGATTGAAGCCCTGATGGATCTGTTTGTTTCCATTTTGAAGTGGGGAACAATAAGAAATTTGTTCAGAATAGATAGGTCATTTTTAAAGGAAAAAATGGTGGGTTGAACCTGGTTTTGTGGCATGCCAAACCTCGCACTTTTATGGCCATGTGAAATATAACATCAAAATGACAACACAGGACTACAATATAAATAAATTGGAGAACACAATTGACAAAGAATCACACGAACAACAGCCAATAAAAGGCAACAAGTTCAAAATTTTAATACGCCAGAAGTGTATTTTGTCCACACAAGACCTATGTGTGACGCACAGATACAAAAGTTTGAAAGCCGAAACGAGTACAAAGTTGAACAACATCGAGGACCAAAAGATCAAAAAGGTTGTGCCAAAAACGGCAAGGGTTTTCTGTTAAGTTACCAGAAAATCCCTATAATTTAGAGTAATTTATACTTTTGCAAACAGTAAATTTAATAAAATGAATATTCAAAAAATGTACATGATAAAGCTGAAGTATTAACTTATTACAGGAAACAACTGAAATACATTTACATAACCAGACATTTGAAACACAAAAGTAGACACATCCGAATACGTTTAAACCTCTACGCCAAGTGACGTCATATTTGAAACTGAAAAATGACGAAAAAATGACGTCATTTGAATTAGTAAAACAGAACATCAAAAAATGAAAAATGACGTCACATAAGAATGAATAAGATAGAATTAGGATTAATTTAAGATTATAATTTGAACTAAATACTGATATTGCATTTTAATAACAAAGCACATTTTAATTCTTATTAATATAAAACTGAGGTAGCAATTAACTATATTATAAAACTATGTCAGGTTTGTTATGAATCTAACTTCAAACGTAAAATATCGTACTGATTACTTTGAAGGCGGTGATTAATTTTCTTTACCATAACACTTAACCTGATCAGAAAAGGATGACATTCCAAATCCTGAGATATTGTTATTAGCAACCTTTTCACTAGCAGAATTAGCGATACCTTCATTAATAAATTGTAAAGCAAAAACTATATGGCCAGATTCAGGAAAAGAATTGTGAGAAGTCACAGTATCCTGAGAAATACCACAGGAAGCTTCAAAAGTTGAAGAAGGTTTCTTCGGCTTGGAAGGAGAGGCAAAAGGGATATGTGCTTCATCCCTCATCAAGGTATACACCTTATCCCTAAGATCCTTCAAGGAAGGAGGATCCTCAGTCTCCTTGGTGGGAGGTTGTTGAGCTGACTTAGAAGAAGGCTCAGGGGCCGTCTTCGATACCTTGGGAGAAGAAGAACTTTCAACATCCTCATCAGTGAGGAAAGCCCTTTTATGACTCCCAGGGGAAACAGAAAGCTCGTCATCCTCCCTCTCATCACATTCTACAGACTTAGCTGGAGAAGGTTGATGAGAAGAAACTCTATTCTCCAGTTAGAGTCATACGACTGGATAGAGTACTAAATTCAGCCTTGAAAGACTCACCAAAGTCCAAAAGTAACTTCTGTAAACCATCCAAAGGGTAGAGCAGGAGCTAAAGGTGGTGCAGTAGCTACCCCAGAAGGGGGACCATAGAAATTGTCCCTATAAGGCCAAAAACCAGGTTGGTTTGGCATAAACCCACCATAAGGGTAAGACTGTGGCCAAGGTGGCTGAGACCATGAGGGTAAAGGTTGTGTGCCCGTGTTGGGAAGCATATACCCACAATAGGATAATGGGGGTCTAGAACCTGGCAAGTTCAAGCCCATAGCTGTACCTGGGACAGAACTAATAGTACCCACTGAATTAACAGGCCTAGATAAAGTATGAGTCACCGAAGTTGAAGTAGGTACCCCCCAAAATGCATGGCCGAACCTTGTGAAAGGGTCGGATAGGTAGCATTACCAGACACCGTTGTCGAAACTCCAGTCAATGTTCTGGTAGTTTGGGGGGGGACTTAAAGGTAGTGACCCATCTAAGAGATAGTCCGAACCAGGAATACTTACATACGGACTATTCAAATTAAAGTCCATAATAAATTTTACTTTAGTAAAAAAAAACAAAAAAAAAACACAAATAATTTGTTTAGAAATTTAAACAAAACAAGGGAATATATATCCAATAAAATACACAATATATATGAAAAGCAATTAAGCTATTCAAAAAAACTAAACACTTCTCTGTTGAATCTGTAAAACTTGATGTGCACGTGTGACCGATGTCGCAGATGGAAATTGAATGGAAGAATATGGGCAAACAGGGGTATATGTCCGGACCAGTGAGAGTACGTTTATTTTTAGTAGGGATTTTCCATCTGACCTATGACGCAATTGGGGTTACACTCAGAATTTATGATGGTAACGTATTTATAGCTATAAAATAATGTTACTTGAATCAGTGATTTAAAAAATCACTTGTTTAAGTAAGTCCCCTGACTGATAATGAAAATTGTATATGGAATGACTGTCATGATTACAGGTTCATTTGTCAATGTTAAGTTTTTGTATTTTGGTCTTTTTCCCATTACTATAATAGAGGGTGGTAAGGCAGCAACAATTTGATTTTCATTGGCAAGAATTTTAACCGTTATACATCATGAAGGTACCCCCCATTACTACCCTCATAATAAGCAATAGCTTAATTATATTTGATGTATGAAATGAGTATGGTGTACATGTCTGTTGTGCAGGTAAATTCTGACCTTGACCTCATTTTCATGGTTCATTGGTCAATGTTAAGTTTTTGTTTTGTTTTTGTTTGTTTTTTTCAAATATGATCATGATTATAAGCAATTGTTGGGGTGGAGATTGTCCTTGTAAATACTTAATTGACACATCTCCATTATGTGAGATATATGTCTTTAACTTGTTGGTGGTCTAGTGGATACAGTGCTGAAGGTCACGAGTTCGATTCTCACTTTGGGTGCTAAAAATATCAGTACATTAAAAGGGTAACCCTATAACTTCGGGCACTGGATTCAATTTCACAAAAAATACTTACGACTAAGATTGATTGTAAGTATACTGAATTGCTAATGACTTACGATCAATCTTAATCATAAGTTTTTTTTGTGAAACCGAATCCTGGCTACAAATAACTAGAAAGTCTCTTCAAGTGTAGCTGTATCCACCTAAACTAGTAAAGACCAACAAGTTAAAGACATACACCTTTTCTGTATTTGAATTTTAGTAGCATATTTCATTTTATAATGTTAAAACTTATTTTCAGAGGCTATGGGAAGAGACCAATAGTGAGGAAAAGAGATTATACTCCAGTTTACTGGGATCATTATTTTGAACATGAGCATGATGTCAAAGTAGAAGGAAATGTATCCCTGTAGTATTTAAGAATTTGATTGTTTCGTTACAGTGGAACATGTTGAAAGTTATAAACATTTTATGTATAATTATTACAAAACTTAATCAGTACGATGATTTCATATATTAGATAGTGTTAAATTTCTTTGAGATTCTAATTTTTGAAGGAAAATTATTCAGAAAAGACAATTTGCTGTTGATTTTTTTTTACTTTCCTAACAGATTTATCTAAGACACCATTAAAAAAGACATTATACAAATTTGCAATAGTTTCTTTACTCTTTTTGTTTCTTTCTAGTTAAGAAATCACTTTAAAATGAAAGGTGTTCACATACTGTTGAACTTATAAAATATTTCGATGTACTATCTTCCACCAAATATGAAAGAGTATTAATTGCTCATAATCCAGTGTACTCCTTAAATGAAAACATTTTAAAACTATGATAGAATTTTCCTTAGCTTTATAACAGACTTTCAGAGTGTATGAATGTGGTAAGGAAGGACCAGTTCTACTTTTTCTTCATGGAGGAGGTTTCTCCGCCTTATCATGGGCCTTGGTCTCAGTAAGTATTAAGTAATTGCAGTTAGCTAAATTTTTTGTAAAAAACCAAATATGGTTAAAAGAGGCAACAGTTGTATACCACTGTTCGAAATTCATAAATCGATAGAGAAAAAACAAATCTGGGTTACAAAATAAAACTGAGGAAACGTAACAAATATAAGAGAACTACGACACAACAGAAACACAACATTAAAATGTAACTTACAGAAACAAACTATAATATAACAACGAAAAGAAGTAGCTTTGTTATTTATGTGATTTTTTTCAGGTAAACTGTTCCTACTGTAAAATAATCAACCAATCAATCTGTTTAAATGAATTGAATGCAATGGTGGTGTCTCTTGTCTTTATAATATGAGAATTGTTTTAAAGTTTTACAATCATATACAGGTACTCTCTTTTTTCATTTCAGAGTAATATATCACATTTAGTGACGTGCCGATGTGCTGCTGTAGATTTGAGAGGTCATGGTGAGTTGTTACTCAAGTGTAGGAGAATCAGCTATTCATTTGCCTTTTTAATTTTTGTTCCAATATAACTGTTGGTGATTTTAATAGAGAGTTTTAGTTATTTTTGTATTTTTACATGGCTTCTTACTATTGACATCTTTATTAAGAAAAAAACGGGCAGTGAATACCGAAGGAACTATGTAAAAAAAAAAAAAGTCAATGAAAAACAGACTTCACTAGACACTACATCATCAAATGAAGAAAAAAAACCAATGAGAAGTCAAATAACATTCTACAAAACACTTAAAACTAAAATCTGATCAACATGAAAAAGAAATAGTGACTTCTGGTGCATCGGAATGTAAACAGATTCTACTCTTCATTTTGCACTTGTCATGTTGCTCATTGCAAGTACAAATTTACATGATAATTCATTCAGTGATGTCACAATCAAGGGAACTGTGGCTTTGAAATTTGGAAATAATTCTCTTTTATAATGATTTTGTCTAAGATTAATGTCTGAAGGCCTAATGATTTACTAACCAGGGGCTGAGGCAAGTCCAAACTAGTTTTTTAAAAGGCATTCATACATCAAAGACAATGCAATCTCATATATATTCTCTGGCTAATGTTAGAAAGATTACAGAATATGACAAAAAATCTAGATGATATTGAATCACTATACCAATAAATTGTGAAAATGTGAATAAACACAGCTAGAATACCAACGAGTGACATAAAAACTAACAGTCTCGTCATACACATACCTGCCAACTTTTCAAAATGCCCATGGGGGTTTTACGTGCAAGATGGCTATTGTAGTCCTACAAAACCTTCAATGGGACCTTCAAATACATTTTAAAGTTGTTTTTTTTTGGCTTCTTCTTACTTTAACAAGCCTATGACCATTTTAAAATTAATTGTTTTGTTAAAAATTATGGACAAAATTGATCTTTCAAAATTATCATTTTGGAGCCTTCATGGGGGAAATCCCCCACAAATAGTGACAGTTGGCAGGTATGCATACATTGCTTCTTCTAACAGAAAGTTAGCTAATCTGCTAATGGTAGTTAGAAATTTTGGTAGAATCAATTTGTGGTGGGTCTCTTATTTTTATGTCACATTATGGTTTTTGAAAAAAAGACAAAAATGTGGTAGCTATATACAACACGCAGCTTTTATTTCCTGTACAAGGTAGGAACCATTCTGTTGGTAGTTGCAATGTTTAGTTTTTTTAATGTGTGTTTGGGCTTAATGACTTACATGTATGGTCTAGATTGGTCTGCACATGAAGCAGGTTTAAAACAATCACCTTTTGTGTCTTGACTCTGTTGTTTATCATCTTTACTGTTGTTTGTCTTTGTTTCTCTAATTCTTCATCAATTTATCCCTTTCTGCACCCATTGTATAAAAAAATTTAATCGAGGTGTGGTTGGTTTGATCTCAGTTTTTCATTGGTTAAAATCCGATTATGACGTTGAATTGTCTTGTTTTCCTCTGAAAATCCTATTGTGACGGCATGAAAAAAGGCGATCATGGCTGATGATGTCACAGAAAGAACACTTCTTTTTGCAGATCAGTCGCAAAGAAGGAATATGTTTGCCTGTGTGTTGTTTGAAAATCAAGCGGGAAACAGATTCTACCACTAAATCTTGTGTAATACGATATTTATCCACTCTCGACAGTTAAATTTTAAATATTTAAAAAGCTCGGCGAGCTGGCGTTTTAAATTTGAAAATTTAACTGTCTCGAGTGGATAAATATTGTATCACACTTAATGCAGTGGTAGAATCTCTATATATCTAGATATTTTCCCCGTTAGAACAGATCTTGTTGTTTGAAGTGGTCTGTTGTGCCTTGAATATTCTTTTATAGTTTTTGTGGTAAGATCTGTTTATAAAGAAAAGCTTAGATAATTAATTTGTGTAACCTGATGCATTTATAGTATTCATGTATCTTAGCTACAAGCAGTAGCTCTGTTACATCTCCAGAGGCTTCCCTAGAATTTTACATTTGTATTCTAATCATGGTATACCAATGATATCTGATTGCTTATATATGAGCCTCTGACTTTCTTTTTTTCTACATTGTCAGGCCTGTCTCATAGTCATGATAGTCATGTTTCAATGAATGTAAATTGATTACATTGTATAATGTCAGTTTTCTGATCTAGTGAGTTTTAGGAGTTAAAGCATACTTACAAATGACCAAGTGATATTCACTCCTATCATGCCTATAGACATATCTTAATTATACATTCAGATTTCTTTTTATGATATTGTAGTAGAGTATTTGGGATATTTCTGTGTTGAATGTTTTATTGACCCCCACCTATAACCCTGTCCCATGTATGTTACAGGAGACTCAGTTACAACAGACGATGGAGATCTTAGTTCTGAAACAATGTCTAGGTATGTAGTACTTTTCTTAGACTGATTGATTGATTGGTATTTAATTCCACTTTCAGCTCTATTGTGCTATTTCCTGGCAGTCAGTTTTTAGTGGAAGAAGAAGCAAGGATGCCACAGAAAACCACTGATATTTCTTAGTGGATTCAATTTGGTTTTTCACATTATAACAGTAACAAGCTGTATTTTTACACTGGAATCACTTCTGTTGATTTGAGTTGTTTTGTTTTCATGTCACAGTTTGTAAATTAGCATCTTTTAGAAACAGTTTTTCAGAATTGAACAAAATGTTCACAAGAATTTGTTACTCCATTATGGTGATCACTTTCATGTCATTTACTGTGAGGCAAATATTTTTTCTCTCAAGTTTTTATTTGATCCCAAGGGGGCAGGGTTGGCAAAGAATAACCCGCCCGGGAAAACCCAGGCGGGAATTCCCGGGTTTTCCCAGGCCGGGCAATACTCCCTGAAATGGGTAATACTGGGTAATACTGGGCAATAAGACTTTTTAAGCTTATTTTAACACAAAATAGTAAAGTCTTGTTGTAGTTTCATAGCATTATAGCTAAATATATACATTTTATACAGATAACCATTGAGAGTCATGTTTCTAGAAGATTGAAAATTCAGGCAGAATACAAAATTTGAATATTTTAGGATTATTAATACCTTGTTAATTTCCATGTATTGTTTCAATTATCCAAACTTTAAAAAAATGCATTTTATAGCAGTGTTTATGTGAATTATAAATTTAAATGTCTATGCAATCATATTGCTAAATAAACACCCTACAGGGTCAAGTCATTAACCCTTATAGAAATGAAAAGGCTGAATATGGTTATATAAACATATCAATGTCCTAATCTGAATAATTACTTATTAATTAGTGATGTACATATAAATTATGCAAAAGTAATTTTTCTCACATTTTCTTGTTAATTGTTAATGTAAGATATATACATTTGAAAAATGAATTCTTTGAATTTCTGTTACCAGTTTGACCAATCTAGACGAGAGGGTGATTTAATAGACTTTCAAA
This sequence comes from Mytilus edulis, assembly GCA_019925275.1. Classification (NCBI taxonomy): domain Eukaryota; kingdom Metazoa; phylum Mollusca; class Bivalvia; order Mytilida; family Mytilidae; genus Mytilus; species Mytilus edulis. The sequence continues at coordinate 56,752,422 of CM034361.1, forward strand.
AGAATTATTGATAAAGGCCTTTTCCATTAATATTTGTGTAATGTGTGACTACATGTTTACTTGTCTCATAGTTGCAAGAATAATACTTTTTCAAATGTATATACACTTGTATTATCACTCTCAACCAAGTCAACTAATTTATAAATCAAAATGTGTTTATAAATATCTTAAATGTATTGCAATTGAGTTTGATCACTGAATCCTCTTTAAAATTCAGGCCAGTATTTTATATTACCCAGTATTGCCCAGTATTACCCATTAAAACCCAGTAAAACCCAGGTTTTCCCAGTATTTCCCACTGGGCTGGGCAATACTCATAAAACCCGGGTTTTTACCAACCCTGCAAGGGGGGGGTAGGTTGAGCCCAAAACCACTAGACCAGTTCAGTACCATGAAACCACTGAGGTGAAGTCACTGTGTCAGTGAGAGAGCAGCCTTATAAAACAACAAAACAGAAAACAAATAAATTAGGAGGCCAATACACAGTGTTCACCGTCCAATAGATGAGTGCATATGTCAAACAAATTGAACTAAATGGTATTCTAAACAAGTTAAAAATAAAATGAAAATAAACTTCACAGATCTTAATCAGCATCATTTGCATTAATATGCACAAAAATTGTATTGCTATCTGTTTTGTTTCTTAATTTAATCTTTTGATCACCTACTAGAATATATTTTTTGTGATACCTACTATTTGTTTTTTAATGAATCAAATATAAGATGATGGGCTTACAATGTTATTTTAATTTGATGCTTTTTTGTTTTCAGTGATGTTGGCAATATAGTGAAGGCTTTATATGGAGAAGATCCACCACCTATTATACTGGTAGGACACAGGTGTGTACATAGATATCCTAATTTTATAAATATCAATGTCAATACAACACTTTATCACAGTCTTAACCATATAATGCTATTTTGCATTTTCTTTTTTGTTTGTTTATTGATCATAATCAATTTTAGGGTTTTCTACTAATGCATGCATATGCACTAGTACTTCACCATTGCTTGATTTTATAAGAGGAGATATCTATTTCATATTTGAAACTTCTTCTATCAAACCCCTTATTACAACTCTGTATAACTTTCTCAAAACCTTAGCAGTTTCCTTTAGAAATTATAGGCACATGGCAGTACACATTTATATCCCTTCTCATCCTTGTCATCTTTTCAGAATTTGATTTTATTTTCTCTGTATCTTTCACCATGTATTAAAGCCATTATGTACCTATAATTTTGTTTTTATTTATGCCCTATTTATGGTCATAATGTTTTCTGGTCTGTGTGTTCGTTTATTTGTTTTCGTTCGTTGTACCATTTGTCCATCTATCCCACTTCAGGTAAAAGTTTTTGGTCGAGGTAGTTTTGATGAAGTTGAAGTCCAATCAACTTGACACTTGATACTGTGGATTCATTTATTTTCGTGGATACCAATTTTCGTGGATTGAGGAAAACATATATGTTCGTGGATATTTAATTTCGTGGTTTTGGAGAAATCTGCATACAAGCCTATAGAAAATTTGGTATTCGTTGAACATTTAATTTCGTGGTTCGTCTGTTCCCACGAAATCCACGAAAATTGGTATCCAACGAATAATGATAAATCCACAGTACACATGTTCCCTATGATATGATCTTTCTAATTTTATCACCAAGTTAGAGATTTTACCCCATTTTCATGGTCTCTGAACATAGAAAATTATAGTGCGGATGGGGCATCTGTGTACTATGGACACATTCTTGTTTATCTTATTTTCTGTACTCCATGCTTTCTTCAGTGGCTGGTATATAGTGAAAAGGGCGTCTTTCTGTTTAATTTGTGGATTGTTTTGTCCTCCTATAACTGTAAATTTAGAAATTATTGTGATGCTTTTATTATTGCAAAAAATGGGACAGGGTTAACATCTCAATAATTTAAACTTGTGTTTTGACTTTTTTTTTTATATGAATTGAACAAGATTTTTCTCAATATTGCAAAAATTAAAATCGCATTTTATTCTAACATGACTATATCGCAATGATAGATGAAGGCAATAATTTACAGTAATTCTTTATGAGAATGAATTTTGGGATTTCTATTTGTAAATCATGAATTTTGTAAGTAATGGAATCACTTTTTATCAGATATACTCACAATATAACAGGATAGAAGTTTTTTCTCATGAATATTTGGTTGTAGATGCTTTTGAATATTTTTGAATTCATAGAATTGTAGAAACAATCTGACCTCAATAACCAAAACATATTTCAACAGAATATTAAAAAATATCTAAGAATGAACTATTAAGCTAATCAAAATGAAAATCATTGTCAAAATATGCAGTGATTTTCTTTGATATTCAGACTAATGAAAATATATCTGACTTGGACAGTTTTAATTATCTATTGACAGTATGGGAGGTTCTATAGCAGTAAACACAGCCTTTAGACACCTGATTCCATCTTTAATTGGTCTGATTGTCATTGATGTTGTTGAAGGTAAGAAGAAGTCTACCTGTTGTCTTTATAAAAGTGTAAGCATAATTAATTACTGTGGATTCCTTATTATTCTTTGGATACTATTTTGGGGGATTTCGTAGTACAGATGAATCATGAAATTAAATGTTCAAGGAATGACAAATTTTCTATAGGCTTGTATGCAAAACAACGAAATTAAACATTCGTGATTATGTAAGGTTTCCTTAATCCACGAAAATTGGTACCCACAAAAATAAATGAACCCACGTATCAATCTTGTAATAGGCCTTGTTTACAGTTCAAAGCTACAGGTGCAAAAAGGTAAAACTGGTGACAAATATGATTCACTATTGACACTAAGGTAATTTAATTTGGCTAATATTGATTGTAATAACAATATGTTGGTCTGAATATTTTTATTTCCTACTATCTAGCTACATAGGGTAATTAAACAAATAAGACAAGCTGCAAACAATTTTCAAATGAAAAAATAGTATTGTTATATAAAAAGCATAATAAGTTACTTCTAAAAATATTTACATATAACAAGCTATTATAACCTCAACTTTGATCTTATTAGAATTTAACATAGATGTGACGACAACATGATAGCATAAAGTAACTATAAGGGTTAGCTTGATACAAGTATTAAAATTTTTCATTGATAAATACACACTTATCTTTTAGTTTCATCTTTTCCAAACTTTTATTAAATCATTATCCTTTGATTTAAAAAATTGATATGGTTGATAAATTTTTTAACTCTGTATCCTGCATCGGTACAAATGACCCTTTATAACAGTGTTTAAATATGTATAGTAATAAAATATAGAGATAGATTTTTATTCTTCAATGAATTTTAAATAAATTTAATTATTCCAAAGACTTCTTCCAAGTCTTATATTCATACTGTCTATATACAAGGTTATGACTTCTATGTACATTTATATAAGTAAAAAAATAGATATTATAGTATTTGGTAAGTTTTACCTACCAGCATACTAGTATCATAAAAAAAAAAGAAGATGTGGTATGATTGCCAATGAGACAACTCTTCACAAGAGACCAAAATAACACAAAAATTAACAACTATATGTCACCGTACGGCCTTTGAACACTTAAAATAAAAATGTTTTCTCTTAATGAATGCAGATTTAGGAATATCAGTTTACAATTTCAATACTTTATGTATTTTTCTTTGATAACTAATTGATGGTTTGAGCATTTTAGCATTTTAAAACTTTTTATACAATTTCTGTGTAATTGAAAAATCAAAATATTGACATAATACAGTTATGAATGTGCACATGTTACAGTTACATTCATATAATGAAAGTACTTGCTCACAAGAATAATGAAAATTACCATAAAACTGATGATGATGGTGAAAGCTAATACGTCTTCATGAGTTGTAAGTTACTTATTTACAATCATTTAATTATTTAATAATTCAGCATCACTATACCTGACTCAATATTTACAATAGTTTGTTTTATATAATAGGAACAGCTTTGGAAGCATTGACCAGTATGCAGAGTTTTTTGAGAGGCAGGCCTGCTGTATTTAAATCTCTGGAACATGCTATTGAATGGAGGTTAGTGCTTATACTTATATATTATGTGACAAGTAAAATAAGATTTAGTATTAGGACACTATGAAGGATAATATAGTTCATGTTAATCACAGAGGGACAATGTTTTGAAATAATTTCACAAATAAAAAATCATTCTTCGCATATAATTTTCAAAGGTAAAACATTTGGTTTTCATAACTGACACTGTTTTATTATGCATGTTTATAATTATATAATAGCACACAAAGCTTAATGAAAATGAGTCCTTAGGTTGAACAAAAATTTAAAAACTTGTAAATTTGAATTAAAGTAGTAGTGATATCCAAATATAACTTGATATGCAATGATAACATCAAGATACGATCTACAAATTATTCCAAATGTATGTCAACATTGAAAGATTTAATCTCACAATGAGTATTAGGCACATGGAATTGTAAGTTTCTGTTATTTGATAGAATGTAAAAATGGATTTTTTTTTATTATATTAATTACAGTTTTCATATTATCTAAATATCAACAAAACTTTTTATGAATCATATTAAACCATATACTATGTGTTTTTGTTTTAGTGTTAGAGCAGGACAAATAAGGAATGTAGAATCAGCCAAAGTTTCAATGGTTGGACAGCTTAAAAGGTAAGAAGAATGTTTTATATAATTTGGATTACTTAAGTATAGTATTAACACATGTTCCTACCTATAAAGCATGTACAATTTAATGCAGAATATATATGAAGGTCGAGACTAAATTGTCAATACTCTCATCTAACCCTAGATTTTACCATTGAAGTATATCTACTGGTATCTGTATCTAACTTCATTGTCATTTCTTACTCAACATTTTACTGTTTAAAAGCACTTCAAACAAAACAAAATAATGAAGTGTTATTTTCTTTTACTTTACTTTACTAACTGATTGCAATTCTAAACAGAATAAACAGTACAACATATGAAAGCATAGACATTTAATATATATGTCTCACAATGTTTGCCATATGGAAAATTGACATAGGTCTTACTGATATTCATGAAAGATGCTCAGAATATTTTTTTCATTAAGAACAACCATCTTATTTTGTTTTGTGTTGTAGCTGATAAATGAATTTCCCTGCAGCCACTCATTGTTGGTTCCTCTGACTTTTTCCCTATGTTTAAGATCTTTTGATACATGATGTATTAAACCACCTTTACAGCACACATACAAACTTCCATCTTGTAGAGAAGTTATAGAGGTTAAATGTGATGGTAATTTCGTGTTATATATTTTTTTATCAATATAATTGTACGAGCTTAGTGTTTTATCTCTGCTCAAAAAAGACCTATTAGTGAAGAATATTCTGTCACCAGAAGCATGTAACACACAGGGATACACGACTTCTTCTATTGTTGTTATTGTACATGTCTCTCCTGTCTGATAATCAACACTCAGTAGTTCTCCCCTACCACCTACTACTAACTTGTTGTTTATCATTGCAATGCCATTAGCAATAAAATTTCCAGGAATTGATATGGATTTAAGTATGTGTTTATTGTTTATGTCATACATCTCTATATAACGTCTGAACTGCAGTTCAACTGTAACAGCCACTATAGAGTTGTTGACTACAGTTAAAAACCACGGTTTTCCCTCTAAAGATATACAGTCTGTCTCTGATTCATCAGTGTTGCAGATCATTAGTCTGTTCTCATAATGTAGACAAAACACCAGCCTACCATCATCCATCATCTTTACATCTGTTATGAATTCTCTCTTGTCCATAAGGAATAGTGACTGAAGTTTGAACTGTTGATGAAGGAAGAAGATATTTTGTCCTAGTTGATACTGATCTCTGTGTTTTCTTCTTTGGTCATTACCTGAGTAGTAGATACAATACTGATACTAAAGAACAACTGTGAATGTATATTATATGTGCAAAATAATAAACAATGGTCTGTTTAATTGTAATAAAACATGATAACAACTCAAAGGAAACATTAAAAACTCAGTTTCAGCTTTTAACGTTTTATCCTGAGCGCATACACATGTATTTGTGTAGTGTTTAATCCAAATCATTGGAACTTATATTACAACTTGTTTATAACACAACCACACACTTATCACAATATACTCCATTTAATTACATCATTATGTGTTAGATTACACTATCTTATTTGTTATGACAAAAACTTGCACTTCTAACCCTTGTCATTTTATTTACAATAGATATAAAATTTGTTCTAATCAAACAAACTTGTTCGTTGGGATTAAAACCAGATGGATGTTATTTATATTATGATTTGTAATTATCAGTCACTGCAATCAAATACTCAGGCATTAAAACATACATGTTTCTGTTGATAAATCAATTTGATGACAGCATATGCAAATGTCAATATTTCATACTTCTTGCAATTGACTTATCAATACACATAAAACTTGGAATGGAAATTAGTTTCTTGAGTTGTCGACTCATTGATGATTACCCTACAATCAGTTTTACCTTATTTAAAACTATATCCATGGTCAAATATTTATAATTTGAAAATCTATTAAAGTAATACCATTTACGGTAAATTCATTATTATTTGATGGATGTAAATTTCCTCAATTTATAACGGATTTCATGAGTACAATAAACTCTTTTTTGAAACTTTGTATAATACCTATGAGGATTGATTTTACCTCACTTGAAATATCTTTCTGTAGAATGCGTTTGTGTTAAAACAGTTTCATTTTGTTTTTCATGATAGATTGTCAATGCTTTTTGGATGTAAATTATTAAAGGTTGAGTTATTTCCACAAATAACATTCAAATAAACCAAATTGTTAATGCACATGGCAGCTAATACATGATACATGCTACCAAAAAGTTTTGTGAACGGTTTGACAATTTTAACAACTACAGTATTAATGATAAAACAATCTTTTAATGAGAGAACAATAAGGAGACGTTTCCTTCACATAGTGCCTCCTTCTGCTCTCAATGTTTTAGACTTTAGAAGTATATTTCAAATACTAATGATGGAAAATAGATTTGATTAAAGATGAAAAGTTCAATTTATCAAAAACATGTAATATTTGTAAACTTACAGAGAGGAATAATGATTTGTCTGCCACATTCACATGTCAGACCTTTATGTAGGAGTTCCTATAAATGAAAAAAACTGTTGTATTATAATTGAAGTTAAAAAAATAATGGGGAGATAACTCATTATAAGTTTTTAATGGCAAAAATTAAATTCACGAAGACAAATTGTTTAACAGACAACCTTCAATATAAGCTCTTTTTTCAAATACTATGTATACAATATTTTTCAATAACACAGATATTAATCGTAGTTCCAAAATGTTCTACTTGAAACCATAATGTGATTAGAAATTTTTTATGGCCATGCAACGAAGCAAGAAGTTGTGGGTGCCATATAGTTTTACCCTTGTCCGTAATTCTGAAATTCCGTAATTCCGTAATTCCGTAATATTGCCATTCCGTCATTCTGCAACAAATCATTATACAGAGGTTTTTTTCTAAACGCCTGCCGATATTGGGCTGATTCTTGGGTTTGTGAGTTAACCATGATGAGTTACAGATCAAGTTTAAGTTTCGTTCCACTCCTCTAGTTTTGCTGAAACTTTGGACTTTGATAAATTGTTGAAAATCACAGTTATACAGACTTTTTTTCTAAATACCTTTAGATATTGGGCTGATTTTTGGGTTGTGAGTTACGCATAATGAGTTACAGATCAAGTGTAAGTTTCGATCTGCTCTGCTAATTTTTGTTGAAATTTCGGGCTTTGGACTTTGATGATTTACCTTAAGAAGATCATTTGTTTGCTGAACTGATGTTTCTATTCCTTGCATGGAAGTTCCCATTACTTGAACTCTTGTATCCATTCCTTGAACTGCAGAGTCTATTCCTTGAACTGTTGTGTCCATTGCCTGAAAAGCTGTCTCTGCAGAACTGTTCAGTCCACTTAATGAAGAACTGACAGCTTGGATGGACGAATGAACACTTTCCATGGTTGACTTTATCTTCAATAAAAAAATATATAATACACTCTTGAAGGTCTTGATTGCTTTTTATTGGTGGACAAGCATAATTAATTGTATTACACATAAATGCAAATGACACAAGTGAATTTAATTTCTAAAATTTTCAATTGGAAATAAAGTGATTTTCTTTGAGCTGTTCAAAGTCCTTTAATAGGGTCATGAATAATAAAAGCTTTGCCCACTTAAAAAAATAATGTACATTATAAATTAAACAGTATATAGAAATTATACCTCTTCTATCTGTTGATGAAGATCAAGGAGGAATGTGAAGTATTTTTTACATAGTGACTCATCTAGTGGTCTGTTTTCTATCCTAACAAGATCATCTTGTTTGGTTGGATCAAGTCTCAGGACATATGTGACTAAGTCTGGCCATAAGGTGTTGTATTCAGTTTGGGTAATACAACCTGTCGTATTATGACTCAAGTAATCATTCTTGTATTGTCGTAGCAGTTGAACAGCTTCCGCTTCAGGTTGTGATAGATTACAACAGTTTAACAAAATAAGACTGGAAAGGCTGATATCCAGTTCATTTAGTTGAACAGGATTAGCACTGAATTTACAGTGACAGTTGTGGATCCCTGGTCCTGGATTTTCGGAATACAACTTGTTCCACTGACAGTAAACCAAAGGCAACGCAGAAGGGTTATGGCAGTTTGGTTTGTCCTTACAACACCAAGAGTTTCTGTGTCGAAGGTGAAATAGAGTGTGAATAACATGTTGACTGTTAATAAACGCCTGAAAGGATCCAAACCCACCAGTTGTATAGTCATTCTCAATCTTTTGTTGAAACAAAGGAGTCACAACTTCTAAAATGACAGATCCAACCACCAGATATCTACGTTGATCTTCTCTGTCCATCCTGCAACTAATTGAAAACAGTGTAAACAATGCTCATGATGCTTAATGTTTTGATTTTAATTTCTGTTGCATATCTTCAGATATTCATCATAAAATCATTAAGGAAGATCATTATTGTTTTGGTTTTGGTTTTTTTTTTATAAATGATGGTTACCTTCACAAATCTTATATCCATGCAATGAGATAGACTTCATATATATATTTTTTTTAAATAATGCAATAAACCTATATTATAAGCAGTGGTTTTGAAGTTTATGTGCTTGAGACAATATCTTATTGTGTACCTTGGAAAAGTTTATTTCAGGAAAGCATCTCTAAAGTATCATCCTCGAGGCTATAAAAATTTCAGAAAAAAATCAAACATTTGTTTTTCATTACAAATTTTATTTATTTTCTTTTGTAGTTGCTACTTTATCATATGGTACAAAAATCATTCAAAACAATCACTTCGTGTTGGCCCCAGATGACTTTCAAATGTATACATCATTGAAAAAGTTCCAAATTATCTCCCTTTGGTGGAAAAATGCCATTTTTTTGCTCTAAAATTGAAATATCTTTTTCAACTCTTCGGTGACCTATTTTTTTTATTATAATTTCCATATAAGCTGTACTTAAACTAAATTATTGTAAAATTTTAGCGATTTCTGTAATAAATTTCTTTTTTTTATTTCGATATTAACTTTATTTCTCCTATTACTTCAACAGAAAAAAAACACCTTTACAAAAATGTATGCTTCTTTCGAAGGCAGATTGTGAGCGCAAATGAACGGTGACCCCACTTTTTTATTTTATTTTTCTATTAACTACAAGATAAAGTTCATTTATAGAAAAATATAGAGAAATCCTATATAAATGATTTAGATCCGCGAACCCCCTTAATTGTGTCTTGCAGTATTAATTTACTAATTGACCCAGTATTGATTGAATTACAATTACAAAAAAGAAAGTAGATTGCATTAAAAAATTGTCAGCTTTAGAAAAGATATGAATTAAACATACTTGTTTTTGTATGAGTGAATATATATTACAAATATATTGTTATTTATATACTTATTACATCTTATTGTAGATAAAACAAAAAAGAAAGTAGGTCACCTAGAAATAAAATGACTGAATTGGGCTTGTGGTTAATGCAATTACAAGTTCACATTTTAAAGTTCTATTAATTTAAGATGTAATGTTTTGAAAATATTGAATAGTTAATTTTGTTCACACCACTTGTCTTACCTTTGTCTTGATTATCTCATTTCTTTTAATATTTCTTCATCTTGATAACACAACCTTGGGCTGGAAACAGGAAATTCCCTTTACTATTTATAGTACAAAAATGTACCATAAAGAAGATCACATGATTAAAATTAATGTAAACAGTTAAGTAAGGAGGGAAATTTAAAACTAAAATTGAAAAATTGTGGAAGATATATATTTTATTACAACTGATATTAAATCATTCAATTAGTTATTTGGTTTGAAATATCACAAATAAAGGCGACAGTAGTATATTACTGTTCACTATTCATAAATCAATTGAGAGAAAATAAATCCGAGCAACAAACTAAAACCAAGCTACAGATCAAATTCAATCCAACAGGGTTTTTTGTATAAGTTATGGTCTATTGCTGGGGCAATTTCTTGAGCATGTTGAGGATAGCATATTATTGCAATTTTCTGTTTGTAATATATATCTCAATTAGATGCATTGTATTAAGTATGAATCTAAGCATATGAAGTTAAAGAATGAGTTTTGAGTTTTAATACCCCACGCTACGGGTTGCAGAGGGTATAATGTTTTTACCCGTCCGTCAGTCGGTCCGTCAGTCCGTCCATCAGTCCTGTTTCTTTCATCGCAACTCCTCTCAAACCAAACAACAGAATTTCACGAAACCGTTTTAGATAATAAGGAAAAACTACATTGATGTGCATATCGACAGGAAATTGCAATTCAACTTTTTTCTAGGAGTTACGCCCCTTTGAATTTATTTACTTTAATGTACAACTGCAAGTCATCGCAACTCCTCTCAAACTAAACAACAAAATTTCACGAAACCTTTTCAGATAATAAGGACATACTATGTAGTTGTGCATATCGACAGGAAATTGCGATTCAATTTTTTTTTTAGGATTTACGCCCCTTTGAACTTATTTACTTTAATGTACTTCTGCAACAGTTTGTCATCGCAACTCCTATGAAACCACACAACATAATTTCACGAAACTTTGTAGATAATAAGGACATACTATGTAGCTGTGCATATTGACAGGAAATTATGATTCAATTTTTTTTCTTATACAATTTTTTTTTCTTACACATATTTTATTTCTCCAATGACAATGTGGGGTGTGGGTAATGTGAGCGCGCTCACTAAGGTTCTTTAATTTTCTGGTGCTGTGAAATTACCTGAAGTTGTTATACAAATAAGTTTTAGGGAAATTAAACCCTGCTACTTCTAGTGTTAAATTGTCATCCCATTTGGCAATATCTGCATCTGAATATATTACAAGTTATGAATTTAATGAATGTAAATTCATGAATGCATCAGTGACAACTTTATGCTTGTCTCATTTAAATGTAAAGCCACCCAAGGTATGGCCAGGGTTACGTTTCAGTCATTAGGGTATTGTAATTCTCCTGCTTTTACTCAAAGAATTTTATCTTTTATTGTTCCAACTCATCAATACAGTTTAAATTTTACATAGAGCTATTTAATCATGTGGTTAAGAGATCAGCACTGTTAAGACTGAAATGCTTTTTTTTGTGACGAAATCTTAGATTTATATCTCTGAGCTCAGTCTGAGCAATTCTAATTCCATGATGAAATATTTTTTACCCTTGTTCTTTGTATTTGTAAGGAATCATCATGATTATAAATTAGTACAAGGAAAAGTTAGATATTTCAAAAAAATTAAATTACCTATGACCAATTGCAAGAAAATGTGTTGACTTGTAATTGAGTGTGCTGTCAGCTGATTGCAACTATCAAATGTGAAAAAAAGACTGTTCATTAAAATCAGCATAATGGTTCAAAGCCAGAAGTTTCATGGTTGGCTTGTTAAAGCGGTGAAATTTCTAATAATAGTAAATGTAATTTTTGTAAAACAGAAGACGAAGATTACTTACAATTCTTTATTACATGTTCTTTTTTAAAAGTTTTTTTGTATAAAGTGGAAAATCTTCTTGCACAAATCAATTTTAAAAATAAGATATCAGTTAAACATACAGTATTTGGATACAAAATATCAGATAAAGGTTATTATGGTTTGAACTATTTTTTGACAAATTTTGTAGGACTGCTAGATTTTTGGGACAATTCTAGGATGCTTTAACACATAAAGATAATTTCTTTCAAACTTAATTATTTTCTAGATTAGACACAGCAGAAACAGCTACCTCACAACTTGATCATGAACACGAGATGGAAGTTGTGACATCAACAAGTGATACCATAGCGGAAGAGGATGAGGATGAGGAGAATGGGGAAAGTGAAACATCTAAAAATAGCACAGACCGGTTACAGAGTACAGACAAATTAACCTCAGACACACCGGAATCTTCTACAAAACCACAGCAACACACAGAAAGTTTAAAAAAGCCTGAAAGCTCTGTATGTTTTTATGATATTGATAAAGACATTAGGAAAGGGATTTAATTATTATTTAGAAATAGAAAGTTTTTTGTTATAAAGTATATACATGCAAGGTTTAGGACTTGATATAAAGAAAAATCTTATAAATAAGTTAAGTCTCAAACGATAAACCTGATGCCTTAAAATAAATACTCTTTATAATCAGTCAAATGACAATGATTTTGGCTTAATACCTTATATTTTGAAAAATTGATACTTTCTGGTTGCTGAATCATATTACTTCATATATGTATATCATTTTCTCAAAATACAAGTTAAGGGAAAACAAATTTATGGTCAACATTATTTTTTTTCAGACCAAATATACATGGAGGATAGATTTGGGAAAAACAGAACCTTTTTGGAAAGGTATTTATCTGTAGATCAACCATCTATTATTATATGTTTTTTATCCAACATATTATAGGATTTTTTGTTGTTGGCATATTTGATCAATTACACCATTTAATTTATATTTTCCTGTAAAATTGTAAAAAACTAATAGATTTGAGAATTTAAAAAGCTAGATCATTAAGAGAATACAAAAATCACATTATCATCTGTGAAGGGCTTTTTATTTGAAAAGGTTAATAACACATCTGTTTTTCCTTTAAATGTTTTATTAATAAAGTGTTGAGAAATGTCTAATTATTGTTGTTTTATATATATATTGCTTTGTTATACATGTATCAATTGGGATATGTTAGTGCACAAGTAATTTTATCTCTTCTGTATGCATTTGAATCTATAGTGACAAGTTTGATCAATATTGATTTACAACCAAAACATTGATTTAATTTCTCTCAATAATTTCTTAACATATCCATTCGGAATAGTGCACTATGCATTTTGCATTATATCATAAGAGGAACAGATTTTACCAATTTGACAAGTTGACTACAAGTTTTATCAACTAATATTTGAATTATTTCCAAATTTTGGAATGATCTGTATATGTATTTCTAAGTTAGAAGATTTAAATATTTTAGTATTGATAACTATTCAAATGAATGGATTTGTGTTGTAGAATCTAAATTTTGTTTAAAACTCTGATGCTATATATTTATAAATTTACTGTTTATGATTATAAATTATAAATTTATATTTAGATCTTTTTTACAAACATTAGTTCATAATTGACTGTCTTTATATTGTAGGCTGGTTTCAAGGACTATCAGAAAAGTTTTTATCATGTGATTGTCCCAAAATGTTATTATTAGCAGGTATATTGATTAAGGAGATGTATTTGCATCTAACACTTGAAGGGGCAAATTACAAGTTAATTTATGAGGGGGAGGACACGGGTAAGGGAGACAAGGAGAAAGTGGGTAGGAGAAAGGGGGTGGGAGAAAGGAGAAAGGGGGTAGGAGAAAGGAGAAAAAGTTGGAGAAAGGAGAATTTTTTTTAATTTATCTCAAAAGAAGATGTTCTATTCTAATGGGAGAAAGGAGAACGGGGTAGGAGAAAAGAGAAGAGGGCTGGGAGAAGGGAGAAGGGTACCCCTTGTCCTCCCCATCATTTATAGTATAAGTTATATGTTGAAAGATTAATTTAAAAGAAGTAAAAGTACTTTTTAATCTCATTTTCTTTAGTTTTTCATTTATCAAATGCTAAAGTGCAGCAAAAAATAACAAAATAATGTTCAGATATCAAGACCAAATAAATTAACGTGTTGAGATTCTAAATAATGAGTAAGTGATATATTTATACAGTAGTATTTTGTTATCTGATACAAATATTGCTTTGTTGTAGGGGTTGATAGACTAGATAAAGAACTGACCATAGGTCAGATGCAGGGTAGGTGTAGTCAACATTATTAACAGTAATTGGTGTAAATAAATAAACTCATCATAGATACCAGGACTAAATTTTATATATACGCCAGACGCACGTTTCGTCTACAAAAGACTCATCAGTGAGGCTCGAATAAAAAAAAGTTAAAAAAAAAAAAAAAAAAAGCCAAATAAAGTACGAAAAGAACAACTGTTATCCGTAACTCTTTTATTTTTTATTTTAAAGACATCACAAAAAATTATAGTTTTTAATAATGACTTGAATTCCACACAGAGAAAGAAATTTCAAACCTTCAAAGGAAAGTTCAACACATAGATTGTTAATTTAAAAAACTGATTATCTTATTGATGAGAAAAAATTAAAGAAATAAATCTGATTATGCCGAAATATAATTATTCAAAGAAATAACACTGCTGTTGCTGAAAGATAACTATTTTATAAAATGCATCTACTATGACTGGAGTGAATAAGTACCATTTGAGTTCCCTTAAAGCATGTAAAGGGTATTATCTGAACGTCATTAACACCCAAATTTTTGAATTAATGATAAAAGTTGATGTTCAAAATACTTTAAATATGGATTGTGTCCAAGTTTCTATAAGAGAGTGGCAAAAAACACCAGAGATGCATTCCAACTCATAAAATGAAAATAATCAAACAACATCATGGATAAAAAAAAAAAGACAAACAGACAAACAATAGTACACAAAACACTATATTGAAAAATAAAGACCTATAGCAACACGAACCCCACCAAAAACTGAGGGTGATCTCAGGTGCTCCAGAAGAGTAAGCATGTCCTGCTCAACAAGTCGCACCCATCATGTTGCACATGTTAGAAATAACCCGGTATTAAGTTGGTAGGTCACATTCAGAAAAAAAGGGGGGGGGGGGAATTGTCATTTTAAAAGAAAAAAAAACCTAAATCAGTGCGAATTGAGTATCTGTCTCACAAATTAATTAATCATTTCACTTCTGTTCTATTCAATTAAATGATAAAGAACTTGCACGCCACATCACCTCATTTTCAAATAAAAAAATTTCAGGAAAGTTCCAGATGCAGGTTTTACCTCAGTGTGGTCATGCTGTGCATGAAGATAGTCCAGATAAGGTAAATGATAAAAACTTATAATAGTTACCAGGCTAATAATTGTTTATGTCAGACGTGTGTTTTGTCTATAAAAGACCACTCTAAGTTCAGAAGTTATTGCATGCATTTATTATTTCAATGGAAGAATAGACAAACATGCAAGATTAATTATTTAAGGTTGAAGAAAATCTGCAAACAGATATATGAATCAGATCTCAGAATGTGAGCTCTTATAATTATGATACTCACCCATTCACATTATTCGCAATAATAAAAACCTTGTAATAATTTCTAAACTTACAGTAATCAGTGATACTCTAGTACTTTGTTTGTACAATGTATAATATGATAGTGCTCTTTTATCATTTTATAAATGTAATAATCGTATTTTCCATCCAATCTGTTTGGCCTAGAAATATGTATATATAATGAGGGTTAGGATGAGAGAAAGTAAGATTTTGTTATTTTTCTGTTATAGACCACTAAATTTATTCTTTTGACAACCCTGTATACCATTGGGATCCACTTAAGGGAGCTCTACTTAAATGTAACTTTAGAGATTTTGGTTCAGCCGATCTTCTGCCTATATTAAAATTATTTTTCTGTTATAGGTAGCAGATGTCCTTGCCACATTTATGGTCAGATACAAAGTTGCTGAAGCTACTCATAATTTTGAAAGGTATTATATTTGTAGTTGTGTTATTTTTTTAGAAAGAACCTGAACATTTAAGTTTGACAGTTTTGTAAGACATTTTCTACAAGAGGAGTACAAAAACACAAAATATAATAACTTCATCTTACAACTGAGGACCATTCAATTTCAAAATTACTTTTAACAAATTCAGGAAGATAATTCAAGTTTTAACAGCGAAAACAGCAATATGCAATTGTAAAAATGTACAGAGGACACCAAGGAGACTATCCTGAAGGGTATAAGATCTTGCTGCAATAGTAATACGAGTAATCTTGAGAAGAAATATAAAAGCAATTGAAAGACTCCTAAGAGTAAATTGTGAAGGTGGATTTGATAAGCGTTTTGTACCTGTTTTAAAGGAAATTTTGAATAATAAGTCAAAACTTGTATAATCCAAAAGATGTCTTTATGTTTTGTAGCTTTTCTAGGACTTCTTTACGCCAACAATATATGAACTATGCAAGTTCTTGAAAAGTAATCTATTACACTGATACACTTAACACGATCATAGTTTTGTAATAAAATTTTATACACACTTTATAAAAATCAAGAATGGAAATTGATAAATAAATAGATAGCAACATTTATATTGGTACAATGTACAATGAAATCTACAAATTATCCGAAGATTTTTCTAGATTCATAAATGATAAAGGATAATATCAGTGAGGAACAATTGTAAACCTAGGACTTTTTGAAATTTTGTATACTTAATTTATTGTTGTGAGATTAGATTGTAATTTTCTTTTCAGAGCATTTCCAGGCTGTTGAAAACTGGATGACAGCATTAAGATTTTCTTATGTAGATATGCAATTACCAAGCAAAGCAGATGTAATTGGATTCATAATTGTTACAGCATGCATGTGCCTTTTCATGTTATTTGGCATTAAAAAAGCTTAGACAGAATAAGATATATGATACCTCTGGTTAAATCACAAATAAACCATTGGTGATGTTTCAATTTTGAATTTGTTACAAAAGTATTGCAATGTGCAAATGATCAGTTGCAATAGCTTTTTGTTAGCAATTTTTTTGTAAACCTGTTTCCTCAAGAGGTAACACTCAGACAACTTGTTAAGTTTCTGTAAAAAGTAAGTTAGCAAAGGCTTATCATATTAAGGCCAACTAAAATTAATTAGTAGATTTTCATCCAGATTTTTGAAAAAAATGGGGCAGGTGGGAGGATTTTATTTTTTAAATTTTATTTCATTAGAAATCCTCTTGTGACATGTTCTTCATATATGCAAGTGTAATAATAAGCTATTATCATGTAAATGCATGCATAAGGTATCGTATAAAGTTTTAATAATTCATAAATAAATATCTCTGATTGACAACCACTTTTCTACATGTTATTGCCTCTTTAGAATCCTATTTCATAGAAAACAGCAAAAACATGGAGAAACGCTCTCTTCACTTGGAATACCTACACCAAATTTATTTTGCTTTCTAAGCAATGGTTTGTAGTCCCAATAATATGAAGTAAATGCATTGATATGAAACACAAGTATTTGAAGTACAGAACAAAATGAAAACTCAAACAGTGTTGAAATAATAGGGTTGGTCCTTATCAGTGCAAGATGCAAATATAATTACAATGTAAAACATCATTTAGCAAGAAAGAAATTGTTTAATGACTCTATTGAGGGCATTGGGACAGAGGATGTTTGCTGTTTGTCAACAAAAAACGACAGCCATGGGTAAATCTAAATCTAAGGGCTTGCTATAAATTGACAAAATGCGTATGTTTGTACTTTTTGAACTTCATACATCTATCAAGTTCATGCTTATTCCAGTCATGATTTTTGTACAAATGTGTTACACGATTCTTATAAAGCTTTGTGGGTATCATTCACAGTCCAAATTCCCTGACACAAAGTCATTGTATAAATAATAAAATCCAAGATGTTCTAATCACAAACATTTGTGACATACCGCGATTTGCGTTCTTGGGAACAGCGTATTACTCCTAACTTTTTCCGAATTTTTCATGCCGTTTTGTACTCAATCTCTATTTTCGGTATAATGATGTTGTCATCATAGAGCAGCAGAATATGTCGACTAAATCATTTCGTAAGAGTACTCCTAAGAAATACAAAAACCGATATTTGAAACAGGAAGTTTCGAATGAAACGAAATTATCGACGGTTACCTGTAATGGAAACCAACAAAATCCGGTAATTGTAAATTTTCAAAATAAAAAAATCGGGGCAGGAAGATTTCAGAGGGGTGGGCGGGGTGGAAAATCTATCAATTAATTTTAATTGGCCTAATCTAAATAAATGTCCTTTAAGTATTTTTGCTAGAATCCAGAATGAGTATTTTTAAACTGAAAAACTAACCCTAACTGGTTATTATAACCCTGTTTAGTATGTAGGCTCAATCTGTTATGCAAAAGATGTTTAGTTATATAAGCATTTCCATTCATTTCATTCTATGTATATAATTTGTTAACCCAGTAATTGAATTTGTGTGCAAATAAAGTCTCTATGTATTACTATTTTATTGCACAGTTATTCTTTGTAAGCAGCCTGCATAAAAAAATAGGATATTTTTATTTGGTTGTTCTTTTTTGTAGAACATCCATTTTGTCATTTATTTACTTTATATTTGTTTTTTTTTAACTCTGAGATTTCAGAGTTTCACTTTATGAAACAGCACACTTAGGCAAGGAATATACTAAGTTTTTTCTCACGTATATCAGTAAATATAACACATGTTGCCACCTTTTTTTTAGTAATGCTGAGAGTGATTATCTAAATAGAATAAGGCTGAAGAATGGGTCCATTGGTTTAATATAATAACTACTTGAACTTTAATACGCAGTAAAAGAACAGTCAGGTCGGTTTTAAAAGAGATTAGATAATCACAAATTTCACAATACATGAGGAAAATCAACATTCAGGACTAGCTGTTGTAAATAGTTATTAAAGGTACCAGGATTATAATTTAGTATGCCAGACGCGTGTTTCGTCTTCATAAGACTCATTGGTGACGCTCATATCAAAATATTTATAAAGCCAAACAAGGACAAAGTTGAAGAGCCAAAATTCCAAAACGTTGTGCCAAATACGGCTAAGGTAATCTATGCCTGGGATAAGAAAATCCTTAGTTTTTCGAAAAATTCAAAGTTTTGTATAAACAGGAAATTTATTAAAATGACCACATTATTTATATTTATGTCAACACTGCAGTTACTACTGGGCTGGTGATACCCTCGGGGACGAAACGTCCACCAGCAGGGGCATCGACCCAGTGGTGTAAATCAAAGGTACCAGGATAATAATTTAGTATGCCAGACGCACGTTTCGTCTTCATAAGATATATATTTTGTAACTGTCCATAACATGTAGTGGATCAGATTTTGATACTGTTAACTTACAAGTATCAAACTCTATTCCAGTCATATTCTAGACAATCAATAGAATTAACAGAAAATGTTAAAATCACCAACACCATTTACTTTAGATGTAATACCAAATATATATATATATATATATATATTATATACAAATATAATGTATCTTAATGCAGAAATGAAGCTCCAATTACTGACCTTTTCTGGTACTTCTAAAAGGTTGGTTTCAGTTAATAAGATTTTTGTTTCTTTTTCAAATAGATAAGAATCTTTTTTACATGAGTCTGTGTAGTTAATGAGAATCCAGAAGCATTAATTTGCCTATCGTTATGTTTTTATTGCTTTGGTTTCTATTAAAGATCCAATCTAACTTCTACATAATCAATGTTAAAGGGTACTATGAACTTACCTCCAGGTGTAGTCATATGAAGATGTCATTATTGGGTGATAAGGAGGTGATTTTAACCATCACTAATGCTTGCCTTTTTCTATGTAAACATTGAGATCTCACAAACATGTTTAACCCGCCGCATTTTTGTGCCTGTCCCAAGTCAGGAGCCTCTGGCCTTTGTTAGTCTTGTATTATTTTAATTTTAGTTTCTTGTGTACAATTTGGAAATTAGTATGGCGTTCATTATCACTGGACTAGTATATATTTGTTTAGGGGCCAGCTGAAGGACGCCTCCGGGTGCGGGAATTTCTCGCTACATTGAAGACCTGTTGGTGACCCTCTGCTGTTGTTTTTTATTTGGTCGGGTTGTTGTCTCTTTGACACATTCCCCATTTCCATTCTCAATTTAATTCAAATTTATGTATCGCCTCGAATTATATTGGTTAATGTGAGCTGCCTGATTATTTCTACTCAGATGCACGAACTGACGTTGATCATGGTCTAGGAAAACGGACATTTGTATGACTTCAAAAGAGGCTTTAGAATGTGTTAACATATGACAACAAATTTTGGTTACAATTGTTATAGTATAATGTCATCTGTAGACAATGGTTTATATGCTTTTTTTTTCTTCTGTATGTCAATCGTTAAGTTTATGTTCATTCTATGTTCAATAATTGTGGATGACAGTTCATCTTATAGTTTACGATCTTTGGAATTCTTCTTTAAACTATTTCTAAAAAGAAGGGAAGGTTTCTATTAATCTTAAAAGAGGGACGAAAGATACCAAAGGGACAGTCAAACTCATAAATCTAAAACAAACTGACAACGCCATGGCTAAAAATGAAAAAGACAAACAAACAACAGCACACACGACACAACATAGAAAACTAAAGAATAAACAACACGAACCCCACCAAAAACCTAGGAGTGATCTCAGGTGCTCTGGAAGGGTAAGCAGATCCTGCTCCACATGCGGCACCCGTCGTGTTGCTTATGTGATAACAAATCCGGTAAATAGTTTAATTCGGTAGGTCACATTCATGGTTTAATAGCTTCCTTGTGATCAGCAACCCTCTATCATCTCTTTTGTCGTAAAGTTTTGTTTTCAACCGACCCTCATTGTCAATTTCTAGATGTAAGTCAAGAGACCGACTTAACTGTATCTGTAGTATCCTTTATCTCTAGCTCGATTGGATAGATGCGTTCCACATAGTCACCAAATTTTGAATTATTTAGTGAAAGAACATCATCTATATAGCGAAAAGTAAAGTTAAAGGATATTGCTAACTTCTTATTTTTTTTTCCTAAGAAGTTCCTGCATGAAGTCAGCCTCATAATAATAAAGAAACAAGTCGGCAAGTAGAGGGCACAGTTTGTTCCTATTGGAATGCCGACAGTCTGTTGAAAAACACGTCCTCCGAACGTAACAAATATGCTTTTGTATGTCCGTCCAAGCTTTTGTATGTCCGTCTGTCACCAGTAGCGAATGAGTTCGTTACGGCAAACTACTGAAATTGACGAGGAAAAAAAGCACACTTCTAATCTGATACAGTCAAATAAGTCAGACGTCAGTCGCTACCTTGATATACCCTATCTTTTGTTAAATTTGTCGGGTAACTTATGACAATAAGCATTTGACGTCTTGAGCCGAACAGTTTTATCATTTTTACACAATTTAATCTACTGTGTGATGGTTCATATTCTGGACGCCAGTCTTTGCTCCTTTGTAATAAATCTACATACCAAAAAACAAATATGAAGCTTAGAAATGGAAAAATATTAAATACTAAACTCGTTCAAAGGGTATCTACACGTCTCAATCTTCAGAATCGCTTATCTAAAAATACTACAATAGCTAACGTTTTTAACAATAAAAATCGTGGTTACCCTTCTATCGATAAGTGTCATGCCAAAAAATGACTTACGTGTCCCCGTCTTTCCACCAACAATACAGTAAGGTCCACATTTAATGGTCGCACATTTTCTCTAAATTTTGAAACTGATATTACTTGAAAAACAAACAGTATTATTTATTTACTCACATGAAACAAACCGGGATGCGGTATTCAGTACGTAGGTGAAACTGGGCGATATTTATCTAAACGCACGCAAGAACACCTGTATCGTTTTAAAAGACCCAATAAATTCAAAAGTATCATTTATCAACATCTTAAGAAGCACAGTCATCCTATTAAATATTTAACAGTTCAACCTTTAGAAGTAGTAAATAAGCAGCCTGGTGAATCTCATTCCAAGTTTGTACGATCACGAAAAATAAATGAATTAAATTGGATTAAAAAATTACAGACAGTCTACCCTCTCGGTCTTAATGATAATATCATGGGAATTGGCAATATATCAAGAACCGATTCTGTTAACATTTTGGATATAGTTTCTAAAACTGTTCGTAAAAATCGTTCTCATGGACGCAGAAAAAATCGCAATCAAAGAAAATTTCGGACCAACCATACAAATATTTCGGACCTAATTTCCATTTCAAAAAACAACGGCAGACATTATCTGTTAACCAAGCTTTGTTCTTTACCTATAAATAAATTAAATAAAATTTTAGAGGATTGCAACACAATTTCATATTACAGTCCTAAGTATGAAATTGTCCAAATTATAATGGCATATTGTTATTCTAAACTGTTTCCAAAAATTGATCGCCCTGAAGATCATAAAAAACATTTTATTAAAATAAAGTATGTCAATAAAGGTTTTGATTTTGTAAATATTGCCGGTATTTTTAACGACCATTCTGTTAAAGACCAAATTCCTGGATATTTTGATAATACTGAACTCCCTCTCATTTGTTATATTTACAAGAAATCTACCCGAAAATATGTGTTTAATTATAGCCAATTGTGTAAAGATGTAAATATCACTGAAAATACACCTATGTCGTGTAATTGCAGTAATTCAGAATACACCTATGGACCAATTTCCCATGTTATAACAGGAGACCTTAACATCGTTCGCGACCGAGAGTTAAAATCATTCCTCAGTAAAGGACCTAAATATCGTCCCCCGTCAACTATTAACTGGAATGAGTGTCGTAATATCATCAACGACTCACTCCGCGCCTACTGTTTGAAATGGGTAAAACGGGAAAAAGCTGACAAAAAATCTTTGGACTCTTTTTTTAATTCAGTAATGAAGATAGTTGATATTCGAATACAACATTTTAAAGAACATTTTACCCTCAACAAAAACTATAAAAAACCCTATTTCGCGTATCAAAAATAAACTAACAGAACTAGCCAAGGAATTTGTTTTTGTCCCGGCTGATAAAGCTGCGAATAATATCATTATTGTTTGACGTAAATTTTATATAGAGGTTCTGCAAAAGGAAATCACGAATTCACCAACATTCCAACTGACTTCATTTTCAGAAAACGACATCTGTAACAAACATAAACTTTTAGCTACTTCTTTACAAGCAGAACCAAACACAATGAAAGTCCCAAGTATGTACTGGCTTCCGAAGCTGCACAAAAAACCTTACAAATATAGATTTATTTCATCTTCCAGCCATTGTTCAACTACTAAATTGTCTGTTTTACTTACTAGTACACTTGGTACAATAAAAAACCTGATAATAAATTGTTCAAATAAGGCCTTTGAAAATAGTGGAATTAATTACTTTTGGAGTGTCAAAAACTCGTTGGAAGTACTTGATAAATTGCATGCATATATTGGTGATTTTGAATCTGTTCAAAGTTTTGATTTTTCTACCCTATATACCACTTTGCCTCATATTCTTATTAAGAAAAAATTCACATCCCTAATTAACTGGGCATTTAAAAAGTCGGAATGCGAGTACATATGTTCAAACTCTTTTAGATCATTTTTTAGTAGCAATAAACAAAAGAACTATGTCAATTGGACATGCTTTGATACTATTTATGCACTTGAATTTTTACTTGATAACATTTTTGTTCGCTTTGGAGATTCCGTATATCGTCAAGTTATTGGAATTCCAATGGGGACTAACTGTGCACCACTTATTGCGGACCTGTTTTTGTATTGTTATGAGTTACAATTTATGACTAAAATTAGCAAAGACCCATCAAAACAACATTTGATACAAAAATTTAACAATACTTTTAGATATTTGGATGATATATTGGCTCTAAATAATGACGACTTCAGTATGTATACTAAAGAAATTTATCCTGTAGAACTTACTTTAAATAAAGCTAATGATAACAATGACCACTGCCCTTTCCTCGATCTTGATATCTATATCATAAACGGGAAGCTTAATACAAAAATTTATGATAAAAGAGATGATTTTTCATTTCCTATTGTTAATTATCCATTTTTAGATGGTGACGTTCCCTTGTCACCATCTTATGGTGTTTATATATCTCAACTTGTACGATTCGCTCGTGTATGTAACAATGTATTAGATTTTAGCGAGAGAAATTTATGTATTACTGAAAAATTATTACACCAGGGTTTTCGATATCACAAACTGGTCAAAACATTTACTAAATGTTATCACCGGTATAAGGAAATAATTCGTAAATATAACTCAACATGCAGACATCTTATACGTTCAGGTATTTCACATCCAAAATTTTATGGAAATATTCTTTATAAAGCACAAAAATGTCAGTATTCTCCTCAGAAACTAACAAAACCTTTAAATAGACTTATTAAAAGGGGATATAGTTACGATACTGTTGTCAGGTCATTGAAGATTGCATATTTTGGCTTTAACATTGATTCACTGATAGGGTCTTTGCATCGGAACTAAACACATTTATTTCTAAAAAAACAGTTGTTGGCATGACACGGGTTATGTTCTTCTCATATATTTTATGATAGTATGATACTAAACCCCTAACGGGAGGGATTGTACCTGATATTCATATGATGAAGACATAATCTTTCAATCAGTTTAATTGAGGTCTGGAGCTGGCATGTCAGTTAACTGCTAGTAGTCTGTTGTTATTTATGTATTATTGTCATTTTATTTATTTTCTTTTGTTATATCTTTTGATATCAGACTCGGACTTCTCTTGAACTGAATTTTAATGTGCGTATTGTTATTCTTTTACTTTTCTACATTGGCTAGAGGTATAGGGGGAGGGTTGAGATCTCATAAACATGTTTAACCCCGCCGCAATTTTGCGCCTGTCCCAAGTCAGGAGCCTCTGGCCTTTGTTAGTCTTGTATGATTTTAAATTTTAGTTTCTTGTGTATAATTCGGAGTTTAGTATGACGTCCATTATCACTGTACTATTATGCATATTTTAGGGGCCAGCTGAAGGACACCTACGGGTGCGGGAATTCTCGCTACATTGAAGACCCATTGGTTGCCTTCGGCTGTTGTTTGCTCTATGGTCGGGTGGTTGTCGCTTTGACATATTCACCATTTCCTTTCTCAATTTTAAATACTCTGTAAATTAGCCAGTGCCATCTTTCATTTCTATTTTTTATTTTCATTAATTTTGCTAATGAGGGGCAGATGACAAATTTCAAACAATTTTCCATTCCGAAGGATGGTGTTTCTGAATGTTAATATTGTGCGGCAATAACATCATAAGATCTGATACTGATACATGCATTTAATCTCTTGTATTACCGGATAATAAAGTATGTGATAATAGTTCTTATTCTTGGAAATTTAAATGTGGGTTTCAAACGTCCAATTTGCGATTTATTCAAATAGTGCGCCAGTAAGGAAACTGTGTACTATGACGTCAGATGCAATGTTTTGAAGAAAGACAACTCTTTTCTACAAAACGAACGAGAACAAAACATGAAAATTCCTCATATTTTTTTGTAAAGGTCGGTGACGTACATTTTTTTTTTTTGCTTTATTTTAAATAATGCACATGGCACTTTCCTTCTTGAAATTTTTAATAAGAAATCACTGGTAGATATTTTTTAATACTGGAAACGTTTTTCATTTTTACGTTTTATTTTTGACGGGAATGAAATAAATCCTATTTTTTAAGATCAAAACAATATGAGTCTTAAACTTTTGAACCTGTATTTGATAGATACAAATCTACTGTTTAACGTAAACGATAACTAAGCTTGTAGGTTTGATATAAAGGAATTTTCTTAAGCGTTCAGATTACAACCAGATATTATGTTAATATTCGTGAAAACACGAAACTGAAGTTACTATAATGACAAAACTAAGTCGGTGATCCCCAATTTTTATCATCATATTTTGTTCCTCAAATCATGAAATACCTTCACACAAAAGTTAAAGAAAAAAATCATCGGTAGAAATGAATAGGCTGGTTGGTCTTTGAAGAGATAATTAGAAAAGCTGTAATAACATCCTTTTGTTATTGCAGGAATATATTTTTAGCTCACCTGGCCCAAAGGGCCAAGTGAGCTTTTCCCATCACTTTGCGTCCGTCGTCCGTCGTTAGCTTTTACAAAAATCTTCTCCTCTGAAACTACTGGGCCAAATTAAACCAAACTTGGCCACAATCATCATTGGGGTATCTAGTTTAAAAAATGTGTCCGGTGACCCGGTCAACCAACCAAGATGGCCGCCATGGCTAAAAATAAAACATAGGGGTAAAATGCAGTTTTTGGCTTATAACTCAAAAACCAAAGCATTTAGAGCAAATCTGACATGGGGTAAAAAAATTCTGAGGTCAAGATCTATCTGCGCTGAAATTTTCAGATGAATTGGACCACCGTTGTTGGGTTGCTGCCCCTAAATTGGTAATTTTATGGAAATTGTACTGTTTTTGGTTAGTATCTTGAATATTATTATAGATGGAGATAAACTGTAAACAGCAATAATGTTCAGCAAAGTAAGATTTACAAATAAGTCAACATGACCGAAATGGTCAGTTGACCCCTTTAGGAGTTTTTGCCCTTTATAGTCAATTTTTAACCATTTTTCGTAAATCTTAGTAATCTTTTACAAAAATCTTCTCCTCTGAAGCTACTGGGCCAAATTAATCCACACTTAGCCACAATCATCATTGGGGTATCTAGTTTAAAAAATGTGTGGCGTGACCCTGCCAACCAACGAAGATGGCCGCCATGGCTAAAAATAAAACATAGGGGTAAAATGTAGATTTTGGCTTATAACTTTAAAACCAATGCATTTGGAGCAAATCTGACACGGAGTTAAATGATCTATTAGGTCAAGATCTCTCTGCCCTGAAATTTTCAGACAAAATCGGACAACCCGTTGTTGGGTTGCTGCCCCTGAATTAGTAATTTTAAGGAAATTTTGCAGTTTTTGCTTATTATCTTGATTATTATTATAGATAGAGATAAACTGTGAACAGCAATAATGTTCAGCAAAGTAAGATCTACAAATAAGTCAACATGACCAAAATTGTCAGTTGACCCATTAAGGAGTTATTGCCCTTTATAGTCAATTTTTAACCATTTTTCTTAAATTTTGGTATTCTTTTAAAAAATCTTCTCCTCTGAAACTACTGGGCAAAATTTAACCAAACTTGGCCACAATCATCATTTGGGTATCTTGTTTTAAAAATGTGTGGCGTGACCCTGCCAACCAACGAAGATGGCCGCCATGGCTAAAAATAGTACATAGGGGCGAAATGTAGATTTTGGCTTATATCTCTGAAACCAAAGCATTTAGAGCAAATCTGACAGGGCAGAAATTGTTTATCAGGGCAAGATCTACCTGCCCTGAAATTTTCAGGCAAAACAGACAACCTGTTGTTTGGTTGCTGCCCCAGAATTAGTAATTTTAAGGAAATTTGGCAGTTTTTGGTTATGATCTTGAATATTATATTAGATAGAGATTAACTGTTAACAGCAATAACGTTCAGCAAAGTAAGATCTACAAATAAGTCAACATGACCAAAATAGTCAGTTTACCCCTTAAGGAGTTATTGCCCTCTATAGTCATTTCTTTAACAATTTTCATAAATTTTTGTAAATTTTTGTAAATTTTTAGTATATATTTTCCACTGTAATTACTGGGCCAAGTTCATTATAGATAGAGATAATTGTAGCAAGAAGAATGTAGTAAAAAGTAAGATCTACAAACACATCATGATCACCAAAACACAATTTTGTCATGAATCTATCTGTTTCCATTGTTTAATATGCACATAGACCAAGGTGAGCGACACAGGCTCTTGAGAGCCTCTAGTTTGTAATAACATAGGTGTACTTTGCATGATTGGTAAACTATGAGCTGTTATATCTTTGCAAAGATTATTATACTTATAGAAAATTATAATATCAATAGAACTTGAGAAAAATTTAACACAATAAAAGTTGTATATTTTCTCTTTGAAACATGTAACATACATATGTTATCACAGTTTTTTTGATATTTTAGCCTACAATAACAACATGTATGTTATTTTTCTCAAATAACTTATTTAAGTTAGACCCTTGACTGATAAGCAAAAGGTCAATTATATCTGATTTATAAAATGAGTATGTTGTACATGTCTGTTGTGCAGGTAAATTCTGACCTTGACCTCATTTTCATGGTTCATCGGTCAATGTTAAGTTTTTTTTTTTTTTTTTTTTTTTTTTTTCGAATATGATCATGATTATAAGCAATTGTTGGGGTGGGGATTGTCCTTGTAAATATTAAAAACTGTAAATACGTTAGTGCCACATCTCCAGTAAATGAGTTAGTGGTCTAATGGTTAAGGCCTTTCGTGTATTTGAATTTTATTCGCATACTTCATTTTATAATGTTATAACTTATTTTCAGAGGCTATGGGAAGAGACCAATAGTGAGGAAAAGAGATTATACTCCAGTTTACTGGGATCATTATTTTGAACATGAGCATGATGTCAAAGTAGAAGGAAATGTATCCCTGTAGTATTTAAGACTTTGATTGTTTTGTTACAGTGAAACATGTTGAAAGTTATAAACATTTTATGTATATTTATTACAAAACTTAATCAGTACTATCATTTCATCTAT
Organism: Mytilus edulis; assembly: GCA_019925275.1. Lineage (NCBI taxonomy): Eukaryota > Metazoa > Mollusca > Bivalvia > Mytilida > Mytilidae > Mytilus > Mytilus edulis. Next base: position 56,781,217 of record CM034361.1, read on the forward strand.
TAGATAGTGTTAAATTCCTTTGAGATTCTAATTTTTGAGGGGAAATCTTTCAGAAAAGACAAGTAGCTGTTTAAAAGTTATTATATTTGTGACATCATTTAACATGCTTTGTTTAAACAACATGTTTAACCGATTTATTTTAGATACCATTAATTATACAAAGGAGTAGGTCCAGTAAGACCCCTTTTTGGCCCCAAAATATAGCAGTTTTACAAAATTGTTAAAATGTAAACTTTTAGTCATTTATTGGATAGTAGAAAGGTTCTGTTACATAAATATGGGCTCTTTTTGACAATACAATGCACATATATTGAGAACTCGCACCATTTATTCATGCTAAATTACTGAAATCTTCACAATTCCAGCATTTTAGTTAAATTTTAGACGGTTTCCGTGTAAAACGAAAGTGGCCGCATTCGTGTTCATCCAAAATATTGAAATGGAAGTTGTATTTGATGATAATACATATAAACATATATAAAGATTGAGGATGAACACGGATGCGGCCACTTTCGTTTTTGACAAAAAACCATCTGAAAAGTGACATTTTTTCGCATATTTGGTAGATTTCTCATATTTGAAACTGAATCGGATCGTTTTTAATGACTAAATAAGTTAAAATCTTTCACATAAATTCATTGCATCATATGAAATAGACACTTAAGTGTTTAAAAAGTGGTCAAAATCTTTCATCAGATGAAACTGAAATTTGAGGCCAAAATCGGTCCTTACCGGACCTACTCCTTTACAATTGTTTCAAATTTGAAAGTAAATACTTTATTTTCAATAGAGTACCCTCAATTCAGTTATGTGCCTTTTATGATAATTTACATGCATCTGGTAGTATTTTGTTTATTTGTTTGTTAGTATTGTTTTTTTTTTTTCATGTGGCTTCATTTCTTTCTTGACTCATATTGTAGAAATTACTTGAAAATATAAAGTGCTGAGCCTGCTCACATGCATGACATGTTGTATTATAAAATATTTTGATGTACTTTCTTCCACTATAAAGAAATTACTTGAAAATATAAAGTGCTGAGCCTGCTCACATGCATGACATGTTGTATTATAAAATATTTTGATGTACTTTCTTCCACTATTTATGAAAGAGGAGTAATAAATCTATAATCCAATGTACTCCGTGTACTCTTTAAATGAAAAAATGAAGAAAAAAAACTATTTTAGAATTTTCCTTAGCTTTTTAACAGACTTTCAGAGTGTATGAATGTGGTAAGGAAAGACCAGTCCTACTTTTTTTCTTCACGGAGGAGGTTTCTCTGCTTTATCATGGGCATTGGTGTCAGTAAGTATGACATATATATAACATTCTGGTAGTAAGCTAAATTTTTTTCAGATAGAAACTAAAATGTTTTACTTTTTCTTCACTGAGAAGGTTTCTCAGCCTTATCATGGGACTTTGTGATAGTTCAAGTTACTTTAGTTATCTATTTTTTTTTGGATAGAAACCAATGTGATTAAGACAAAGTTCTGTTATTGATGATACTTTCCTGTTGAATTATTGCCACTGAACACTGAACATTAAGCAATTAACAATCATCCAATCTATGTAACATCAAATGTCAAATGAATGCAATTGTCTCTTGTCTTTTTAAAATGGGAACTGTTTTAAAGACTGAGATTACAAAATATGAAAAAATATGTTATTTTAACAATCATATATTGGCATTTTTTTTTATTTCAGAGTAACATATCACATTTAGTGACATGCCGGTGTGCTGCGGTGGATTTGAGAGGCCATGGTGAGTTGTTACTCCAGTGTATGGGAATCAGCTATTAATCACTGTTTGCCTTTTTTATGCCATTGTAACTGCTGGTGATTTTAATGGAGAGTATTAGCTATTTCTGTTATTGAACCTGTATTTTTATCATTGACATCTTTGTAAGAAAAAAAGAGGCAGTAGAGACAGAACAGACAATAAAATATAATAATACAAAGATAAACTGACATCAAAAATTAAAAAATGATAAAAACCAATGAGAAGTTAAATAACGTTCCACAAAATTTTAAAGACAACTTCAGTTTGATCAACATGAATCTCATAAAAAATAGAAGTGACCACAAGTGCTCAGGAATGGTAAATAGATTGCCATTACAAATTGGATGATAAGTCTCATTTAGTAATGTCACAATCAAGGAAAAGAGGAGGTAAATGGGTCTTTGAAAGTTTGAACTAATCATCTTTTATTATGGTTTGATTATCTAGTTATCACCTTCTTTGGTTTTTAATTGGTATAAGATTTATTTGAAGTCTGAAGACCTCTTTAGAACTTACCAAGGCTGAGGCTAGGCCCAACTAGATATTAATACGGCTGCCAGACATCAAAGACAAAGAAATCTCTGGATGGTGTTGATTTACAAACAAATTTAAGAATTTTTAGATGATATAGAATTACTGTATCAAATTTATTGTGAAAATGAGAATAGATACAGCAAGAAACTCAACATGTTACCATAATGTGACATAAAACTAACAATCTTGTCATAAATTGCTTCTTCTAACAGAAAGTAAGCTAATGGTAGTTAGAATGTTAGGTAGAATCAATTTATGATAGGACTGTTATTTTTTATGTCACTTTAAGTTTTTTGAAAGAAGACAAAAATGTGTTTGCTACTACCTACAGGTTTTATTTCCTGTTCAAGGTGGGAACCATCTGTTTGTTGTTGCAATGTGCTGTTTTTTAAATGTGTGTTTGGGCTTTAGGACATTCATGTATGGTCTAGATTGGTAAAAGGGTTAGTTTGTGTTCACATAAAACAGGTTTAAAATTACCACCATTTGTGTCTGGACTCTGTGTTGTTTATCATGTTTGTTCCTTTTATATATGCTTCTATAGTTTTTGTGGTAAGATCTGTTTTTAAAGAAAAGCTTAGATTATTAATTTTTGCAACCTGTTGCATTAGTATTTATTTATCTTAGCTACAAGCAGTAGCTCTGTAACAACTCATAGGGTTGTATATTTTTACTTTCCTATCATATTCCATTTTTACTCTGAACATGGTAGACCATCTATATCTGATTGCTTTTGTACATGTTGTATGAGTCTCTAACTTTCTTTATGTTCTATATTGTCACAGTGGGCGAACTGGTGACAAAATATTACCTCCCCTGTAAACAGTGCGCTCTTCTGACTAGAGGTAATCGGTAAAGAAAAACGGACGATGCTGTAATTGTTTAGCTTGTTAAAAATGAGCTAGCACAAACGAACTAAGATGTGTCAACATAATGTGAATATGATTACGAATCCGGTAAAATATTTATTGTTAAGTTTATCACCTCATTGTATCATCATATGATAGGTAAATGCGTGAATTTTTGATTTTCAGTGTCGTTAGGGTTCAAACTTGTAATCATGCCATCCTTTCATTATTTTTTTTAAATACTATCCAATGGTCGGAACACCTTGATTTTCTCCCAATTTGTAAAGTTGATTATGTTGCATGATATATATTTTTATCGGTGGAAAAAATTGATATGCAGCAAAGATTGGCAGTTTTTAATTTGTGTTGCTATGTGAAATAAAGGGAAGTAAATTAAAGTAAAAGAAGGCGCGCTTTTTCAAATAGTAAACAATTTAGTTCAGATGCATAGTATTTTGTCAAATGATAAAGAATATCGTAGAAACTTGCTAGAAATTCATCTAATTTATAAAAGATATACAACATGACATACTGAAATCTGAAAAGGGGTAAAACCACCATACCTTGAACAAATTCAGTAAAAAAAAGGGGGAATGCTACGAAATTTAGATTTTATTTATTTGTTGTCGACAGCCAAAAGATGATTTGACATGCAACTAACTACTTTTTCAATTTCCTTGTAAAGTAAAATTGGCTTTTTTTGGGGGTCTCTGTTCATTGTGGTCTAATATTTTCAGGTTCTCTTTGGATTGCCAAATAATATAATAATCATCTAATTGAATGTTCAAATTATTTTGCAGCGATGGTCTGTATGGAAGGAAGACTGTCTTTCATGCAGCAATTTTTAATTTCCAATATAAACTCCGAAAGGACAAGAGCATAGAAATGTATACCAATGAGAAACATTCTTTGTGAATAAAATCATTCCAAAACTTAAATGTGTCATTAGTGTTGCATTATTTATCAGTAGAGATAATCAGATTCCAGTGAGATTTCCCAACTGAAGGTTTTTGTTGGTAATGTTTTGTAAATCTTTGTTGTTTTGACACGCTGGGCTGTGCAGGTTGCCCGGCTGCCCCTTTCAGTGTGAGACAATATTTTGTTTATTGTGAACAAAATCACTGATTCAAGACTGGAGCGGGCCCCTTTTAGGCAGTTAGTGCGAATCCCTTAGGTTTCAAACATTACAAGCAATACGGGGGGGAGGGGGGGGGGGAGGGGGAAGAGTTTTTTTTTACCGAGTCAAACATTTTCCCTAATAATAATACATTGAGATTTCACATATACTTTGCTATATGTAGTGTTTATATTAAAGTATTGCCAACAAATTTCATTAAATTTGGGATCATAATATTGTTTAAGAAAAACCCTTACCCCCTCCCCTGTACATCATAAAAGTGCATAATCTTCTGTAACACACGTGCATGGTTAATTCGGATCACATATTTTCTATTCCGATATTATAAGAATTCGAAGGTTCATATCATTTACAATATCATTCAAAAAATTTCTGGGATTTTTTTTTTACTATCAACGTTGAACCTCGAGGTTACACACATTGTAGTAAAAAAAAAATCCAATATAAACGTTGAATGTAAATGATATGCACCTTTAAAATCTTATATTGTAGGACTCATGTTGTTCAAACATAATGTGTTGATCAATTATGTTATGATGATTTTGATAAACTTCACATTAGGTAATCTTTCACGTATATTGATTACATTATATCGAGTTGTCCCAACGAAATACTTGTCGGTGTGCTCGATCATACGAATTTACCGACATTCATATAGACAAAATGACACAACTTTGAAAAATTCTTGTGACGAAACTACATTTCGGAACACGTTAAAAATTGGATACTCAGAAAGCTACATTATTAAGGTTTGATATATATTTTTTTCAAAAAAAAAAGAAAAATATGCAGTCAAATCTGGCAGTTTTTTTACACACCCCTATGTTGAACAATAGGTTGTTCAATTAACAGCATGTTTGGCAATAAAAAAAATCATATATAAACAAATTTAGCTTCAACATATACTTTATTTATAGTGGTTGTATAAAAGTTAGATAATGGTTTTGTGTTTTAAGAGATATTCATCCCTATGCATATCGGTTTTTATGCGTAAATTGTCTCTCCTGTTTTTAGACCTTTTCTATCTCTTTCATAAGAAGAGTGACTTTTCTATTGTTCTAGTGTCACTGGAAATTCCACTGGTCAGGCCTGTCTCATAGTCATGCTTCATGAATATAAATTTTAAATTTCATTGTGTAATGTCAGTTTTCTGGTCTAGTGAGTTTAGGAGTAAAAGTATACTTACAAATGACCAAGTGATACTCACTCCTATAGATATGATAGACATGTCTTAATAATGCAGACATTCACCCCATTATTTTTCATTCTATTGTTACAGTAGTAGAGTATTTGAGATATTTCTGTGTTGAATGATTTATTGACCCCTACATATAACCCTGTCACATGTCTGTTACAGGAGACTCAGTTACAACAGATGATGGAGATCTTAGTTCTGAAACAATGTCTAGGTATGTATTGCTTTTCTTATACTGATTGATTGATTGATTGATTGATTGATTGATGTTAAATGCCACTTTCAGCTATCTTGTGTTCTTTGTTGAAGTCAGTTTTTAGTGGTGAAAGAAGCAGGGATAACGAAGAAAACCACTGACCTTTCTTAGTGGATTCATTTTTGTTTAACATAACAGCACCAAGCTGTGCTGATACATATTCATTGGAATCACTTCTGCTGAATCAGATTTGATTTGTTTCATTGTAATGCCACATTTTGTAAATAGAGTCTCCTAGGAAACAGCTTGACATAAATGAACCAAATTTGCACAGATTCTTTAACAGTTTATAAGCATTTAGTACTCCATTATCCAATGTCCTGTCATTAACTGTGAGGCAAACATTTATTTTCAAGTTTTTGTTTAACCCTGCAGGGAATTGAGGCCAAAACAACTCTAGGCCAGTACAGTACCTTAAGATCAATGAAGTGAATAGTTAAGTGTGAGAAACCATGTTATACAACAAAATCAGAAAAAAACCCATCAAAAGGTTAATACACAGTGTTCACCAATATGAGTGCATATGTCAAACATACCTTACGGTATTGGTTTTACTCATTGTTGAAGGCCTTACGGTTGACTATAATTGCTTACATCCATTTCATTTAATCTTTGGTGATAGCTGTCTCATTGGCAATCATACCACATCTCCTTACTTTTGTATGTCAAAACTCTAAATTTCTCTTATTCTGGACAAGTTGTAAATAAATTGAACAGAAACTTCAGGTCCTTAGTTAGCATCATCACATTGATTTACACAAATTATTGTTATCAGTTTTGTTTCTTAATTCAATCTTTTGATCACCTACTAGATTAAATGTTTTGTGATACCTACTGGTATGGTTTTTTAATGAATCCAATGAAGTGGATGAGCTAACAATGTTATTTAAAATTGATGCTTTTTTGTTTTCAGTGATGTTGGCAATATAGTGAAGGCTTTATATGGAGAAGATCCACCACCTATTATACTGGTAGGACACAGGTGTGTACATAGATATCCTAATTTTATAAATATCAATGTCAATACAACACTTGTTATTGAATTTATCTATTAATTGAAACTTTATCACAGTCTTAACCATAGAATGCTATTTTGCATTTTCTTTTTTGTTTGTTTATTGATCATAATCAATTTTAGGGTTTTCTACTAATGCATGCATATGAACTTCACCATTGCTTGATTTTATAGGAGAGGATATCTATTTCATATTTGAAACTTCTATCAAACCCCTTATTACAACTCTGTATAACTTTCTCAAAACCTTAACAGTTTCCTTTAGAAATTATAGGCACATGGCAGTACACATTTATATCTCTTTTCATCCTTGTCATCTTTTCAGAATTTGATTTTATTTTCTCTGTATCTTTCACCATGTATTAAAGCCATTATGTACCTATAATTTTGTTTTTATTTATGCCCTATTTATGGGCATAATGTTTTCTGGTCTGTGCGTTCGATTGTTTGTTTTCGTTCGTTGTACCATTTGTCCATCTATCCCACTTCAGGTAAAAGTTTTTGGTCAAGGTAGTTTTGATGAAGTTGAAGTCCAATCAACTTGACACTTGATACACATGTTCCCTATGATATGATCTTTCTAATTTTAACACCAAGTTAGCGATTTTACCCCATTTTCATGGTCTCTTAACATAGAAAATTATAGTGCGGATGGGGCATCTGTGTACTATGGACACATTCTTGTTTATCTCATTTTTTGTACTCCCTGCTTTCATCAGTGGCTGGTATAAGGTGAAAAGGGCGTCTTTCTGTTTAATTTGTGGATTGTTTTGTCCTCCTTTTACTGAAAATTTAGAAATTATTGTGATGCTTTTGTTATTGCAAAAATTGGGACAGGGTTAACATCTTAATGATTTAAACTTGCGTTTTGACTTTTTTTTTATATGAATTGAACAAAATTTTTCTCAATATTGCAAAAATTAAAATTGCATTTTATTCTAAAATGACAAAATCGCAATGATAGATGCAGGCAATAATTTACAGTAATTCTTTATGAGAATGAATTTTGGGATTTCTATTTGTAAATCATGGATTTTGTAAGTAGGGAATCACTTTTTATCAGATATGCTCACAATATAACAGGATAGGAGTTTTTTCTCATGAATATTTGGTTGTAGATGCTTTTGAATATTTTTGAATTCATAGAATTGTAGAAACAATCTGACCTCAATAACCAAAACATATTTCAACAGAATAGTAAAAAAAAATCTAAGAATGAACTATTAAGCTAATCAAATTGAAAATCATTGTCAAATTATGCAGTGATTTTCTTTGATATTCAGACTAATGAAAAGATATAGACATGGACAGTTTTAATTATCTATTGACAGTATGGGAGGTTCTATAGCAGTAAACACAGCCTTCAGACACCTGATTCCATCCTTAATTGGTCTGATTGTCATTGATGTTGTTGAAGGTAAGAAGTATGGGAGGTTCTATAGCAGTAAACACAGCCTTCAGACACCTGATTCCATCCTTAATTGGTCTGATTGTCATTGATGTTGTTGAAGGTAAGAAGAAGTCTACCTGTTGACCTTATAAAAGTGTAAGCATAATTAATTTCTGTGGATTCCATATTATTCTTTGGATACTATTTTAAGGGATTTCGTTAGTACAGGTGAACCAAGAAATTAAATGTTCAAAGAATGACAAATTTTCTATAGGCTTGTATCCAGACTTCTGCAAAACAACGAAATTAAATATCCATGAATATGTAAGGTTTCCTTAATCCACAAAAATTGGTACCCACAAAAATAAATGAACCCACTGTACGTATCAATCTGGTAATAGGCCTTGTTTACAGTTCAAAGCTACAGGTGCAAAAAGGTAAAACTGGTGACAAATATGATTCACTATTGACACTAAGTAATTTAATTTGGCTAATATTGATTGTAATAACAATATGTTGGTCTGAATATTTTAATTTCGTACTATCTAGCTACATAGGTAAACAAATAAGACAAACTGCAAACAATTTTCAAATGAAAAAATAGCATTGTTGACCCTAAACTTCAACAAATACTTTACTAAAAATTCTCTTTTTTACTTTTTATATTTTAACATTTATTGGATAATAACAATCTGTGTCTACAAAATAGATAATAAACTTATATAAAAAGCATAATAAAGTACTTCACAAAATATTTACATATAACAAGCTATTATAACCTCAACTTTGATCTTATTAGAATTTAACATTGATGTGACGACAACATGATAGCATAAAGTAACTATAAGGGTTAGCTTGATACAAGTATTAAAATTTTTCATTGATAAATACACACTTATCTTTTAGTTTCATCTTTTCCAAACTTTTATTAAATCATTATCCTTTGATTTAAAAAATTGATATAGTTGATAAATTTTTAACTCTGTATCCTGCATCAGTACAAATGACCCTTTATAACAGTGTTTAAATATATATAGTAATAAGATATATAGAGATAGATTTTTATTCTTCAATGAATTTTAAATAAATTTAGTTATTCCAAAGACTTCTTCCAAGTCTTATATTCATACTGTCTATATACAAGGTTATGACTTCTATGTACATTTATATAAAAAATAGATATTATAGTATTTGGTAAGTTTTACCTACCAGCATACTAGTTTTATTAAAAAAAGAAGATGTGGTATGATTGCCAATGAGACAACTCTTCACAAGAGACCAAAATGACACAGAAATTAACAACTATATGTCACCGTACGACCTTTGAACCCTTGAAATAAATATGTTTTCTCTTAATGAATGCAGATTTAGGAATATCAGTTTACAATTTCAATATTTTATGTATTTTTCTTTGACAACTAATTGGTGGTTTGAGCATTTTAGCATTTTAAAACTTTTTATACAATTTCTGTGTAATTGAAAAATCAAAATATTGACATAATACAGTTACGAATGTGCACATGTTACAGTTACATTCATATAATGAAAGTACTTGCTCACAAGAATAATGAAAATTACAATAAAACTGATGATGATGTTGAAAGCTAATACGTCTGCATGAGTTGTAAGTTACTTATTTGCAATCATCTAGTTATTTCAATAATTCAGCATCACTATACCTGACTCAATATTTACAATAGTTTGTTTTATATAATAGGAACAGCTTTGGAAGCATTGACCAGTATGCAGAGTTTTTTGAGAGGCAGGCCTGCTGTATTTAAATCTCTGGAACATGCTATTGAATGGAGGTTAGTTCTTATACTTATATATTATGTGACAAGTAAAATAAGATTTAGTATTAGGACACTATGAGGGATGAAATAGATTGTTAATCCCAAAGGGACAATGTTTTGAAATAATTTCATAAATAAAAAATCATTCTTCGCATATAATTTTCAAAGGTAAAACATTTGGTTTTCATAACTGACACTGTTTTATCATGCATGTTTATAATTATATAATAGCATACAAAGATTGAACAAAGATTTAAAAACTTGTAAATTTGAATTTAAATAGTAGTGATATCCAAATATAACTTAAAAAGCAATGATAACATCAAGATACGATCTACAAATTATTCCAAACGTATGTCAACATTAAAAGATTTAATCTCACAATGAGTCTTAGGCAAATGAAATTGTAAGTTCTGTTATTTGATAGAATGTAAAAATGTGTGGATTTTTATATTATATTAATTACCGTTTTCATACTATCTAAATATCATACTATCTAAATATCAACAAAACTTTTTATGAATCATATTAAGGATGTACTTAGGTGAGGTTGGGTAAAAATTAAGAAATTAAAATTGATACTATAAACTGGTAGAGCATCAATTAAGGATATAGATAAGCTAAAAATATTGATAGGTCATGGACCTCCTTTTCGAGATATTTGAGATTTAAAATATGGCGGGAAGAGGCTGACTCAGACTTTTACCTTATATTTGCATTGATATTATTTGGTCTCAAAATATGAGAAAGAAAATCAAGAATCTCTAAAATTTTTATAAATGACCTTTCATGAGCTATTAAATCTTATATGAAAAAATAAATGGGTGTTATGGGGCAAAATATTTTACATTGTTTTGTATGGAAAAACACCAAGGAGTCCGAACATTTGACACAATTCCCAAAACCTCACCTAAGTACATCCTTAAACCATATACTATGTGTTTTTGTTTTAGTGTTAGAGCAGGACAAATAAGAAATGTAGAATCAGCCAAAGTTTCAATGGTTGGACAGCTTAAAAGGTAAGAAGAATGTTTTATATAATTTGGATTACTTAAGTATAGTATTAACACATGTTCCTACCTATAAAGCATGTACAATTTAATGCAGAATATATATGAAGGTCGAGACTAAATTGTCAATACTCTCATCTAACCCTAGATTTTACCATTGAAGTATATCTACTGGTATTTATTATACCCCACGCAACGAAGTTGCGCAGGGTATAATGTTTTTGACCCGTCCGTCCGTCCGTCCGTCCGTCCGTCCGTCCGTCCGTCCGTCAGTCCTGTTTCTTGTCATCGCAACTCCTCTCAAACCACACAACAGAATTTCACGAAACCTTTTCAGATAATAAGGACATACTATGTAGTTGTGCATATCGACGGGAAATTGCGATTCAATTTTTTTTCTAGGAGTTACGCCCCTTTGAAATTATTTACTTTAATGTACTACTGCAACAGTTTGTCATCGCAACTCCTCTCAAACCACACAACAGAATTTCACGAAACCTTTTCAGATAATAAGGACATACTATGTAGTTGTGCATATCGACGGGAAATTGCGATTCAATTTTTTTTCTAGGAGTTACGCCCCTTTGAACTTATTTACTTTAATGTACTACTGCAACAGTTTGTCATCGCAACTCCTCTCAAACCACACAACAGAATTTCATGAAACTTTGTAGATAATAAGGACATACTATGTAGATGTGCATATCAACAGGAAATTACGGTTCAATTTTTTTTCTAGGAGTTACGCCCCTTTCAACTTATTTGCTTCAATGTACTTCTGCAATAGTTTGTCATCTCAACTCCTCTGAAAACACACAAAGGAATTTCATGAAATTTTGTAGATAATAAGGACATACTATGTGTATTGACAGGAAATTATTATAATCAATATTTTTTCTTATACAATTTTTTTTTCTTATACTTATTTAATTTCTCCAATGACAATGTGGGGACGTTGGGTATGTGAGCGTGCTCACTAAGGTTCTTTAATTGTATCTAACTTCATTGTCATTTCTTACCCAACATTTTACTGTTTAAAAGCACTTCAAACAAAACAAAATAATGAAGTGTTATTTTCTTTTACTTTACTTTACTAACTGATTGCAATTGTAAACAGAATAAACATATGAAAGCATAGACATTTAATATATACATGTATGTCTCACAATGTTTGCCATATGGAAAATTGACATAGGTCTTACTGATATTCATGAAAGATGCTCAGAATATTTTTATGGTTAAGAACAACCATCTTATTTTGTTTTGTGTTGTAGCTGATAAATGAATTTCCCTTCAGCCACTCATTGTTGGTTCCTCCGACTTTTTTCCTATGTTTAAGATCTTTTGATACATGATGTATTGGACCATCATCACTGCACACATACAAACTTCCATCTTGCAGAGAAGTGATAGAGATTGAATGTGATGGTAATTTCATGTTATATATTTTGTTATCAATATAATTGTACCAGCTTAGTGTTCTATCATTGCTCAATAAAGAAGTGAAGAATATTCTGTCACCAGAAGCATGTAACACAAAGGGATACATGACTCCTTTTATTGTTGTTATTGTACATGTCTCTCCTGTCTGATAATCAACACTCAGTAGTTCTCTAAAACCACCTACTACTAACTTGTTGTTTATCATTGCAATGCCATTAGCAACAAAAATTCCAGGATTTGATATGGATTTAAGTATGTGTTTATTTTTTATGTCATACATCTCTATAGAGCATCCGTACTGCAGATGAACTGTAACAGCCACTATAGAGTTGTTCACTGCAGTGACACACCATGGTATTCCCTGTACAGATATACTGTCTATCTGTGATCCATCAGTGTTACAGATCATTAGTCTTCTCTCAGTAGGTTGACAGAACACCAGTCTACCATCATCCATCATCTTTACATCTCTTATGCATTCGCTCTTGCCTATGAGGAATAGTGACTGAAGTTTGAACTGTTGATGAAGGAAGAAGATATTTTGTCCTAGTTGATACGGATCTCTGTGTTTTTTTCTTTGGTCATTACCTGAGAAGTAGATACAATACTGATACTAAAGAACAACTGTGAATGTATATTATATGTGCAAAATAATAAAGAATGGTCTGATTAATTGTTATAAAACATGATAACAGCTCAATGGAAACATTAAAAACTCAGTTTCAGCTTTTAAAGTTTTATCCTGAGCGCATACACATGTATTTTTGTAGTGTTTAATCCAGATAATTGGAACTTATATAACAACTTGTTTATAACACAACCACACACTTATCACAATATACTCCATTTAATTACATCATTATGTGTTAGATTACACTGTCTTATTTGTTATGACAAAAACTTGCACTTCTAACTCTTGTCATTTTATTTACAATAGATATAAAATTTGTTCTAATCAAACAAACTCGTTTGTTGGGATTAAAACCAGATGGATGTTATTTATATTATGATTTGTAATTATCAGTCGCTGCAATCAAATACTCAGGGGTTAAAACATACATGTTTCTGTTGATAAATCAATTTGATGACAGCATATGCAAACGTCAATATTTCATACTTCTTGCAACTGACTGATCAATACACATTAAACTTGGAATGGAAATTATTTTCTTCAGTTGTCGACTCATTGATGATTACCCTACAATCAGTTTTACCTTATTTAAAACTATATCCATCGTCAAATATTTATAATTTGAAAATCTATTAAAGTAACACCATTTACGGTTAATTCATTATTATTTGATGGATGTAAATTTCCTCAGTTTATAACTAATTTCATGAGTACAATAAACTCTTTTTTGAAATTTTGTATAATACCTATGAGGATTGATTTTACCTCACTTGAAATATCTTTCTGTAGAATGCGTTTGTGTTAAAACAGTTTCATTTTGTTTTTCATGATAGATTGTCAATGCTTTTTGGATGTAAATTATTAAAGGTTGAGTTATTTCCACAAATAACATTCAAATAAACCAAATTGTTAATGCACATGGCAGCTAATACATGATACATGCTACCAAAAAGTTTTGTGAACGGTTTGACAATTTTAACAACTACAGTATTAATGATAAAACAATCTTTTAATGGTAGAACAATAAGGAGACGTTTCCTTCACATAGTGCCTCCTTCTGCTCTCAATGTTTTAGACTTTAGAAGTATATTTCAAATACTAATGATGGAAAATAGATTTGATTAAAGATGAAAAGTTCAATTTATCAAAAACATGTAATATTTGTAAACTTACAGAGAGGAATAATGATTTGTCTGCCACATTCACATGTCAAACCTTTATGTAGGAGTTCCTATAAATGAAAAAAACTGTTGTATTATAATTGAAGTAAAAAAAAAAATGGGGAGATAACTCATTACAAGTTTTTAATGGCAAAAATTAAATTCACGAAGACAAATTGTTTAACAGACAACCTTCAATATAAGCTCTTTTTTCAAATACTATGTATACAATATTTTTCAATAACACAGATATTAATCGTAAATCCAAAATGTTCTACTTAAACCATAATGTGATTAGAAAGTTTTTTATGGCCACGCAACGAAGCAACGAAGTTGTGGGTGCCATATAGTTTTACCCTTGTCTGTAATTCTGAAATTCCGTAATTCCGTAATTCCGTAATGTTGCCATTCTGTCATTCTGCAACAAATCATTATACAGAGGTTTTTCCTAAACGCCTTCCGATATTGGGCTGATTCGTGGGTTTGTGAGTTAACCATGATGAGTTACAGATCAAGTTTAAGTTTCGTTCCACTCCTCTAGTTTTGCTGAAACTTTGGACTTTGATAAATTGTTGAAAATCACAGTTATACAGACTTTTTTTCTAAATACCTTTAGATATTGGGCTGATTTTTGGTATGTGAGTTACCCATAATGAGTTACAGATCAAGTGTAAGTTTCGATCTGCTCTGCTAATTTTTGTTGAAATTACGGGCTTTGGACTTTGATAAATTGTTGAAAACCACAGTTATACAGCCTTTTTTCTTTATGCCGCCAGATTTTGATTTTTAATATGTGAGACTACCATCATGTTTGTGTCCACATGTTTTTGAAATTGCAGATTTTTCAACATTCGTGTCGCTTTAACACATCTAGTTTTTATTAAATATACAACTGAAATGGATTTATGAAATGGAAAGGAAGGGATTTGGTGACTCAAACTATTTACATTTTCAAAACCCATTAAAGAACAGTATATTTATTATTGTTAATAATCTTCAAGTCACTGTGTGGAGACTGCTTACAACTTGTGCAAATTAAGACAGCTTATAGGATCATTATAAACAATTGTTAAGTAGATGAATACAATGACTGGATTTCAACACATATAGAGAATAATTACCATAAAAATTTGCAAGCCATTTTGTTTATGAGTAAATTATGATTTACCTTAAGAAGATCATTTGTTTGCTGAACTGATGTTTCTATTCCTTGCATGGAAGTTCCCATTACTTGAACTCTTGTATCCATTCCTTGAACTGCAGAAACTATTCCTTGAACTGTTGTGTCCATTGCCTGAAAAGCTGTCTCTGCAGAACTGTTCAGTCCACTTAATGAAGAACTGACAGCTTGGATGGACGAATGAACACTTTCCATGGTTGACTTTATCTTCAATAAAAAAATATATAATACACTCTTGAAGGTCTTGATTGCTTTTTATTGGTGGACAAGCATAATTAATTGTATTACACATAAATGCAAATGACACAAGTGAATTTAATTTCTAAAATTTTCAATTGGAAATAAAGTGATTTTCTTTGAGCTGTTCAAAGTCCTTTAATAGGGTCATGAATAATAAAAGCTTTGCCCACTTAAAAAAATAATGTACATTATAAATTAAACAGTATATAGAAATTATACCTCTTCTATCTGTTGATGAAGATCAAGGAGGAATGTGAAGTATTTTTTACATAGTGACTCATCTAGTGGTCTGTGTTCTATCCTAACAAGATCATCTTGTTTGGTTGGATCAAGTCTCAGGACATATGTGACTAAATCTGGCCATAAGGTGTTGTATTCAGTTTGGGTAATACAACCTCTCGTATTATGACTCAAGTAATCATTCTTGTATTGTCGTAGCAGTTGAACAGCTTCCGCTTCAGGTTGTGATAGATTACAACAGTTTAACAAAATAAGACTGGAAAGGCTGATATCCAGTTCATTTAGTTGAACAGGATTAGCACTGAATTTGCAGTGACAGTTGTGGATCCCTGGTCCTGGATTTTCGGAATACAACTTGTTCCACTGACAGTAAACCAAAGGCAACGCAGAAGGGTTATGGCAGTTTGGTTTGTCCTTACAACACCAAGAGTTTCTATGTCGAAGGTGAAATAGAGTGTGAATAACATGTTGACTGTTGATAAACGCCTGAAAGGATCCAAACCCACCAGTTGTATAGTCATTCTCAATCTTTTGTTGAAACAAAGGAGTCACAACTTCTAAAATGACAGATCCAACCACCAGATATCTACGTTGATCTTCTCTGTCCATCCTGCAACTAATTGAAAACAGTGTAAACAATGCTCATGATGCTTAATGTTTTGATTTTAATTTCTGTTGCATATCTTCAGATATTCATTATAAAATCATTAAGGAAGATCATTATTGTTTTGTTTTTTTTTATAAATGATGGTTACCTTCACAAATCTTATATCCATGCAATGAGATAGACTTCATATATATATTTTTTTTAAATAATGCAATAAACCTATATTATAAGCAGTGGTTTTGAAGTTTATGTGCTTGAGACAATATCTTATTGTGTACCTTGGAAAAGTTTATTTCAGGAAAGCATCTCTAAAGTATCATCCTTAAGGAGGCTCGAGGGTATAAAAATTTCAGAAAAAAATCAAACATTTGTTTTTCATTACAAATTTTATTTATTTCCTTTTGTAGTTGCTACTTTATCATATGGTACAAAAATCATTCAAAACAATCACTTCGTGTTGGCCCCAGATGACTTTCAAATGTATACATCATTGAAAAAGTTCCAAATTATCTCCCTTTGGTGGAAAAATGCCATTTTTTTGCTCTAAAATTGAAATATCTTTTTCAACTCTTCGGTGACCTATTTTTTTTTATTATAATTTCCATATAAGCTGTACTTAATCTAAACTATTGTAAAATTTTAGCGATTTCTGTAATAAATTTCTTTTTTTTATTTCGATATTAACTTTATTTCTCCTATTATTTCAACAGAAAAAAAACACCTTTACAAAAATGTATGCTTCTTTCGAAGGCAGATTGTTAGCGCAAATGAACAGTGACCCCACTTTTTTATTTTATTTTTCTATTAACTACAAGATAAAGTTCATTTATAGAAAAATATAGAGAAATCCTATATAAATGATTTAGATCCGTGAACCCCCTTAATTGTGTCTTGCAGTATTAATTTACTAATTGACCCAGTATTGATTGAATTACAATTACAAAAAAGAAAGTAGATTGCATTAAAAAATTGTCAGCTTTAGAAAAGATATGAATTAAACATACTTGTTGTTGTATGAGTGAATATATATTACAAATATATTGTTATTTATATACGTATTACATCTTATTGTAGATAAAATAAAAAAGAAAGTAGGTCACATAGAAATAAAATGTCTGAATTGGGCTTGTGGTTAATGCAATCACAAGTTCACATTTTAAAATTCTATTAATTTAAGATGTAATGTTTTGAAAATATTGAATATTTAATTTTGTTCACACCACTTGTCTTACCTTTGTCTTGATTATCTCATTTCTTTTAATATTTCTTCATCTTGATAACACAACCTTGGGCTGGAAACAGGAAATTCCCTTTACTATTTATAGTACAAAAATATACCATAAAGAAGATCACATGATTAAAATTAATGTAAACAGTTAAGTAAGGAGGGAAATTTAAAACTAAAATTGAAAAATTGTGGAAGATATATATTTTATTACAACTGATATTAAATCATTCAATTAGTTATTTGGTTTGAAATATCACAAATAAAGGCAACAGTAGTATACTACTGTTCACTATTCATAAATCGATTGAGAGAAAATAAATCCGAGCAACAAACTAAAACCAAGCTACAGATCAAATTCAATCCAACAGGGTTTTTTGTATAAGTTATGGTCTATTGCTGGGGCAATTTCTTGAGCATGTTGAGGATAGCATATTATTGCAATTTTCTGTTTGTAATATATATCTCAATTAGATGCATTGTATTAAGTATGAATCTAAGCATATGAAGTTAAAAAATGAGTTTTGAGTTTTTATACCCCACGCTACGGGTTGCAGAGGGTATAATGTTTTATACTCGTCCGTAATTCCGTCCGTCAGTCCGTCCGTCAGTCCGTCCATCAGTCCTGTTTCTTTCATCGCAACTCCTCTCAAACCAAACAACAGAATTTCACGAAACCGTTTTAGATAATAAGGAAAAACTACATTGATGTGCATATCGACAGGAAATTGCAATTCAACTTTTTTCTAGGAGTTACGCCCCTTTGAACTTATTTACTTAAATGTACTACTGCAACAGTTTGTCATCGCAACTCCTCTCAAACTAAACAACAGAATTTCACGAAACCTTTTCAGATAATAAGGACATACTATGTAGTTGTGCATATCGACAGGAAATTGCGATTCAATTTTTTTTTAGGAGTTACGCCCCTTTGAACTTATTTACTTTAATGTACTACTGCAACAGTTTGTCATCGCAGCTCCTATGAAACCACACAATATAATTTCACGAAATTTTGTAGATAATAAGGACATACTATGTAGCTGTGCATATTGACAGGAAATTATGATTCAATTTTTTTTCTTATACAATTTTTTTTTCTTACACATATGTTATTTCTCCAATGACAATGTGGGGTGTGGGGTATGTGATCGCGCTCACTAAGGTTCTTTAATTTTCTGGTGCTGTGAAATTACCTGAAGTTGTTGTACAAATAAGTTTTAGGGAAATTAAACCCTGCTACTTCTAGTATTAAATTGTCACCCCATTTGGCAATATCTGCATCTGAATATATTACAAGTTATGAATTTAATGAATGTAAATTCATGAATGCATCAGTGACAACTTTATGCTTGTCTCATTTAAATGTAAAGCCACCCAAGGTATGGCCAGGGTTACGTTTCAGTCATTAAGGTATTGTAATTCTCCTGCTTTCACTCAAAGAATTTTATCTTTTATTGTTCCAACTCATCAATACAGTTTAAATTTTACATAGAGCTATTTAATCATGTGGTTAAGAGATCAGCACTGTTAAGACTGAAATGCTTTTTTTTGTGACGCAATCTTAGATTTATATCTCTGAGCTCCGTCTGAGCAATTCTAATTCCATGATGAAATATTTTTTACCCTTGTTCTTTGTATTTGTAAGGAATCATCATGATTATAAATTAGTACAAGGAAAAGGAAATGAAATTACCTATGACCAATTGCAAGAAAATGTGTTGACTTGTAATTGAGTGTGCTGTCAGCTGATTGCAACCATCAAATGTGAAGAAAAAAAACTGTACATTAAAATCAGCATAATGGTTCAAAGCCAGAAGTTTCATGGTTGGCTTATTAAAGCGGTGAAATTTCTAATAATAGTAAATGTAATTTTTGTAAAACAGAAGACGAAGATTACTTACAATTCTTTATTACATGTTCTTTTTTAAAAGTTTTTTTTGTATAAAGTGGAAAATCTTCTTGCACAAATCAGTTTTAAAAATAAGATATCAGTTAAACATACAGTATTTGGATACAAAATATCAGACAAAGGTTATTATGGTTTGAACTATTTTTTGACAAATTTTGTAGAACTGCTAGATTTTTGGGACAATTCTAGGATGCTTTGACACATAAAGATAATTTCTTTCAAACTTAATTATTTTCTAGATTAGACACAGCAGAAACAGCTACCTCACAACTTGATCATGAACACGAGATGGAAGTTGTCACATCAACAAGGGATACCATAGCGGAAGAGGAGGAGGAGGAGGAGAATGGGGAAAGTAAAACATTTAAAAATAGCACAGACCGGTTACAGAGTACAGACAAATTAACCTCAGACACACCGGAATCTTCTTCAAAACCACAGCAACACACAGAAAGTTTAAAAAAGCCTGAAAGCTCTGTATGTTTTTATGATATTGATAAAGACATTAGGAAAGGGAATTAATTATTATTTAGAAATAGAAAGTTTTTTGTTATAAAATATATACATGCAAGGTTTAGGACTTGATATAAAGAAAAATCTTATAAATAAGTTTAGTCTCAAACGATAAGCCTGATGCCTTAAAATAAATACTCTTTATAATCAGTCAAATGACAATGATTTTGGCTTAATACCTTAAATTTTGAAAAATTGATACTTTCTATTTGCTGAATCATATTACTTCATATATGTATATCATTTTCTCAAAACACAAGTTAAGGGAAAACAAATTTATGGTCAACATTATTTTTTTTCAGACCAAATATACATGGAGGATAGATTTGGGCAAAACAGAACCTTTTTGGAAAGGTATTTATCTGTAGATCAACCATCCTTTATTATATGTTTTTTATCAAACATATTATAGGATTTTTTGTTGTTGGCATATTTGATCAATTACACCATTTAATTTATATTTTCCTATAAAATTGTAAAAAAAACTAGTAGATTTGAGAATTTAAAAAACTCGATCCTAAAAAGAATACAAAAATCACATTATCATCTGTGAAGGGCTTTTTATTTGAAAAGGTTAACATGGTTAATAACACATCTGTTTTTCCTTTAAATGTTTTATTAATACAGTGTTGAGAAATGTCTAATTATTGTTGTTTTATATATATATTGCTTTGTTATACATGTATCAATTGGGATATGTTAATGCATTTATATTTCTATCTCTTCTGTATGCATTTGAATCTATAGTGACAAGTTTGATCAATATTGATTTACAACCAAAACATTGATTTAATTTCTCTCAATAATTTCTTAACATATCCATTTGGAATAGTGCACTATGCATTTTGCATTATATCATAAGAGGAACAGATTTTACCAATTTGACAAGTTGACTACAATTTTTATCAACTTATATTTGAATTATTTCCAAATTTTGGAATGATCTGTAAATATGTATTTCTATTAAAGTTAGAAGATTTAAATATTTAAGTATTGATAACTATTCAAATGAATGAATTTGTGTTGTAGAATCTACATTTTATTTAAAACTCTGATGCTATATATTTAGATCTTTTTTTTACAAATATTAGCTCACGATTGACTATCTTTATATTGTAGGCTGGTTTCAAGGACTATCAGAAAAGTTTTTATCATGTGATTGTCCCAAAATGTTATTATTAGCAGGTATATTGATTACGGAGATTTTTGCATCTAACACTTGAAGGGGCAAAATACAAGTTAATTTATAGTATAAGTTCTATGTTGCAAGATTAATTTAGTAAAAGTACTTTTTAATCTCATTTTCTTTAGTTTTCATTTAAAAAATGTTATAGTGATGCAAAAAATAACAAAATAATGTTCAGATATCAAGACCAAATAAGTGTATGTATGTTAAAGGTGTTGAGATGCTAAATAATGAGTAAGTGATATATTTATACAGTAGCATTTTGTTATCTGATACAAATATTGTTTTGTTGTAGGAGTGGATAGACTAGATAAAGAACTGACCATAGGTCAGATGCAGGGTAGGTTTAGTCAACATTATTAACAGTAATTGGTGTGAAAAGAACAACTGTTATCCGTAAATCTATTATTTTTTATTTTAAAGACATCACAAAAAATTATAGTTTTTAATAATGACTTGAATTCCATACAGAGAAAGAAATTAAGAGCCTTCAAAGGAAAGTTCAACACATAGATTGTTAATTTAAAAGACTGATTATCATATTAATGAGAAAAATATAAAGAAATAAATCTGATTATGCCGAAATATCATTATTCAAAGAAATAAAACTGCTGTTGCTGAAAGATCACTATTTCATAAAATGCATCAACTATGACTGGAGTGAATAAGACATTAAGTACCATTTGAGTTCACTTAAAGCATGTTAAGGGTATTATTTGAACGTCATCAACACCCAAATTTTTGAATTAATGATAAAAGTTGACGTTCAAAATGCTTTGAATATGGATTGTGTCCAAGTTTCTATAACAGAGGGGCACCAGAGATGCATTCCAACTCAAAAAATGAAAATAATAGAACAACATCATGGCTAAAAAAAAAAAGACAAACAGACAAACAATAGTACACAAAACACTACATTGTAAAATAAAGACCTAAAGCAACATGAACCCCACCAAAAACTGAGGGTGATCTCAGGTGCTCCAGAAGGGTAAGCATGTCCTGCTCAACAAGTAGCACCCATCATGTTGCACATGTTAGAACAAACCCAGTAATTATGGTCTTAATTTGGTATGTCACGTTCAGAAAAAAGGGGGGAAAATTGTCATTTAAAAGGAAAAAAACCTAAATCAGTGTGAATGGAGTATCTGTCTCACAAATTAATTAATCATATCACTTCTGTTCTATTAAATTAAATGAGAAAAACTTTCACGCCATATCATCTCATTTTCAAATTATTTTTTTTCAGGAAAGTTCCAGATGCAGGTTTTACCCCAGTGTGGTCATGCTGTGCATGAAGATAGTCCAGATAAGGTAAATGATAAAAACTTATAATAGTTACCAGTCTAATGATTGTTTATGCCAGACGTGTGTTTTGTCTATAAAAAACACTGTAAGTTCAGAAATTATTGCATGCATTTATTATTTCAATAATGGAAGAATAGACAAAAATGCAAGATTATTTATTTTGAGTTGAAGAAAATATATATGTATAAGATATGAGACTATAGGGTTATTGAATGAATATTGGGGAATATTGTCCCGAGTAGAATTTTATATTGCACGAGCTTGCGAGTGCAATATATGTTCTACGAGGGACAATATTCACCAATATTCATGCAATAAACCTTTTATTGTATAGCAATATAATATTTGAAAGTAAAAATTGGTTTAAACTAAGATTTTGTCGTTGATGACGTCATGAATGTTGAAGACTTATTGCAAGTGTGCAATATTAGAATTTATTGCACGCTAACTTTTGGTTACTTTCTGTGGGATATATTATATTGCTGTACAATAATGTGAGTTATTATTAATGCGATGCTCACTCTTTTTTAATAAAATAAAAGTAATCAGCTACACTCAAATCATTAGTTCATATAATATAAAAATGCAAATTGAGAATGGGAATGGGGAATGTGTCAAAGAGACAACAACCCGACCATAGAACAGACAACAGCAGAAGGTCACCAATAGGTCTTCAATGCAGCCAGAAAATTTCCGCACCGGAGGCGTCCTTCAGCTGACCCCTAAACAAATATATATACCAGTTCAGTGATAATGAGGCCATACTAAACTCCAAAATATATGCTCTATTCTCATTTTATAAACGTAATAATCTTATTTTCATCTCACCTGTAGGGCCTTTACAAATGTATTTATAATAAATGTAGGATAGATGAGAAATGGTATGATTTTGTTATTTTTCTGTTATAGGCAACTAGACTTATTTTTTGACAACCCTCCATACCACTGATGGGATCTCAGCATACATGAAACTTTAGAGACGTTGGGTCAGCAATTCTTTATTTAATTCTTTTTATGTTATAGGTAGCAGATGTCCTTGCCACGTTTATGGTCAGATATAAAGTTGCTGAAGCTACTCATAATTTTGAAAGGTATTGTATTTGTAGTTGTGTACTGTAAAGTTATTTGTTAAAAAACAACCTGAACAGTTCAGTCTGTGAGACATTTTCCGCAAGAGGAGTACAAAAAACACAAAATATAACAACTTCATCTTAAAACTGAGGACCATTCAATTTTAAAATAACTTTTAACAAATATTTAGGAAGATAATTCAGGTCCTAACAGCAAAAGCAGCAATGTTCAATTGTAAAAATGTACAGAGGACTCCAAGGGGACTATCCACACCATAAATTGAACCATTTGAAAAACAGACAATGTATTGGCTAAAGCAAAATTGCCAAAAAAACAAAACCTGACTCAGAAAACTATAGAATAATTCACACAAACCCTACCAACAAGTGGACAGTAATCTTAGATGCCCCAGAAGGGTATAAGATCTTGCTGCACTAGTAATAAGCGTAATCTTGAGAAGAGATGTAAAAGCAATTGAAAGACTTCAAAGAGTAAACTGTGAAGGTGGATTTGATATGCGTTTTGTACCTGTTATGTTCCAAAGGAAATTTTGAATAATAAGTCAAAACTTTTATAATAAAAAGATAAAAGATCTCTTTATGGTCTTATGGCTTTTCTAGGACTTCTTGGTGCCCACAATTTATGAACCTTTGCAAGTTCTTGAAAAGTTGTCTACTATATTGTTACACTTAACACAATCATTGTGGTTTTGTACTTAAATTGTATACACACTTTATCAAAATCAAGAATGAAAATTGATATAAATAAATAGTTTAAATAAAAGAAAGCAACATTTATATTGGTACAATTTACAATGAAATCTTAAAATTATCCAAAGATTTTTCTTGATTCATTAATGATAAATATAGAATAATACATGGCAAAATCCGTATCGCATGCTGTATTACCACAAGAAACCAATATCAGTCCCGAGGGCTGATATTGGTTGAGTGGGGATACAGCATGCGATACGGATTTTGCCATGTATTATTCTGTTTATCATATATTCGAGTAGAGTCAGATTCATGGGATATCCATTTTTTTAAATCGTCTGAAATTATAAGCTAGAAAAAAACATTATGATTTTCTTGTATTTTTCCAACTGACTTTATTTTTATAGACTTCATTATTTGCTTAATATCCACATCATAATGTCCTCTTTAACCTATTTCATTTTCAATATATGTTTAAAACCATACATATGTATTAAAATGCATCCTCTAACAACACTGTCCTATTATTTCAACTAAAATTAATATTTTTCAAAGATGTAGAAATGTTTAAAGTTTTATAGTTTATTTGACGATGATATTCAAAATCATTTTAATTTTAATTTTAATTTTCTGACGAGGTGAACGAACAGCAAGAAGCATATTCCTTGAAAAGTTTGCTATCTATTCTAAGCAAATAAAAATAAAATTTGCATTTGTGTTTAATCCATCAGGTTATGAAAACAGACTTCACGAAAATTATGACCAAACAAAAAATAAAACTTCAGATATTTCTACATCTTATTGTGTCTTTTATATATATATATAAAAGTCACTCATAAAGTTACTGAGAAATAATTTTTGGAAAAAGATCGATTTAAGTTGAAATGATAGGACATTTGTTTTAGTGAGAACTCATTTGTTTTCCTATGTAAGGATTGCAAATATAGCAACTGGACGTCATAGGTCAAACGATGACGTCATTCGAATTATGACGTAATGCTAAGTATGCGATACGGGTTTTGCCATGCGATACGGGGTATGAGATACAGGTTTAGCTATGCGATACGGGGTGTGCGATACAGGGTAGGTGATACAGACTGGAAAAAAGAACCTTTATTAGATATACAATAAAGCTGTATTTTGTACTAAATATATGATAAATGATAATATCAGTGAGGAACAAATATAAACTTAGGGCTTTTTGAAATGTGGCATATTTATTTTATTGTTGTGTTATTAGATTTTAATTTTCTTTTCAGAGCATTTCCAGGATGTTGAATACTGGATGACAGCATTAAGATTTTCTTATGTAGATAGGCAACTACCAAGCAATGCAGTTGGACTTGGATTCACAATTGTTACAGCATGCATGTGCCTTTTCATATTATTTGGCAATAAAAAAGCTTAGACAAAATAAGATATATGATCCCTCTGGTTATATCACAAATAAACCATTGGTGATTTTTCAATTTTGAATTTGTTACAAAACTATTGCAATGTGCAAATGATCAGTTGCAATAGCTTTTTGTTAGCAATTTTTTTGTAAACCTGTTTCCTCAAGAGGTAACACTCAGACAACTTGTTAAGTTTCTGTAAAAGCTAAGTTAGCAAAGGCTAATCATATTAATATAAATAAATGTCCTTTAAGTATTTTTGCTAGAATCCAGAATGAGTATTTTTAAACTGAAAAACTAACCCTAACTGGTTATTATAACCCTGTTTAGTATGAAGTCTCAATCTGTTAGGCAAAAGATGTGTAGTTACATAAGCATTTCCATTCATTTCATTCTATGTATGTAATTTGTTAACCCAGTAATTGAATTTGTGTGCAAATAAAGTCTCTATGTATTACTATTTTATTGCACAGTTATTCTTTGTAAGCAGCCTGCATTAAAAAAAATAGGATATTTTTATTTGGTTGTTCTTTTTTGTAGAACATCCATTTTGTCATTTATTTACTTTTAATGATGCTTTTGTCATACCTGTATTTGATTTAATATTTATTATTTGAATGTAGAAAATGATTAATCAAGTCAGGATTGAAACTGACTTTTGACAATGCTTACTAGATAAAGATGTGATGTTTTGTTAATATTATATGTGAACTTATTTCGTCTTATATTTGTTTTTTTTTAACTCTGAGATTTCAGAGTTTCACTTTATGAAAAAGCACACTTAGGCAAAGAATATACTAAGTTTTTCCTCACGTATATCAGTAAATATAACACATGTTACTTTTAATCATACAAGCCTTATATTTTATATTGCCACCTTTTTTAGCTCACCTGGCCGAAAGGCCAAGTGAGCTTTTCTCATCACTTGGCGTCCGGCGTCTGTCGTCGTTGTCCGGCGTTGTCGTCCTGCGTTAACTTTTACAAAAATCTTCTCCTCTGAAACTACTGGGCCAAATTTAACCAAACTTGGCCACAATCATCATTGGGGTATCTGGTTTAAAAAATGTGTCCGGTGCCCGCCCAACCAACCAAGTGGGCCGCCATGGCTAAAAATAGAACATAGGGGTTAAATGCAGTTTTTGGCAAAAACCAAAGCATTTAGAGCAAATCTGACATGGGGTAATATTGTTCATCAGGTCAAGATCTATCTGCCCTGAAATTGTCAGATGAATCGGACATTCCGTTGTTGGGTTGCTGCCCCTAAAATGGTAATTTTAAGGAAATTTTGCTGTTTTTGGTTATTATCTTGAATATTATTATAGATAGAGATAAACTGCACACAGCAATAATGTACAGCAAAGTAAGATCTACAAATAAGTCAACATAACCAAAATGGTCAGTTGACCACTTTAGGAGTTATTGCCCTTTATAGTCAATTTTTAACCATTTTTTGTAAATCTTAGTAATCTTTTACAAAAATCTTCTCCTCTGAAACTACTGGGCCAAATTAATCCAAACTTATCCACAATCATCTTTGGGGTATGTAGTTAAAAAAATGTGTCCGATGACGCGGCCATCCAACCAAGATGGCCGCCATGGCTAAAAATAGAACATAGGGGTAAAATGCAGTTTTTGGCTTATAACTCAAAAACCAAAGTGTTTAGAGCAAATCTGACAAGGGGTTAAATTGTTTATCAGGTCAAGATCTATCTGCCCCAAAATTTTCAGATGAATCGGACAACCCGTTGTTGGGTTGCTGCCCCTGAATTGGTAATTTTAAGGAATTTTTGCTCTTTTTGGTTATTGTCTTGAATATTATTATAGATAGAGAAAAACTGTAAACAGCAATTATGTTCAGCAAAGTAAGATTTACAAATAAGTCAAACATGACCGAAATGGTCAATTGACCCCCTAAGGAGTTATTGTCCTTTATAGTCAATTTTCAACAATTTTAATAAAATTTGTAAATTTTTACTAACATTTTCCACTGAAACTACTGGGCCAAGTTCATAAGTAAGATGTACAAACATATCACCATCACCAAAATACAATTTTGTCATGAATCCATCTGCTTCCTTTGTTGAATAGTCACATAGACCAAGGTGAGCGACACAGGCTCTTCAGAGCCTCTAGTTTAGTAATGCTGAGAGTGATTATCTAAATAGAATAAGGCTGAAGGATGGGTCCATTGGTT
The DNA here is from genome assembly GCA_019925275.1 of Mytilus edulis. NCBI lineage: Eukaryota > Metazoa > Mollusca > Bivalvia > Mytilida > Mytilidae > Mytilus > Mytilus edulis. The sequence continues at coordinate 56,809,188 of CM034361.1, forward strand.
TAATATAATAACTACTAGAACTTTAATACGCAGTAAAAGAAGAGTCAGGTCGATTTTAAAAGAGATTAGATAATCACAAATTTCACAATACATGAGGAAAATCAACATTCAGGACTAGCTGTTGTAAATAGTTATCAAAGGTACCAGGATTATAATTTAGTATGCCAGACGCGCGTTTCGTCTTCATAAGACTCATTGGTGACGCTCATATCAAAATATTTATAAAGCCAAACAAGGACAAAGTTGAAGAGCCAAAATTCCAAAAAGTTGTGCCAAATACGACTAAGGTAATCTATGCCTGGGATAAGAAAATCCTTAGTTTTTCGAAAAATTCAAAGTTTTGTAACAGGAAATTTATTAAATGACCACATTGTTTATATTCATGTCAACACTGCAGTTACTACTGGGTTGGTGATACCCTCGGGGACGAAACGTCCACCAGCAGTGGCATCGACCCAGTGGTGTAAATCAAAGGTACCAGGATTATAATTTAGTATGCCAGACGCACGTTTCGTCTTTATAAAATATATATTTTGTAACTGTCCATAACATGTAGTGGATCAGATTTTGATACTGTGAACTTACAAGTGTCAAACTCTATTCCAGTCATATTCTAGACAATCAATAGAATTAACAGAAAATGTTAAAATCACCAACACCATTTACTTTAGATGTAATACCAAAAAAAATATATATATATATTTTATATACAAATATAATGTATCTTAATGCAGAAATGAAGCTCCAATCACCGACCTTTTCTGGTACTTCTAAAAGGTTGGTTTCAGTTAATAAGATTTTTGTTTCTTTTTCAAATAGATAATCTTTTTTACATGAGTCTGTGTAGTTAATGAGAATCCAGAAGCATTAATTTGCCTATCGTTATGTTTTTATTGCTTTGGTTTCTATTAAAGATCCAATCTAACTTCTACATAATCAATTTTAAAGGGTACAATGAACTTACCTCCAGGTGTAGTTATATGAAAATGTCATTATTGGGTGATAAGGAGGTGATTTTAACCATCACTAATGCTTGCCTTTTTCTATGTAAACATTCAAGTTTATGTATCGCCTCGAATTATATTGGTTAATGTGAGATGCCTGATTATTTCTACTCAGATGCACGAACTGACGTTGATCATGGTCTAGGAAAACAGACATGTGTATGACTTCAAAAGAGGCTTTAGAATGTGTTAACATATGACAACAAATTTTAGTTACAATTGTTATAGTATAATGTCATCTGTAGACAATGGTTTATATGCTTCTTTTTTTTCTTCTGTATGTCAATCGTTAAGTTTATGTTCATTCTATGTTCAATAATTGTGGATGATAGTTCATCTTATAGTTAACGATCTTTGGAATTCTTCTTTAAACTATTTCTAAAAAGAAGGGAAGGTTTCTATTAATCTGAAAAGAGGGACGAAAGATACCAAAGGGACAGTCAAACTCATAAATCTAAAACAAACTGACAACGCCATGGCTAAAAATGAAAAAGACAAACAAACAACAGCATACACGACACAACATAGAAAACTAAAGAATAAACAACACGAACCCCCGCAAAAACCTAGGGGTGATCTCAGGTGCTCCGGAAGGGTAAGCAGATCCTGCTCTACATGCGACACCCGTCGTGTTGCTTATGTGATAAAAAATCCGGTAAATAGTTTAATTCGGTAGGTCACATTCATGGTTTAATAGCTTCCTTGTGAGCAGCAACCCTCTATCAAGAAAATCATGATAGGAAATGCAAGCACGGTAATATCGTATCAATTGGGAGATATATACCCAGTATGCAGGTGCTGCTGGAATGTTGCTACTTAGAAATGGAAAGTTCACAATTGGAAAGCTGAAATCATCTCTTTTGTCGTAAAGTTTTGTTTTCAACCGACCCTCATTGTCAATTTCTAGATGTAAGTCAAGAGGCCGACTTAACTGTATCTGTAGTATCCTTTATCTCTAGCTCGATTGGATAGATGCGTTCCACATAGTCACCAAATTATGAATTATTTAGTGAAAGAACATCATCTATATAGCGAAAAGTAGAGTTAAAGGATATTGCTAACTTCTTATCTTTCTTCCTAAGAAGTTCCTGCATGAAGTCAGCCTCATAATAATAAAGAAACAAGTCGGCAAGTAGAGGGCACAGTTTGTTCCTATTGGAATGCCGACAGTCTGTTGAAAAACAAGTCCTCCGAACATAACAAATATGCTTTTGTACGTCCGTCAAAGCTTTTGTATGTCCGTCTGTCACCAGTAGCGAATGAGTTCGTTACGGCAAACTACTGAAATTGACGCGTAAAAAAGCACACTTCTAGTCTGATATAGTCAAATACTCTGTAAGTTAGCCAGTGCCATCTTTCATTTCTATTTTTTATTTTCATTAATTTTGCTAATGAGGGGCAGATGACAAATTTCAAACAATTTTCCATTCCGAAGGATGGTGTTTCTGAATGTTAATATTGTGCAGCAATAACATCATAAGATCTGATACTGATACATGCATTTAATCTCTTGTATTACCGGATAATAAAGTATGTGATTATAGTTCTTATTCTTTGATATTTAAATGTGGGTTTTAAACGTCCAATTTGCGATTTATTCAAATAGTGCGCCAGTAAGGAAACTGTACTATGACGTCAGATGCAATGTTCTGAAGAAAGACAACTCTTTTCTTCAAAACGAACGAGAACGAAACATGAAAATTCCTCATATTTTTTTTGAAAGGTCGGTGACATACACTTTTTTTTGCTTTAATGCATTTTAAATAATGCACATGGCACTTTCCTTCTTGAAATTTTTAAGAAGAAATCACTGGTAGATATTTTTTAATACTGAAAACGTTTTTCATTTTTACGTTTTATTTTTGACGGGAATGAAATAAATCCTATTTTTTAAGATCAAAACAATATGAGTCTTAAACTTTTGAACCTGTATTTGATAGATACAAATCTACTGTTTAACGTAAACGATAACTAAGCTTGTAGGTTTGATATAAAGGAATTTTCTTAAGCGTTCAGATTACAAGCAAATATTATGTTAATATTCGGGAAAACACGAAACTGAGGTTACTATAGTGACAAAACTAAGTCGGTGATCCCCAATTTTTATCATCATATTTTGTTCCTCAAATCATGAAATACCTTCACACAAAATTTAAAGAAAAAAATCATCGGTAGAAATGAATAGGCTGTTTGGTCTTTAAAGAGATAATTAGAAAAGCTGTAATAACACCCTTTTGTTATTGCAGGAATATATTTTTAGCTCACCTGGCTTTTCCCATCACTTTGCGTCCGTCGTTAGCTTTTACAAAAATCTTCTCCTCTGAAACTACTGGGCCAAATTAAACCAAACTTGGCCACAATCATCATTGGGGTATCTAGTTTAAAAAATGTGTCCGGTGACCCGGCCAACCAACCAAGATGGCCGCCATGGCTCAAAATAGAACATAGGGATAAAATGCAGTTTTTGGCTAATAACTCAAAAACCAAAGCATTAAGAGCAAATCTGACATGGGGTAATAATGTTTATCAGGTCAAGATCTATCTGCGCTGAAATTTTCAGATGAATTGGACCACCCGTTGTTGGGTTGCTGCCCCTAAATTGGTAATTTTATGGAAATTGTACTGTTTTTGGTTATTATCTTGAATATTATTATAGATAGAGATAAACTGTAAACAGCAATAATGTTCAGCAAAGTAAGATTTACAAATAAGTCAACATGACCGAAATGGTCAGTTGACCCCTTTAGGAGTTATTGCCCTTTATAGTCAATTTTTACCATGCTTTGTTTAAACAACATGTTTAACAGATTTATTTTAGATACCATTAAAAAAGATAAATGATACAAATTTACAATTGTTTCAAATTTGAAAGTAAATACTTTATTTTCAATAGTACCCTCAATTCAGTTATGTATATTGTGCCTTTTATGATAATTTACATGCATCCGGTAGTATTTTGTTTGTTTGTTTGTTAGTATTGTGTCTTTTTTCCATGTGGCTTCATTTCTTTCTTGACTCATATCGTCTCTTTCTGACAAAGAAATTACTTGAAAATATAAGGTGCTGAGCCTGCTCACATGTTGTATTATAAAGTATTTTGATGTATTATCTTCCACCAATTATGAAAGAGGAGTAATTAATCTATAATCTAATGTACTCCATGTACTTTTTAAATGAAAAAATGAAAAAAAAAACTATTTTAGAATTTTCCTTCGCTTTTTAACAGACTTTCAGAGTGTATGAATGTGGTAAAGAAGGACCAGTCCTACTTTTTCTTCATGGAGGAGGTTTCTCTGCTTTATCATGGGCATCGGTGTCAGTAAGTATGACATATATAACATTCTGGTAGTAAGCTAAAAAAAATTCGGATAGAAACTAAAATGTTTTACTTTTTCTTCACTGAGAAGGTTTCTCAGCCTTATCATGGGACTTTGTGATAGTTCAAGTTACTTTAGTTATCTATTTTTTTTTGGATAGAAACCAATGTGATTAAGACAAAGTTCTGTTATTGATGATACTTTCCTGTTGAATTATTGCCACTGAACACTGAACATTAAGCAATTAACAATCATCCAATCTATGTAACATCAAATGTCAAATGAATGCAATTGGGGTGTCTCTTGTCTTTATAAAATGGGAACTGTTTTAAAGACTGAGATTACAAAATATGAAAAAATATGTGTTATTTTAACAATCATATATTGGCATTTTTTTTTATTTCAGAGTAACATATCACATTTAGTGACATGCCGATGTGCTGCTGTAGATTTGAGAGGCCATGGTGAGTTGTTATCCCAGTGTATGGGAATCAGCTATTAATTACGGTTTGCCTTTTTTTTATGCCATTGTAACTGCTGGTGATTTTAATGAAGAGAATTAGCTATTTCTGTTATTGAACCTGTATTTTTATCATTGACATCTTTGTAAGAAAAAAACAAGCAGTAGAGACAGAACAGACAATAAAATATAATAATACAAAGATAAACTGACATCCAAAATTAAAAAAATGATAAAAACAAATGAGAAGTTAAATAACGTTCCACAAAAAGCTTAATGAAAACTTCAGTTTGATCAACATGAATCTCATAAAAGATAGAAGTGACCACAAGTGCTAAGGAATGGTAAATAGATTCTGCTCTACATTAGATACTTATCATGTTGCTCCTTGCTGATACAAATAGGATGATAAGTCTCATTTAGTAATGTCACATTCAAGGAAAAGAGGAGGTAACTGGGTCTTTGAAAGTTTGAACTTATCGTCTTTTATTATGGTTTGATTATCAAGTTATCACCTTCTAGGGTTTTTAATTGGTATAAAATTTATTTGAAGTCTGAAGACCTCTCTATGACTTACCAAGGCTGAGGCTAGGCCCAACTAGATATTTATAAGGCTGTCAGACACCAAAGACAAAGAAATCTCTGGATGATGTTGATTTACAAACAAATTTAAGAATTTTTGGATGATACAGAATTATTGTATCAAATTTATTGTGAGAATGAAAATAGATATGGTACAGCAAGAAATTCAACATAATACCATAATGTGACATAAAACTAAAAGTCTTGTCATAAATTGCTTCTTCTAACAGAGAGTAAGCTAATGGTAGTTAGAATTTTAGGTAGAATCAATTTATGATAGGACTTTTAGTTTTATGTCATTTTAAGTTTTTTGAAAGAAGACAAAAATGTGTTTGCTACTACCTACAGGTTTTATTTCCTGTTCAAGGTGGGAACCATCTGATTGTAGTTGCAATGTGCTGTTTTTTTAATGTGTGTTTGGGCTTTAGGACATACGTGTATGGTATAGATTGGTAAAGGGGTCAGTTTTTGTTCACATAAAACAGGTTTACCACCATTTGTGTTTGGACTCTGTGTTGTTTATCATGTTTGTTCCTTTTATATGTTTTTATAGTTTTTGTGGTAAGATCTGTTTTTAAAGAAAAGCTTAGATAATTAATTTTTGTAACCTGTTGCATTAGTATTTATTTATCTTAGCTATAAGCAGTAGCTCTGTAACAACTCAGAGGGTTGTATTTTTTTTTACTATCCTATCATATTCCATTTGTACTCTGAACATGGTAGATCATCTATATCTGACTGCTTTTGTATGAGTCTCTAACTTTCTTTATGTTATATATTGTCAAGCCTGTCTCATAGTCATGCTTCAATGAATGTGAATTTTAAATTACATTGTGTAATGTCAGTTTTCTGGTCTAGTAAGTTTAGGAGTAAAAGCATACTTACAAATGACCAAGTGATACTCACTCCTATAGATATGATAGACATGTCTTAATAATGCAGACATTCACCCCATTATTTTTCATGCTTTTGTACTGTAGTAGAGTATTTGAGATATTTCTGTGTTGAATGTTTTTCTGACCGCTGCATATAACCCGGTCACATGTCTGTTACAGGAGACTCAGTTACAACAGATGATGGAGATCTTAGTTCTGAAACAATGTCTAGGTATGTAGTACTTTTATTATATTGATTGGTTGATTGGTGTTTAATTCCACTTTCAGCTCTATTGTGATATATCGTGGCAGTCAGTTTTTAGTGGCAGAAGAAGCACGGATGCCCGGAGAAAACCACTGGGATTTCTTAGTGGATTCATTTTGGTTTTTCACGTAACAGTAACAAGCTGTACTTACACACTGGAATCACTAGAACTGTTGATTTGAGCTGTTTTGTTTTCATTTCACATTTTGTAAATTAGCATCTCCTAAGAAACAGTTTTACAGAATTAAACAAAATTTGCTCAATTTTTTTTACAGTTTTTAAGAATTTGTTACTCCATTACGGTGATAACTGTCATGTGATTAACTGTGAGGCATATATTTATTTTCAAGTTTTTAGTTTAACACAGGAGAGAGAGAAGGGTTGAGCCCAAAACAACTTTAGGTTAGTTCAGTACCATGAGATCACTGAGGTGAAGTCACTAAGTCAGTGAGAGGGTAACCGTATAAAACAACACAACAGAAAACAAATAAATTAGGAGGCCAATACACAGTGTTCAACAAAAGATGAGTGCATATGTCAAATTGCTTAATGGTATTCTAGATAAGTTGAAAATACACTTCAGGGATCTTAATCTGCATGATTAACATTGGTTTGCACAAAAATGGTAATGTTATCAGTTTTGTTTCTTAATTTAATCCTTTGATCACTGAGACACTGACTAGAATGCATGCTTTTTTTATACCTATTGGAATGTCTTTTAAGAATAAAAAAAGGATTATGAGATATAAATTTTATTTTTGATTTGATGCTTTTTGTTTGTTTTCAGTGATGTTGGCAATATAGTGAAGGTTTTATATGGAGAAGATCCACCACCTATTATACTGGTAGGACACAGGTGTGTACATATATATCTCAATTTTTTAAATATCAATGCCGACACAACACTTGTTATTGAATTTATTCATTTATTGAAACTTTATCACAGTCTTAGCCATATAGTGCTATTGTGCATTTCCTGTTTTGTTTCTTAATCATAATCGTTTTCATAGATTCCTACGTATACTAAAGCATGGACTTTACCATTACTTTATTTTGTTATTTGGTAAGTATCTTATATCTTAAACTCCTCTTAAAACCCTTATTACAACTCTGTACAACTCCAAACCTTAGCAGTTTCCTTCAGAAATTATAGGCACATGGCAGTACACATTTATATCCCTTTGCATCCTTGGCATCTTTTCAGAATTTGATGTAATTTTCTCTGCATCTTTCACCATGTATTAAAGCCATTATGTACCTATAATTTTGTTTTTTATCTCAATTTCTGTACTCCATGCTTTCTTCAGTGGCTGGTATAAAGTGAAAAGAGAGTCTTTCTGTTTCATTTGTTGATTGTTTTGTCCTCCTATTACTGTAAATTAGAAATTATTGCAATGTTTTTATTTTTGCGAATAATGCGAAAGGTTTAACATCGCAGTAATTTAAACTTGCGTTTTGACTATTTATATATGAATTAAAGAAGATTTTTCTCAATACTGCAAAAACTGAAATTTCATTTTATTCTAAAATGGCAAAATCACAATGATAAACGCATGCAATAATTTCGGAATTTACAGTAATTCTTTATGAGAATGAATTTTGGGATTTCTATTTGTAAATCATGGATTTTGTAAGTAGTGGAATCACTTTTTGTCAGCTACGCTCACAGTATAACAGGATAGGAGTTTTTTTCTCATGAATATTTGGTTGTAGATGATCAGTGATATTGTTGGCTTTTTTCAAAATTACCTGTACCCTTTTTTATTGGGAAAATATGCGTCATTTTCATCAAATTGGGAAATTTAAAGTAAACCATGAATTTGACTGAAACTTCAATTTACAGACCCATTTTCAAGAGTCAAACCCTGCTTTAAAATAAGACCCCATTGTGTCAGTGATGATACATAAATAGACCCTCAAATTTGCACATATAGTCATTTTAGGCAAGAAAATTGTTTAAATGACTATGAGTGTTTTTCAGTTTGTATTCATGTACAATTACTACTGAGACTGCATTGTTTGGGAAAAGAGTTGTCTTTTTGGGAATAATTTTAAGCCATTTTTTTTTTCAAATTGGGATTTTTCTCCAGGAGAAAAAGCCTTTATTCTCCACTAATTAAAGGCAAACAATATCACTGAGATGATTTTGAATATTTTTGAATTCATATGTAGAAACAATCTTAGCTCAATAACCAAAACGTATTTAAACAGACAAGTAAAAATATCTAAGAATGAACTATTAAGCTAATCAAAATGAAAATCATTGTCAAAATATACAGTGATTTTCTTTGATATTCAGACTAACGCAAAGATATAGACTTGGACAGTTTTAATTATCTATTGACAGTATGGGAGGTTCTATAGCAGTAAACACAGCCTTCAGACACCTGATTCCATCCTTAATTGGTCTGATTGTCATTGATGTAGTTGAAGGTAAGAAGACGTCTACCTGTTGTCTTTATAAAAGTGTAACATAACTAATTACTATGGATTCCTTATTATTCTTTGGATACTATTTTAAGGGATTTGGTTAGTACAGGTGAACCATGAAATTAAATGTTCGAGGAATGACAAATTTTCTAAAGGCTTGTATCCAGACTTCTGCAAAACAACGATATTAAATATCCATGAATATGTAAGGTTTCCTTAATCCACAAAAATTGGTACCCACAAAAATAATAAACCCATGTATCAATCTTGAAATAGGCCTTGTTTACAGTTCAAAGCTTCTGGTGCAAAAAGGTAAAACTGGTGACAAATATGATTCACTATTGACACTAAGGTAATTTAATTTGGCTAATATTGATTGTAATAACAATATGTTGGTCTGAATATTTTTATTTCCTGCTATCTAGCTACATAGGTAAACAAATAAGACAAGCTGCAAACAATTTTCAAATGAAAAAATAGTATTGTTATATAAAAAGCATAATAAGTTACTTCTCAAAATATTTACATATAACAAGCTATTATAACCTCAACTTTGATCTTATTAGAATTTAACATTGATGTGATGACAACATGATAGCATAAAGTAACTATAAGGGTTAGCTTGATACAAGTATTAAAATTTTTCATTGATAAATACACACTTATCTTTTGGTTTCATCTTTTCCAAACTTTTATTAATTCATTATCCTTTGATTTAAAAAATTGATATGGTTGATAAATTTTTAACTCTGTATCCTGCATCAGTACAAATGACCCTTTATAACAGTGTTTAAATATATATAGTAATAAGATATAGAGATAGATTTTTATTCTTCAATGAATTTTAAATAAATTTAGTTATTCCAAAGACTTCTTCCAAGTCTTATATTCATACTGTCTATATACAAGGTTATGACTTCTATGTACATTTATATAAAAAATAGATATTATAGTATTTGGTAAGTTTTACCTACCAGCATACTAGTATTATTAAAAAAAGAAGATGTGGTATGATTGCCAATGAGACAACACTTCACAAGAGACCAAAATGACACAGAAATTAACAACTATATGTCACCGTACGACCTTTGAACCCTTGAAATAAATATGTTTTCTCTTAATGAATGCAGATTTAGGAATATCAGTTTACAATTTCAATATTTTATGTATTTTTCTTTGACAACTAATTGATGGTTTGAGCATTTTAGCATTTTAAAACTTTTTATTACAATTTCTGTGTAATTGAAAAATCAAAATATTGACATAATACAGTTACGAATGTGCACATGTTACAGTTACATTCATATAATGAAAGTACTTGCTCACAAGAATAATGAAAATTACAATAAAACTGATGATGATGGTGAAAGCTAATACGTCTTCATGAGTTTTAAGTTACTTGTTTACAATCATTTAATTATTTAATAATTCAGCATCACTATATATACTGGATTCAATATTTACAATAGTTTGTTTTATATAATAGGAACAGCTTTGGAAGCTTCAACCAGTATGCAGAGTTTTTTGAGAGGCAGGCCTGCTGTATTTAAATCTCTGGAACATGCCATTGAATGGAGATTAGTTCTTATACTTATATATTATGTGACAAGTAAAATAAGATTTAGTATTAGGACACTATGAAGGATAAAATAGTTCATGTTAATCACAGTTGGGACAATGTTTTGAAATAATTTCATAAATAAAAAATCATTCTTCGCATATAATTTTCAAAGGTAAAACATTTGGTTTTCATAACTGACACTGTTTTATCATGCATGTTTATAATTATATAATAGCATACAAAGCTTAATGAAAATGAGTCCTTAGGTTGAACAAAGATTTAAAAACTTGTAAATTTTAATTTAAGTAGTAGTGATATCCAAATTTATCGGCAATTCGTATATTTTCCCTTTGATCTTACTATCTTAATATTTTCGAGTATCAACGTACTGGCTGTATCTCTGAAAATATTAGGCAATACATTGTGACGTCATAATTAACGATAAACAGATTAATAGGTAGTTTCGTTTTTGATACTGACTTTATCATGTGGAATATATCTAAACTCGCCCTTTGGGCTCGTCTAGATATACCGCATGATATAGTCAGTATCAAAAACGAAACTACCTATTATTCTAAAATATAACTTAAAAAGCAATGATAACATCAAGATACGATCTACAAATTATTCCAAATGTATGTCAACATTGAAAGATTTAATCTCACAATGAGTCTTAGGCAAATGGAATTGTAAGTTCTGTTATTTGATAGAATGTAAAAATGGTTTTTTGGGATACGATTGCTTTCAAGCAATCTGTAGACTTATACCGGTGGCTCAGAGCATTGCCCTCACGTCAATCGTTTTATTCTAAACATTAAGGAACATCTCAGATTCTTATGATTGTCTTGCTTTAAAAGGTAAAAACAAACAAAGGGATTGAACTTAAACAACTTTCCTATAATGTTCTTTTCATAATCTTCATGTTTGATAATTCCCTCGACTTATATGCGTGTTTTTAACATCACGGAAAATCAGAATTAAGCAGTATTTATATTTAGTGTATTTATAAATTTAGAAACAGGTCAGAGGGAATTCCCAGTTTTGATAAAATGCGAGAGTTCTCTGAATTCCGATAAATCTATTTCTGTCATATAAGAACTGAAGTGGAGTTTTTCTTATATGTTACCGTTATGAAACTGGTATTTGAGATTGTAATTCCATAAAGCAATAGAGAACCATCTAGGTCGTTTAATAAACATTAATATACGTTCTTGCTCCAGGGTTTGTTTTGGAAATTATGCGCATGCGTATAGTTTTCTTGACTTCAAGGGGCTTTAGATTGAATGGTTGCTCTGGATTCTCCACTCAATTAATTAATTTATAACTCATGGGATCTTTTCTATGTATGTCTGCTATTGAGGGTTATTGTTGTTGCATTATTTTAAATCATATGCATTATTTAAATTAAAATAAATGTAATCCTTATCGTAGAACACCCTTCAGGCGAAATGGAGTCTTCCATATTATCGTTTCGAGTTGTCTCCCTTCCGATAGTAACTTCCGTGAATTCTGAAACAACATGTCGAGTATTAGCTCGTTCTGTCAATAAACATCGTATTATATTAAAAACGATCGCAATTTAAAGTGATAAATGTGTACGGAAAGGAGTCATGATCACTGACCCAAAGGAAATTAAATATTTAAAGAGTTAGGAATGGGGTTCCTCCTAGAATTAACGTAGGAAAATAGGTGATAAGATACGGAAATACCTTCTATCACTCCGAGTCTTGATGACTGCTGTGGAAAGTAAACTTGGAATTGATAGTTGATAGTACAAAAATAAAACAGAATAGGCCTAATTACATTGTTCATACACTTTTATCCGGGATTGGCTATTTTGTAACTATCTTACATGTGCAGTTGAATTAGTTTTGAAAATAATATTATCCAGCTACATGTATACATGTGTCAATGAAACAACGGCAATCGTATCCCTCAGAGCAATCTGCTCTTTGATTATATTATATTAATTAGTTTTCATACTATCTAATTATCAACAAAACTTTTTATGAATCATATTAAACCATATACTATGTGTTTTTGTTTTAGTGTTAGAGCAGGACAAATAAGAAATGTAGAATCAGCCAAAGTTTCAATGGTTGGACAGCTTAAAAGGTAAGAAGAATGTTTTATATTATTTGGATTACTTAAGTATAGTATTAACACATATTCCTACCTATAAAGCATGTACAATTTAATGCAGAATATAAATGAAGGTCGAGACTAAATTGTCAATACTCTCATCTAACCCTAGATTTTACCATTGAAGTATATCTACTGGTATCTGTATCTAACTTCATTGTCATTTCTTACTCAACATTTTACTGTTTAAAAGCACTTCAAACAAAGCAAAATAATGAAGTGTTATTTTTTTTTACTTTACTTTACTAACTGATTGAAATTCTAAACAGAATAAACAGTACAACATATGAAAGCATAGACATTTAATATATATGTCTCACAATGTTTGCCATATGGAAAGTTGACATAGGTCTTACTGATATTCATGAAAGATGCTCAGAATATTTTCATTATTAAGAACAACCATCTTATTTTGTTTTGTGTTGTAGCTGATAAAAAAATCTCCCTTTGGCCACACTTTGTTGATTCCTCTGACTTTTTCCCTATGTTTAAGATCTTTTGATACATGATGTATTAAACCATCATTACAGTACACATACAAACTTCCATCTTGTAGAGAAGTTATAGAGGTTGAATGTGATGTTAATTTCATGTTATATATTTTGTTATCAATATAATTGTACCAGCTTAGTGTTCTATCATTGTTCCATGAAGAACCAACGGTAACAGTGAAGAATATTCTGTCACCAGAAGCATGTAACACACGGGGATAAATGCCTCCTTCTATTGTTGTTATTGTACATGTCTCTCCTGTCTGATAATCAACACTCAGTATTTCTCCCACACCACCAACTACTAACTTGTTGTTTATCATTGCAATGCCATTAGCAACAAAAATTTCAGGAATTGATATGGATTTCAGTTTGTGTTTATTGTTTATGTCATACATCTCTATATAGCATCCGTACTGCAGTTTAACTGTAACAGCCACTATAGAGTTGTTGACTGCAGTTACAGAACATGGTTTTCCCTCTAAAGATATACAGTCTGTCTCTGATTCATCAGTGTTACAGATCATTAGTCTGTTCTCACAAGGTCGACAAAACATCAGTCTACCATCATCCATCATCTTTACATCTGTTATGAATTCTCTCTTGCCCATAAGGAATAGTGACTGAAGTTTGAACTGTTGATGAAGGAAGAAGATATTTTGTCCTAGTTGATACGGATCTCTGTGTTTTCTTCTTTGGTCATTACCTGAGTAGTAGATACAATACTGATACTAAAGAACAACTGTTAATGTATATTATATGTGCAAAATAATAAAGAATGGTCTGATTAATTGTTATAAAACATGATAACAACTCAAAGGAAACATTAAAAACTCAGTTTCAGCTTTTAACGTTTTATCCTGAGCGCATACACATGTATTTGTGTAGTGTTTAATCCAGATAATTGGAACTTATATTACAACTTGTTTATAACACAACCACACACTTATCACAATATACTCCATTTAATATGCTCTTCAACTTCGTTCTTTATTTGGCATTTTTAACTTTTTTTGGATTCGAGCGTCACTGATGAGTCTTTTGTAGACGAAACGCGCGTCTGGCGTATATACAAATTTTAGTCCTGGTATTTATGATGAGTTTTATTTACATCATTATGTGTTAGATTACACTGTCTTATTTGTTATGACAAAAACTTGCACTTCTAACCCTTGTCATTTTTCCGTTTATAAATTTTGAAATTATTATGAAACTAAGGTTTCAACTCCCTCAGGCAAAGTTGGCTTTAGGTGAATTTGGCTATTAATTTTATGTATTTTTGACATATAATAACTCTTCAGCGATTTTCGGTACTTATACATCTTCGGATTTCAAATGTTTGGCTTTGAGCGTTCCTGATGAAGGTAAATCCCGAAAAGCGCTTCGGACGCAGTAAATTATTAAACGTGTTGTTTTCCATTTTTTACATCACTGGGTCGATACCTCTGCTGGTGGACTATCAGTCCCCGAGGGTATCATCAGTTCAGTAGTCAGTGCTTCGGTACTGATATGATTTAACAAACTTTACTAAAATTTTCCGTTTATAAATTTTGAAATTATCATGAAACTAAGGTTTCAACTCCCTCAGGCAAAGTTGGCTTTAGGTGAATTTGGCTATTAATTTTAGGTATTTTTGACATATAATAGCTCTTCAGCGATTTTTGGTACTTATACATCTTCGGATTTCAAATGTTTGGCTTTGAGCGTTCCTGATGAAGGTAAATGCAGAAAAGCGCTTCGGACGCAGTAAATTATTAAACGTGTTGTTTTCCATTTTTTACATCACTGGGTCGATACCTCTGCTGGTGGACTATCAGTCCCCGAGGGTATCATCAGCTCAGTAGTCAGTTCTTCGGTACTGACATGATTTAACAAGCTTTACTAAAATTTTCCGTTTATAAATTTTGAAATTATTATGAAACTAAGGTTTCAACTCCCTCAGGCAAAGTTGGCTTTAGGTGAATTTGGCTATTAATTTTAGGTATTTTTGACATATAATAGCTCTTCAGCGATTTTCGGTACTTATACATCTTCTGATTTCAAATGTTTGGCTTTGAGCGTTCATGATGAAGGTAAATGCAGAAAAGCGCTTCGGACGCAGTAAATTATTAAACGTGTTGTTTTCCATTTTTTTTTACAATAGATATAAAATTTGTTCTAATCAAAGAAACTCGTTTATTGGGATTAAAACCAGATGGATGTTATTTATATTATGATTTGTAATTATCAATTGCTGCAATCAAATACTCCGGGGTTAAAACATACATGTTTCTGTTGATAAATCAATTTGATGAGAGCATATGCAAATGTCAATGTTTCATACTTCTTACAATTGACTGATCAATACACATAAAACTTGGAATGGAAATTATTTTCTTGAGTTGTCGACTCATTGATGATTACCCTACAATCAGTTTTACCTTATTTAAAACTATATCCATGGTCAAATATTTATAATTTGAAAATCTATTAAAGTAACACCATTTACGGTAAATTTATAACTGATTTAATGAGTACAATAAACTCTTTTTTGAAATTTTGTATAACATGTATAATACCTATGAGGATTGATTTTACCTCACTGGAAATATTTTTCTGTAGAATGCATTTGTGTTAAAACAGTTTCATTTTGTTTTTCATGATAGATTGTCCACACTTTTTGGGTGTAAATTATTAAAGGTTGAATTATTTCCACAAATAACATTCAAATAAACCAAATTGTTAATGCACACACCAGCTAATACATGATACATGCTACTAAAAAGTTTTGTGAACGGTTTGACAATTTTAACAACTACAGTATTAATGATAAAACAATCTTTTAAAGAGAAAACAATAAGGAGATGTTTCCTTCACACAGTGAGGTGTGCCTTCTTCTGCTCTCAATTTTTTACACTTTAGAAGTATATTTCAAATACTAATGATGGAAAACAGATTTGATTAAAGATGAAAAGTTCAATTTGTCAAAAACTTGAAATATTTGTAAACTTACAGAGAGGAATAATGATTTGTCTGCCACATTCACATGTCAAACCTTTCTGTAGGAGTTCCTAGAAATGAAAAAAACTGTTCTATTATAATTGAAGTAAAAAAAATAATGGGGAGATAACTCATTACAAGTTTTTAATGGCAAACCAGATGCTCTGCAGGGCACAGTTTTATACGACCGCAGAGTTCGAACCCTGAACAGTTGGGGCAAGTATGGACACAACATTCAAGCTTAATACAGCTCTGAATTTGGATTGTGATTAAATAGATGACACAACATAGGTTTCTGACACAGAATGAATTTGGTCTAAGAACTTAAACTTAAAAACTTAAAAATTTTAAATTGGACATTTACCTAGTATGGTTCAATATCCAAAATCTAAATACATGGTTAGATTCAGCATATCAAAGAACCTCAAGAATTCAATTTTTGATGAAATCAAATAAAGTTCAATTTTGGACCCTTTAGACCTTAATGTGGACCAATTTTATAACTGGGCTAAAATATCAAAAATCTAAATACATGGTTAGATTCAGCATATATCAAAGAACCCCATATATTCAATTTTTGTTGAAATCAAACAAAGTTTAATTTAAGACCACGATTTGGACCAACTTGAAAACTGGGCCTATAATCAAAAATCTAATTCAGCATATCAAAGAACCCCAAGGATTCAATTTTTGTTGATAACAAACAAAGTTTAATTTTGGACCACGATTTGGACCAACTTGAAAACTGGCCTCATAAGAAAAAAACTTTATACATGTTTAGATTCAGCATATCAAAGAACCCCGAGGATACAATTTTTGTTGAAATCAAACAATGGATAATTTTGGACCCCGAATTTGACCAACTTGAAAACTGGGCCCATAATCAAAAATCTAAGTACATGTTAAGATTCAGCATATCAAAGAACCCCAAGAATTAAATTTTTGTTGAAATCAAACAAAGTTTAATTTTGGACCCCGAATTGGACCAACTTGAAAACTGGGCCCATAATCAAAAATGTAAGTACATGTTTAGATTCAGCATATCAAAGAACCCCAAGAATTCCATCTTTGTTAAAATCAAACTAAGTTTAATTTTAGACCCCTTTGGACCTTAATGTAGACCAATTTGAAAACGGGACCAAAAATTAAGAATCTACATACACAGTTAGATTCGGCATATCAAAGAACACCAATTATGCAATTTTTTATGAAATCAAACAAAGTTTTATGTTGGACCCTTTGGGCCACTAATTCCTAAACTGTTTGGACCAAAACTCCCAAAATCAATCCCAACCTTCCTTTTATGGTCATGCACCTTGTTTTTTTTTAAATTTCATAGATTTCTGTTTACTTATACTAAAGTTATAGTGCGAAAACCAAGAAAAATGCTTATTTGGGCCCCTGTTTGGCCCCTTATTCCTAAACTGTTGTGACCAAAACTCCAAAAATCAACCCCAACCTTACTTTTGTGGTCATAAACCTTGTGTTTAAATTTTATAGATTTCTATTTACTTAAACTAAAGTTACAGTGCGAAAACCAATGTGTCTTCCGATAACGACGACAACAAAGACGATGCCAACGTCATACAAAATTTTGACAAATTGTTTAACAGACAACCTTCAATATAAACTATTTTTTCAAATACTATGTATACAATATTTTTCAATAATGCAGATATTAATTGTAGTTCCAAAATGTTCTACTTGAAACCATAATGTGTTTAGAAAGTGTTGTTTTTTTTTTTTATTAAATATACAACTGAAATGGATTTATGAAATGAAAAGGAAGGGATTGAGTGACTCAAACTATTTACATTTTCAAAACCCATTAAAGAACAGTATATTTATTATTGTTAATCATCTTCAAGTCACTGTGTGGAGACTGCTTACAACTTGTGCAAATTAAGACAGCTTATAGGATCATTATAAACAATTGTTAAATAGATGAATAAAATGCCTGGATTTCAACACATATAGAGACTTTTAAAAAGGCAAAGAAGTCAAATAATTACTATAAAAATTTGCAAGCCATTTTGTTTATCAGTAAATTATGATTTACCTTAAGAAGATCATTTGTTTGCTGAACTGATGTTTCTATTCCTTGGATGGAAGTTCCCATTCCTTGAACTCTTGTATCCATTCCTTGAACTGCTGTATCCGTTCTATGAACTGCCAAGTCTATTCCTTGAACTCTTGTATCCATTCCTTGAACTGCTGTATCCGTTCTATGAACTGCCAAGTCTATTCCTTGAACTGTTGTATCCATTGCCTGAAAAACTGTCTCTGCAGAACTGTTCAGTCCACTTAATGAAGAACTGACAGCTTGGATGGACGAATGAACACTTTCCATGGTTGACTTTATCTTCAATAAAAAAATATATAATACACTCTTGAAGGACTTGATTTCTTTTTATTGGTTGACAAGCATAATTAATTGTATTACACATAAATGCATATGACACAAGTGAATTTAATTGCTAAAATTTTCAATTGGAAATAAAGTGATTTTCTTTGAGCTGTTCAAAGTTCTTTAATAAGGTCATGAATAATAAAAGCTTTCCCCACTTAAAAAAATAATGTACATTATAAATTAAACAGTACATAGAAATTATACCTCTTCTATCTGTTGATGAAGATCAAGGAGGAATGTGAAGTATTTTTTACATAGTGACTCATCTAGTGGTCTGTGTTCTATCCTAACAAGATCATCTTGTTTGGTTGGATCAAGTCTCAGGACATATGTGACTAAGTCTGGCCATAAGGTGTTGTATTCAGTTTGGGTAATACAACCTGTCGTATTATGACTCAAGTAATCATTCTTGTATTGTCGTAACAGTTGAACAGCTTCCAATTCTGGTTGTGATAGTTTACAACAGTTTAATAAAATTAAACTGGAAAGGCTGATATCCAATTCATTTAGTTGAACAGGATTAGCACTGAATTTACAGTGACAGTTGTGGATTCCTGGTCCTGGATTTTCAGAATACAACTTGTTCCATTGGCAGTAAACCAAAGGCAATGCAGAAGGGTTATGGCAGTTTGGTTTGTCTTTACAACACCAAGAGTTTCTGTGTCGAAGGTGAAATAGGGTGTGAATGACTTGTTGACTGTTGATAAATGCCTGAAGGGATCCAAACCCACCAGTTGTAAAGTCATGCTCTATCCTTTGTTGAAACAAAGGAGTCACAACTTCTAAAATGACAGATCCAACCACCAAGTATCTACGTTGATCTTCTCTGTCCATCCTTCATATAAATTGAAAACAGTGTAAACAATGCTCATGATGCTTAATGTTTTGCTTTTAATTTCTGTTGCATATCTTCAGATATTCATCATAAAATCATTAAGGAAGATCATTATTGTTTTTTTATAACTGATGGTTACCATCACAAATCTAATATCCATGCAATGAGATAGACTTATATATATATTTTTTTAAATAATGCAATAAACCTATAATAAGCAGTGGTTTTGAAGTTTATGGAAGTACACCACTAATTCATGGTCCCATTGCTTTCTATGTTAAATTCCTCCGTTTCAAGCAGGCACACCTCTTTTGTTTTAAGTTCAAATAAAGTGGCAATCATTGCATTGCAAAGCAACACTTTATGGTGTCTTGTACTGACAAAATCAACATACCTTTAATTGCATATAAGAAAGAACTGGTTCCAAGAACTTCGGATGTACCCAAACAGGTACTTCAGATCTGACAAATAGACAAAATGTACCCTCTTTTTAAAATTTGATGCAGTTTTTTTCAAAATTAAAAGTCCAAAAGTGTTCTACAATGATCACCAGTCCTTCTGCTTTCATTTGATACCAAAAATACCTAAATATTCTACATATTTTGAAGGTTACTCTCATGTGTAGGAACTATTTTGTGTAAAATATGTACTACTTTCTGGTAGGTGCTTTCTGGCCAGGCCGAATTAGTGGTGTTACACCTTATGTGCTTGAGACAATATCTTATTGTGTACCTTGGAAAAGTTTATTTCAGGAAAGCATATCTAAATTATCATCCTCAATTGTATTCATTTACTAATTGACCCAGTATCGATTGAACTACAATTGCAAAAAAGAAAGTAGATTGCATTAAAAAATTGTCAGCTTTAGAAAAGATATGAATTAAACATACTTGTTTTTGTATGAGTGAAGATATATTACAAATATATTGTTATTTATATACTTATTACATTTTATTGTAGATAAAACAAAAAAGAAAGTAGGTCACATAGAAATAAAATGTCTGAATTGGGCTTGTGGTTAATGCAATCACAAGTTCACATTTTAAAATTCTATTAATTTAAGATGTAATGTTGTGAAAATATTGAATAGTTAATTTTGTTCACACCACTTGTCTTACCTTTGTCTTGATTATCTCATTTCTTTTAATATTTCTTCATCTTGATAACACAACCTTGGGCTGGAAACAGGAAATTCCCTTTACTATTTATAGTACAAAATGTACCATAAAGAAGATCACATGATTAAAATTAATGTAAACAGTTAAGTAAGGAGGGATATTTAAAACTAAAATTGAAAAATTGTGGAAGATATATATTTTATTACAACTGATATTAAATCATTCAATTAGTTATTTGGTTTGAAATATCACAAATAAAGGAAACAGTAGTATTATACTACTGTTCACTATTCATAAATCGATTGAGAAAAAATAAATCCGAGTAACAAACTAAAACCAAGCTACAGATCAAATTCAATCCAACAGGGTTTTTTGTATAAGTTATGGTCTATTGCTGGGGCAATTTCTTGAGCATGTTGAGGATAGCATATTATTGCAATTTTCTGTTTGTAATATATATCTCAATTAGATGCATTGTATTAAGTATGAATCTAAGCATATGAAGTTAAAGAATGAGTTTTGAGTTTTTATACCCCACGCTACGGGTTGCAGAGGGTATAATGTTTTTTACCCGTCCGTCAGTCCGTCAGTCTGTCCGTCAGTCCGTCCATCAGTCCTGTTTCTTTCATCGCAACTCCTCTCAAACCAAACAACAGAATTTCACGAAACCGTTTTAGATAATAAGGAACAACTACATTGATGTGCATATCGACAGGAAATTGCGATTCAATTTTTTGTTTTAGGAGTTACGCCCCTTTGAACTTATTTACTTTAATGTACTACTGCAACAGTTTGTCATCGCAACTCCTATGAAACCACACAACATAATTTCAGGAAACTTTGTAGATAATAAGGACATACTATGTAGCTGTGCATATTGACAGGAAATTATGATTCAATTTTTTTCTTATACAATTTTTTTTTCTTACACATATTTTATTTCTCCAATGACAATGTGGGGTGTGGGGTATGTGAGCACGCTCACTAAGGTTCTTTAATTTTCTGGTGTTATACAAATAAGTTTTAGGGAAATTAAACCCTGCTACTTCTAGTGTTAAATTGTCACCTCATTTGGCAATATCTGCATCTGAATATATTACAAGTTATGAATTTAATGAATGTAAATTCATGAATGCATCAGTGACAACTTTATGCTTGTCTCATTTAAATGTAAAGCCACCCAAGGTGAAGGTATGGCCAGGGTTACGTTTCAGTCATTAGGGTATTGTAATTCTCCTGCTTTTACTCAAAGAATTTTATCTTTTATTGTTCCAACTCATCAATACAGTTTAAATTTTACATAGAGCTATTTAATCATGTGGTTAAGAGATCAGCACTGTTAAGACTGAAATGCTTTTTTTGTGATGCAATCTTAGATTTATATCTCTGAGCTCCGTCTGAGCAATTCTAATTCCATGGTGAAATATTTTTTACACTTGTTCTTTGTATTTGTAAGGAATCATCATGATTATAAATTAGTACAAGGAAAAGTTAGATATTTCAAAAAAATGAAATTACCTATGACCAATTACAAGAAAATGTGTTGACTTGTAATTGAGTGTGCTGTCAGCTGATTGCAACCATCAAATGTGAAAAAAAGACTGTACATTAAAATCAGCATAATGGTTCAAAGCCAGAAGTTTCATGGTTGGCTTGTTAAAGCGGTGAAATTTCTAATAATAGTAAATGTAATTTTTGTAAAACAGAAGACGAAGATTACTTACAATTCTTTATTACATGTTCTTTTTTAAAAGTTTTTTTGTATAAAGTGGAAAATCTTCCTGCACAAATCAATTTTAAAAATAAGATATCAGTTAAACATACAGTTAATATTGAGTCACTGATAAGGTCTTTGCATCGGAACTAAACACATCTATTCTAAAAACAGTTGTTGGCATGACATGGGTTATGTTCTTCTCATATATGTTATGATGGTATGATACTAAACCCCTAACGGGAAGGATTGTGCCTGATGTTCATATGATGAAATCATAATCTTTCAGTCAGTTTAATTGAAGTCTGGAGCTGGCATGTCAGTTAACTGCTAGTAGTCTGTTGTTATTTATGTATTATTGTCATTTTGTTTATTTTCTTTGGTTACATCTTCTGACATCAGACTCGGATTTCTCTTGAACTGAATTTTAATGTGCGTATTGTTATGCGTTTACTTTACTACATTGGTTAGAGGTATAGGGGGAGGGTTGAGATCTCACAAACATGTTTAACCCCGCCGCATTTTTGCGCCTGTCCCAAGTCAGGAGCCTCTGGCCTTTGTTAGTCTTGTATTATTTTAATTTTAGTTTCTTGTGTACAATTTGGAAATTAGTATGGCGTTCATTATCACTGGACTAGTATATATTTGTTTAGGGGCCAGCTGAATGACGCCTCCGGGTGTGGGAATTTCTCGCTACATTGAAGACCTGTTGGTGACCCTCTGCTGTTGGTTTTTATTTGGTCGGGTTGTTGTCTCTTTGATACATTCCCCATTTCCATTCTCAATTTTAGTATTTGGATACAAAATATCAGATAAAGGTTATTAAAACTATTTTTTGACAAATTTTGTAGGACTGCTAGATTTTTGGGACAATTCTAGGATGCTTTGACACATAAAGATAATTTCTTTCAAACTTAATTATTTTCTAGATTAGACACAGCAGAAACAGCTACCTCACAACTTGATCATGAACACGAGATGGAAGTTGTCACATCAACAAGTGATACCATAGCGGGAGAGGATGAGGATGAGGAGAATGGGGAAAGTGAAACATCTAAAAATAGCACAGACCGGTTACAGAGTACAGACAAATTAACCTCAGACACACCGAAATCTTCTACAAAACCACAGCAACACACAGAAAGTTTAAAAAAGCCTGAAAGCTCTGTATGTTTTTATGATATTGATAAAGACATTAGGAAAGGGATTTAATTGTTATTTAGAAATAGAAAGTTTTTTGTTATAAAATATATACATGCAAGGTTTAGGACTTGATATAAGAAAAATCTTAAAAATAAGTTAAGTCTCAAACAATAAGCCTGATGCCTTAAAATAAATACTCTTTATAATCAGTCAAATGACAATGATTTTGCCTTTAAATACCTTAAATTTTGAAAAATTGATACTTTCTGGTTGCTGAATCATATTACTTCATATATGTATATCATTTTCTCAAAATACAAGTTAAGGGAAAACAAAATTTATGGTCAACATTATTTTTTTTCAGACCAAATATACATGGAGGATAGATTTGGGCAAAACAGAACCTTTTTGGAAAGGTATTTATCTGTAGATCAACCATCCTTTATTATATGTTTTTTATCCAACATATTATAGGATTTTTTGTTGTTGACATATTTGATCAATGACACCATTTAACTTATATTTCCTATAAAATTGTAAAAAACTAGTAGATTTGAAAATTTAAAAAGCTCGATCCTTAAAAGAATACAAAAATCACATTATCATCTGTGAAGGGCTTTTTATTTGAAAAGGTTAATAACACATCTGTTTTTTCCTTTAAATGTTTTATTTATAAAGTGTTGAGAAATGTCTAATTATTGTTGTTTTGTATATATATATTGCTTTGTTATACATGTATCAATTGGGATATGTTAATGCATAAATTATTTTATCTCTTCTGTATGCATTTGAATCTATAGTGACAAGTTTGATCAATATTGATTTACAACCAAAACATTGATTTAATTTCTCTCAATAATTTCTTAACATATCCATTTGGAATAGTGCACTATGCATTTTGCATTATATCATAAGAGGAACAGATTTTACCAATTTGACAAGTTGACTACAATTTTTATCAACTAATATTTGAATTATTTCCAAATTTTGGAATGATCTGTAAATATGTATTTTCTAAGTTAGAAGATTTAAGTATTGATAACTATTCAAATGAATGGATTTGTGTTGTAGAATCTACATTTTTTTTTAAACTGATGCTATATATTTAGTTCTTTTTTACAAATATTAGTTCATGATTGACTATCTTTATATTGTAGGCTGGTTTCAAGGACTATCAGAAAAGTTTTTATCATGTGATTGTCCCAAAATGTTATTATTAGCAGGTATATTGATTAAGGAGATATATTTGCATCTAACACTTGAAGGGGCAAAATACAAGTTAATTTATAGTATAAGTTATATGTTGCAAGATTAATTTAAAAGAAGTAAAAGTACTTTTTAATCTCATTTTCTTTAGTTTTTCTTTTAAAAAATGCTAAAGTGCAGCAAAAAATAACAAAATAATGTTCAGATATCAAGACCAAATAAGTGTATGTATGTTTAACGTGTTGAGATGCTAAATAATGAGTAAGTGATATATTTATACAGTAGCATTTTGTTATCTGATACAAATATTGCTTTGTTGTAGGAGTGGATAGACTAGATAAAGAACTCACCATAGGTCAGATGCAGGGTAGGTTTAGTCAACATTATTAACAGTAATTGGTGTGAATAAATAAACTCATCATAGATACCAGGACTAAATTTTATATATACGCCAGACACACGTT
This sequence comes from Mytilus edulis, assembly GCA_019925275.1. NCBI lineage: Eukaryota > Metazoa > Mollusca > Bivalvia > Mytilida > Mytilidae > Mytilus > Mytilus edulis. The sequence continues at coordinate 56,834,184 of CM034361.1, forward strand.
TTGTCTACAAAAGACTCATCAGTGACGCTCAAATCAAAAAAAGTTTTTAAAAAAAGTTATCCGTAATTCTTTTATTTTTTATTTTAAAGACATCACAAAAAATGATCGTTTTTAATAATGATTTGAATTCCACACAGAGAAAGAAATTTCGAACCTTCAAAGGAAAGTTCAACACATAGATTGTTAATTTAAAAGACTGATTATCTTATCGATGAGAAAAGTTAAAGAAATAAATCTGATTATGCCGAAATATAATTATTCAAAGAAATAAAACTGCTGTTGCTGAAAGATAACTATTTTATAAAATGCATCTACTATGACTGGAGTGAATAAGTACCATTTGAGTTCCCTTAAAGCATGTAAAGGGTATTATCTGAACGTCATCAACACCCAAATTTTTAAATTAATGATAAAAGTTGACGTTCAAAATGCTTTGAATATGGATTGTGTCCAAGTTTCTATAACAGAGGGGCAAAAAACACCAGAGATGCATTCCACCTCATAAAATGAAAATAATCAAACAACATCATGGATAAAAAAAAAGACAAACAGACAAACAATAGTACACAAAACACTACATTGTAAAATAAAGACCTAAAGCAACAAGAACCCCACCAAAAACTGAGGGTGATCTAAGGTACTCCAGAAGGATAAGCATGTCCTGCTCAACAAGTAGCACCCATCATGTTGCACATGTTATAACAAACCCAGTAATAAGTCTTAAGTTGGTATGTCACATTCAGAAAAAAGGGGGGAAAAATTGTCATTTAAAAGAAAAAAAACTAAATCAGTGTGAATGGAGTATCTGTCTCACAAATTAATTAATCATATCACTTCTGTTATATTAAATTAAATGAGAAAGAACTTGCACGCCACATCACCTCATTTTCAAATTATTATTTTTTCAGGAAAGTTCCAGATGCAGGTTTTACCTCAGTGTGGTCATGCTGTGCATGAAGATAGTCCAGATAAGGTAAAAAAATAAAAACTTATAATAGTTACCAGTCTAATGATTGTTTATGCCAGACGTGTGTTTTGTCTATTCTATAAGACCACTGTAAGTTCAGAAATTATTGCATGCATTTATTATTTCAATTATGGAAGAATAAACAAAAATGCAAGATTAATTATTTTAGGTTGAAGAAAATCTGCAAACAGATATATGTATCAGATATCAGAATGTGAGTTATTATTAATGCGATACTCACTCGTTCGCATAATTTGTAATAAAATAAAATTAAGCAGCTACACTCTAATCATAAGTTCATATAATATAAAAATGAAAATTGAGAATGGAAATGGGGAATGTGTCAAAGAGACAACAACCCGACCATAGACCAGACAACAGCAGAAGGTCACCAATAGGTCTTCAATGCAGTGAGAAATTCGGGCACCGGAGGCGTCCTTCATCTGGCCCCTAAACAAATATATATACCAGTACAGTGATAATGAAGCCATACTAAACTCCAAAATATATGCCCTATTATCATTTTATAAATGTAATAATCTTATTTTCATCCCACCTGTAGGGTCTTTACAAATGTATTTATGATAAATGTAGGATAGATGAGAAATGGCATAAATAAAGGCAACAGTAGTATACCGCTGTTCAAACTCATAAATCCATGGATAAAAAACAAAATCAGGGTAACAAACTAAAACTGAGGGAAACGCATTAAATATAAGAGGAGAACAACGACACAACACTACAGTGTAACACACACAGAAACGGACCAAGCATCAGACAAAATCCCACGAGAATAACAAATATAACATCAAAACCAATACATGAATTTGGGATAGACAAGTACCGTGACACGTCTTATCAAAATGTCAATTTACACTAAAAAATAAGAGAAAACAAACGACGCAACGTTAAATTGTAACACACACAGAAACGAACTATAATATAACAATGGCCATATTCCTGACTTGAAGTTGTGCCGAAAACGGCCAGGGTTTTCTGTTAAGTTACCAGAGCATCCCTATTATTTAGAATAATTTATACTTTTGCAAACAGTAAATTTATAAAATTACTTATACAAAAGATGTACATGATGAAACTGAAGTATTAACTAATTACAGGAAACAACTGAAATACATTACATAACCAGACATTTGCAACAAAATATGTAGACACATCCGAATAAGTTTAAACCTCAACGCCAAGTGACGTCATATTTGAAATTGTAAAAAATGACAAAAAAATGACGTCATTTGAATTTGTAAAACAGATTAATTAAAAAATTAAAAATGACGTCACATTTGAATGAATAAGATAGAATTAGGATTGATTTAAGATTATATTTGAACTAAATACTGATATTGCATTTAATAACAATGCACATTTTAATACTTTTTAATAGCAAACTAACTATATTATAAAGCTATGTCCGGTTTGTTTTGAATCTAACTTGAAACGTAAAATATCGTACTGATTACGTTGAACAAAATCAAATCTAATAAATGAATGCGTTGATTAATTTTCTTTACCATAACACATAAATATAATAGAAAAGACGTCAACACATTTGACAAAATCCGATGAGAATTACAAATATAACATTAAACATTTAAACTAAATACATGAATTTGGGATAGACAAGTACCGTAACACGTCTTATAGTAATGCCAATTCACACTCAGCAAAACAGTCACAATCGGGAATAAGTCACGTTTGGTAATTAAAAGATTAGACGACATAATGACAAACCACAATCTACCATGTGGTAAAAATGTCCTTAGCTAGTTTGGTCAAAGAGACATCGTATGGATCCACCAATTCGTGATGGTGTCCATAAAATTTACGGAGTGTCAATTTTAATCTGTCCTCCTCATAACTTTGTTGGAGCAGTTTCTGCGTAAGGAGCACACTCCTGTATATGAAGTCCGTATAGTGTGAATTTTGTTATTTTTCTGTTATAGGCACCTAGATTTAAATTTTTGACAACCTTGCATACTACTACATGTATCCACTGATGGGATCTCAGCTTACATGAAACTTTAGAGACGTTGGGTCAGCAGTTCTTTATTTAATTTTTTTTCTGTTATAGGTAGCAGATGTTCTTGCCACATTTATGGTCAGATATAAAGTTGCTGAAGCTACTCATAATTTTGAAAGGTATTATATTTGTAGTTGTGTAATGTAAAGTTATTTTTTAAAGAAATAATTGATGCAAGCTATACTTTATTGTAGTTTTAACATGGGTAGGCATTATATTCGTGATTATTTTTGCCCGAGCGATAGTGAGGGCTAAAATAACACTAATATAATGCCTACCCACGTTAAAACTACAATAAACTATAGCTTGCATCAATTATTTCAATTCTGATTAAAACAATTAAGGTAATTTCTATGTTAGATGTTTATAAGTGTGGAACAATTGTGTAGGCTCTTCCATGAACCTCCCTTTTTAGTTTGTAAACAAGTAAATGGCTGGCAATGTGATTTTTCAGAGGGGGGAGTTTTGAACAGCCAGCATGAACGGTTGTCGTATCTAGGCCAAATATGTCAATTTTGAATTGCAACATGTTACAGTCATAATAAATGAATTAGTAACATCATGTGCACCATTTAAGAGTTATGAAGCGTTTTAAGTTAATGAAATCATCAAATTTGATAAATTTGATAAAATTCATTATTCTGAAGTAGTCAATATACGCATGTGCAAACACATTTTATTGGATTTAGAGCATGGGTTTATTCATAAAGCGAATGGAGCACGTCATATTAGAATTAAATACAACAAGAGTTCAGTCTGACAGTTTTGTTAGACGTTTTTCACAAGAGGAGTACAAAACACAAAATATAACAACTTCATCTTACAACTGAGGACTATTCCTTTTAACAAATTCAGAAAGATGATTCAAGTTCTTACAGCAAAAGCAGCAATATGCAATTGAAAAAAATGTACAGAGAACACCAAGAGGACTTTCCGCACCATAAATTGAACCATTAGAAAAACAGACAATGTATTTGCTAAAGCAAAAATGTCAAAAAAACAAAACAGTAAAACCTGACACAGAAAACTATAAAATAATTCACACAAACCCTACCAACAAGTGAACAGTAATCTTAGATGCTCCAGAAGGGTATAAGATCCTGCTGCAATAGAAATACAAGTAATCTTGGAAAGAGATGTAAAAGCAATTGAAAGACATCAAAGAGTAAATTGTGAAGGTCGATTTGATATGCGTTTTGGAAATTTTGAATAATAAGTCAAAACTTTCATAATCCAAAAGATCTCTTAAGCTTTATGGTCTTATGGCTTTTGTAGGACTTCTTGGCGCCCACAATGTATGAACTATGCAAGTTCTTGAAAAGTAATCTATTACACTGATACACTTAACACAATCATTATGGTTTTGTAATAAAATTGTATACACAAAATCAAGAATGGAAATTGATAAATAAATAGATAGCAACATTTATATTGGTACAATGTACAATGAAATCTACAAATTATCCGAAGATTTTTCTAGATTCATAATTGATAAATGATTATATCAGTGAGGAACAATTGTAAACCTAGGACTTTTTGAAATTTTGTATACTTATTTTATTGTTGTGAGATTAGATTGTAATTTTCTTTTCAGAGCATTTCCAGGCTGTTGAAAACTGGATGACAGCATTAACATTTTCTTATGTAGCTAGGCAATTACCAAGCAATACAGTTGGAATTGGATTCATAATTGTTACAGCATGCATGTGCCTTTTCATGATATTTGGCAATAAAAAGGCTTAGACCAAATGAGATATACGATCCCTTTGGTTATATCACAAATGAACAGTAAATGACCTTTCATTTTAAATGTGTTTCAAAAATATAGCAACATGAAAATGATCAGTTAAGTAGCAATAGCTTTTTGTTAGCAATTTGTTTGTAAACCTGTTTCAAGTGGTAATACTCAGATGTTTAGTTTCTGGAAAAGTAAGCTAGCAAAGGTTTATAATATTTATCCAGATGAATGTCCTCTTAAGTATTTTTGCTAGAATCCAGAATGAGTATTTTTGCACTGCAAAGTGTGTATCCCTAACTGGTTAGTATACCTTGTTGGGTATGTAGTCTCATCCTGTTTAGCAAAAGATGTGTAGGTATATTTGTATGTTCAATTCATTTCATTACATGAATGTAATTTTTTAAACCAGCAATTGAATTGTTATAGAGAAAAAAAAAACTATCTATTATTATCATATAACTCAATCATTTTTGGTAAGCAGCCTGCATAAAAAAGGGAAGTTTTATTTGGGTGTGCTTTTTTGAAGAACATCCGTTTTGTCATTTACTTTTGGTAATGTTTTTGAATACCTGTATTTGATTATTTATTATTGATTGTAGAAAATGATTTGTCAGGTCAAATTAAAACTGAATTTCACACTGCTTAAATAAAGATGTGATGTGTTTTGTTAATATTATCTGTGAAATTATTTCGTCTTATATTTGCTTTTTTTTGTACTCCGAGATTTCAGAGAATCACTTTACGAAACAGCACACTAAAGCAACGAAAAGTGTTTTCTCACTTACCTGCATATTATTGGCTTTTGTTTCAAATAAATCATGAAATATAACACATGTTATTTTTAATCATACAAACCTTTACTTATATATTAGGTTGTCACCTTTTTGGAAATGCTGAGAGTGTTTATCTAAATAGAGTGAGGTTGGAGGATGGGTCCATTGCTTTAATATAATAACTACTTGAGCTTTAATTAGCAGTAAAAGGACAGTCAGGTCAATTTAAAAATATTCACAATCCATTCCGAAAATCAACATTCCGGGTTAAGTGATGTAGTACCAATAATTTTAAATTGATCTTGCATCATATTTAGATACATTTTAATTTTCCAAATTTCCTGATGATGCCGTCTACCTATTAACAAAAATCATAACAAAAATATCGAACTCCAAGGTAAATTCAAAAAGAGGAAGTAAATTTAAAAATGACAAAATGAAGCGTTTTCAACTAAGGTAACGAGTCGAACATTCCTGACTTATTACAGGCATTTTTGAATAAATTGCGGGGTGTAACCTTCTTTTATTGCTAGATAATATTCGTATGACAGTTGTTACTATATCGTGTATTAACAAAATCGTGTGAGCAACCCAAACATATAAATGGTCAATGTGGTGATTAATGGGAACTGAGAAAAATCACCCAAAAACTTAGTAAAATTCAAACGGAAATTCCCTGATCAAATGCCAAAATCAAAAGCTCAAACACATCAAACGTTTGGATAACGACTGCCATATTCCTGACTTGGTACAGGCATTTTCTGATGTAGAAAATGGTGGATTAAACCTGGTTTTAAAGCTTGCTAAACCTCTCACTTGTATGACAGTCGCATGAAATTCCATTATATTGACAACGATGTGTGAACAAAACAAACATATTGGGTAAACATGTAACAAATAGGGGTACAGCAGCAACACAAGCCTCACCAAAAACTGGTTGTGATCGCAGGTGCTCCGGAAGGGTAAGTACCTGAGGTCAATGCGATAGAAAATGGGATCCTTCTTGCCAAGACATAAACAAGTTGCTTTATTTTTTATTGATAAGATCTTTGTTACTTTTGGAACAAAGACTGTGACCCTATAATTGCCGACTTGTTCTTTTATTTATTTAAGAAAAACTTCAAAATGAAATTTCTTAGGAAGAAAGAAAAGATGTAAGCAGTATCCTTTAACTTTACTTTCCGCTTAATAGATTATGTTCTCTCACTAAATAATTAGTTTATAGTTCAGGAGGATATATAAATGGGACTCAATAAAAGTTAGGATTGTTAATAAAAATAACATAATCAACATTCCTGTAAGTGACATTAAATAATAATGCTTCTTTGATCTTCGTGATTCTTGCAATTGTCTGAAGGAACTCCTCATACAAAAAGAAGAACAAGTTGACCAGAAGAGGTGGCCAGTTCCCGTATGAATGCCAAAAACTTGCATGCTTAAAACAAATTTTACTCCTTTATGTAGATTTCATATATTACTGCCTTACTTTATCTTTTTCCTATTTGGACAATCAGTTGTCCGACTATTTTGTCACTCTACGCTATGTAAATGATGTAAAAAGAAATAAGAAAAAAACACCAATTTTATGAAATTTAAAATGTTAAGTTATACTTTAAAACAGTCAATTTTGAGGCATACAAAACTGGAGTAGTAAAGTTTGGAGTGATATAAAGTTCCATTATCGAGTGTTTTCGGTGGAAAGATATTTTCTTTATGTGTGTGCTACATGAGATAATTATATGTCACCTAGTTTTAACTGTTAATGATAATGGTTTGTTTGAATAATCATAACTGTTGCTTCGATTTTAACAAGTCCGTTCGATATTTTGTACACTAAACATATGATTGTTGTTGTTTTCTCTTCTAGTTATTGATATGGTAGTTGCTTTATCATAGCATCAACACATTACGCACTACTGTATGTGTTCACGACACACCAAACTCCCTGTGCTGTACAACCTCGATTGTTTCATGTCAGTGTAAGTGGATGCTGGTCACTGACTGTATTTGCATACTCTAATTTTAAATTTTCTTAGATAAACTCATCATAAACTATTTTTTTTTTTGTTGAGTGTAAATTTATTCAAAAACTATAATCGCTTTGACAGCTGTTTTTCGCGATGTTATTCATGTTTAGTCTGAGGGAATATTCCTGGATGAAACAAAGACATGAGTAGAATACCGCTGTTAAAAAGACACAAATCGATTGCGTGAAAAACCCATACGGGTTACAAACAAAAGCCGAGGGAAACACATCAACTATAAGAGGAAAACTACAGAAATACTGACGTGCAACAAAAAGAAACGCCAACAGACATAAAAACCAATTATTTGATAACACCTGCCATAGTACTGACTTGGTACAGGACATTTTAAGAATCAAGCATTTAAATGAGTAGTCACATGATGCACATTTTAATTGTGTTCTTGTCGTTTAATACACTTTAGTTGTTTTAAATTGAAAGGACAAATCATATATATATATATACATATGCTATAACAGAAAGTAAATGTATATACAAGTGCATTATTGTTAAACAGACAACAATGTGAGATTGAGAATATGACTTCTTGAAATGCTGTAAACGTAAATGCTATTTTTTTTAATTGGACGTTTTATTAACGACCGTTTTATTCTCAGGTGATTAGATTATTGAAAATCTATTTTGTCCCCAAAAAATTGAAAATATTTCGTGAGGAATTAAAGAGAACAAAAGTTCCTTGAAAATTAGCAACAAACCCCAAAGCACATTTCGTCTGGTAAAATATTAAAAAAAAATATATATACTGTTCCGACCAAATTTACCAGACTCCAGACTATTGTATTATGAAATGTATGCCAATAAAACAGGAGGATTTAATATAACCATGTTATTTTAAGATATTTCAGTGATGATGAATATATAGTAAATGATTTATATGCAGAGAAATCACCACATATAATACTGGTGTGTAATGTAACTGCTATCATCAAATCTGTGATTTCTATTCTTTGTAAACCTAAAAAACAAACTTTAACAAAATTTTGAGTAGCACTTACAAGCCCTTGCATATCGTTTAAGTTGAGAAATGTATACTCCATGCGCGCGTGAAGATGGTATATTGCTGCTAAGGTGGTGGAAAAGTATAGTTCAAATCATCTAAAAAATGAGAATTTGTTTTATAAAAACGACTGCTCATGGTATGTTTTATCTGACTTTTGTACACTGTTTTCACATAATTTGTTTTTTAAAAGAAATATATACGTTTATATAAATGAAAAATGTTTTAATCAATTGATTTTGTCATTTGATTCGGTACTTTCCGTTTGAATTTTCATAGCAGTTGGATATTTTTGTGATTTTACTTTTTATCCCTGTCATCATTACTGAATACCTTTGCCCAACTGTTTGAGATAGAGAACAGCATGAAAGTTGGTTACTTTTATTATATTAACATTTCAAGAAGTATTGACTAATGAACATTTGATTTATTTCCTTTTCTGTATACAAGCGTTCTATTGGACAACATAATAATTTCTGTTAGGTTGAGATATAATTTATTAGAGTCGCCATTTTTTTATATAGCACAACTTTCAGCAGGCTTTGGATACTTCTGACGAGGGACCATTTCTTTTCTATAATGCAATACACAAATGAAAATGTTATTCAGACAGCTCTGCAGAACAATATTTGTCTTGAGACATGGTATGTTTTATCCAACTTTTGTACACTGTTAATATTTTATCATATCAAAATATGTGAAAGAGAGGCGAAAGTTATCAGAGGAACATTTAAACTCATAAGTCGAAACTAAACAGACAGCGCCGTAGCTCCTGAAATAAAGATTGAATAACTTACAGATAAACTTCCTCCGTCTCATTTCAGCCGTATTCTTTAAATGACATGTTTATGGTTCAATTAACACCTTTGATGATTGTTAATCTGTTGATCATGCTATCATGGGTTAATCAGTGTCATAACTTTGTACAAACAATTAAACATTTGAAAATGCCTGTACCAAGTCAGGAATATGACAGTTCTTGTCCATTCGTTTTTTATGCGTTTTGTTATTTGATTTTGCCATGTGATTATGGACTTTCCAAATTGATTTTCCTCTAAGTTCAGTATTTTGGTGATTTTACTTTTTTTTTTAAATGTTTACATTCCATTTTTTTTATTCAATTCAAACAATTTGTATCTATAGATTAATCAGGATTTTTTCCCCCGAAAGCAATTATTTCATTAAAAAAGATATGAATTTTGTCAGTAATAAAAGATGAACAATAAATTTAAACTAAACACCTTACTTTGTAATGTCCCACAAATTATTATAAAACAACATATGACTGTTCTAGAAAATCTTTTTTTTTTTTATAGCTGAAAATTCTCCACTTGATGCTTTTTTTTCAGATTAATAAAATCCACGAATTTTAAAACTAACGGACTTTTACCCAAACCACAAAAGAAAGGTCACACGAATAAAAAGTATTTTTACAGTATGCTTTTACACATACCAGTTACCTGGATATTTTGATTAGACTATTTTCCTATTACCAACTTTTGATTCTGGATATTTTTTCAACAGGTTTCCCTTTCAGTTGTTGGACATCCTGGTACTCGGTCAAGTAATTACAACCAAAATAAGTAAACTCAACCATATAATTGGTGTTGCTTGATGGGCAAGTCTACGCTTTTCGGATTTTGTCGTGTTAAGATATTGAAAGCAGTTAATTTTCAACCAACACTGTACTGATTAAAAGCTTTGTCTTACTTCTTTGCCTTGCACTTACATGACTTTGGGAAATCGTTTTAGAAATTCAAATGTGACGTCACTTTGTGCGTTGAACTGGCTTTGGTTTACTCGGCTGTGTATTTTTATGTGCTGGTATTTAGGTTGTTTTATGTAATGTATCCGGTTTTTTTTGTCGAGCCTGCAACTTTTGTTGCAGAATGCTCGACATAGGGATAGTGATCCGGCGGCGGCGGCGGCTACGGCGGCTACGGCGACGGCGGTGTTAGCTCACTTCTTAAAAGCTTTATATTTCAGAAGGTGGAAGACCTGGATGCTTCATACTTTGTATATAGATGCTTCATGTTATGAAGTTTCCGTCAGTCACATGTCCAATGTCCTTGACCTCATTTTCATGGTTCAGTGACCACTTGAAAAAAAAATTCAAATTTTTTGTAATGTTGAATTCTCTCTTATTATAAGTAATAGGATAACTATATTTGGTATGTGCGTACCTTGCAAGGTCCTCATGTCTGTCAGACAGTTTTCACTTGACCTCGACCTCATTTCATGGATCAGTGATCAAGGTTAAGTTTTGGTGGTCAAGTCCATATCTCAGATACTATAAGCAATAGGGCTAGTATATTCGGTGTATGGAAGGACTGTAAGGTGTACATGTTCAACTGGCAGGTGTCATCTGACCTTGACCTCATTTTCATGGTTCAGTGGTTATAGTTAAATTTTTGTGTTTTGGTCAGTTTTTCTCATACTATATGCAATAGGTCTATTATATTTGTTGTATGAAATGATGGTAAGGTGTACATGTCTAGCGGGCAGATGTCATGTGACCTTGACCTCATTTTCATGGTTCAGTGGTCAAAGTTAAGTTTTTGAGTTTTGGTCTTTTTATCTAATACTGTATGCCATAGGTCAACTATATTTGGTGTATGGAAATATTTTTATGATCTTTATGTCAGTCGAGCAGGTTTTATTTGACCGTGACCTCATTTTCACGGTTCATTGCACAGTGTTAAGTTTTTGTGTTTTGGTCTATTTTTCTTAAACTATAAGTAATGGGTCAACTATATATGTTGTATAGAAGCATTGTTAGCTGTACATGTCTGCCTGGCATGGTTCATCTGACCTTGACCTCATTTTCAAGGTTCATTGGTCTTTGTTTAGTTATCTTGGTTAATGTTAAGTTTATGAGACAGTTGTAATAAAACTAAGCTTTATACTTAGGACTATCAACATAATATCAATGATTAGTATAGAAGGCGAGACATTTCAGCGTGTGTTTTAGTTAGTCACTACTTCGGTTTTATCATGTATATCTATTATATAGTCATTTTATAAAATTTACTGTTCGTAAAAGTATGAATTATTCTAAATGATAACGCTGTTCTTATACCAGGCAGAAAACCCTAGCCGTATTGGTCACAATTTTTTGGACACTATTGGTCCTCAGTGCTCTATACTTTGTACTTGTTTTGGCTTTCGAACTTTTTTTATATGAGCGTTACTGGTTAGTCTTGTGTGGACGAAACGAACGTCTGGAGTATTAAATTTTAAATCTGGTACCCTTTGTTAGCTATTATTCGTGTGTTTCTCTGTCCTATATTTTTACCCATTTATTTGTATTGTAGTCCTGTCATGTAATGTTGTCATTTTAATGTTGTATTAAACATTGCCATTAAAGCGGGGGGTTTGGCATGCCACAAAACCAGGTTCAATCCACCATTTTTTCTTCAAGTGTCCAGTTCCAAGTCAGGAAAATGGCCATTGTTATATTATAGTTCGTTTCTGTGTGTGTTACATTTTAATGTTGTGTTTCTGTTGTGTCGTAGTTCTCTTATATTTGATGCGTTTTAGTTTGTAGCCCGGATTAGTTTTTTTCTCAATTGATTTTTGAGTTTCGAACAGCGGTATACTATTGTTGCCTTCATTTGTACCTGGATGTTAAACCATAGGAAAAGGACCTGTCGAAAAATTATTTTACGCAGAGTCAAAAGTCGGTAATATAGAAATAGTGCATTGTGAAGTATTTGCTGAAAATTGTTAAAAACTTTAATTTATTTATTTCATTTTAATTTCGTTACAGTAATTGTTAAATATTTATTAATAATCAAATATCAATAGAAAATAATGCCCTCTTATTGTTTCATTCACTCTTATTTTTATTAATAACTTATGTTAACCCCAACTACAGTTAGAAATCAGCTATATAGTTTTTTGCTCCTATACTAAGGAAGAAGACATATAGAAAGACGAAATTACTTTTGTTTTTATCCGGGATTTTATAGACAAGGAAATGTCTTTAACATGTCAGGAATTTGACAATTGTTTTCAATTCGTTTGATGTGTTTGAACTCTTAATTTTGCCATTTGATAAAGGACTTTTCATTTTGAATTTTCCTTGCAGCTCAGTATTTGTTATTTTACTTTCAATAGTATGTGCTGACCAAGGTAGACCACATGCATTTTTTATTTTTAATTAGCAAATAGAGATTCTTTTCAATCTAAAGAGTTTCAAAAATACTATCCCTGTAGAATTTCGAATTTTCTAGTGGTTTTTTTTTAGAGAAAATGTTAACATTTTAGACATTGGAAGTCTTATTGATACCAGAATACGAGTAAAAAGGGGCAATGAATAATTTCCTGGTTATTTAAGGAACCGGAAAGGTATTGAAATATATCCAGTGAGCTGGTAAATTCATTGATCACATCCACGTATTACAGGTCAGTTGACAGGTATGGAAAAATACCAAAACTGTTGACCAAACAGTTTCACTATTGACGCTAAGTTATATAGTTTGGCTAATATTATAGAAACTGTAATTTCAAAATCTTGTTCTAAATATTTGTATTATCTACTCACTATCTACAAAGGTAAACAAATAAGACAATGATAAATTAAACAATCTTCAAATGAAAACATAGCATTGAAGACCATTAACGTCAGCAAATACTTAAAAATCGCTATATTTTGACAACATTTATTAGATATTAAACAATGTTTGTGCAGCCATCTACATATATGTAATACAATTAATATATAATAATCATACAAAAAGTATTTAACAAACATTTATATTGATAATGATATTTCACAAGCTTTTTTAACCTTTAATCTTTTCGTTTGCCCTATAAGGCTTCAACTTTAGTCGTATTCAAATTTTGAAATAATCACTAATCATTTGATTAAAGCACGTTTAACATGTTTAATACAGTTGTAAAGTTATGAATTATGGATCAAGTATAAATACTGATGACACTATAATATATCATGGTATATACATATAAAATTAAAATCTTCAAATAGATATAAACAAAATATGTCTAAAAGATTCATTTTTCAATTATTGAAATAACTACTATTTAAATAATTCAACTGACTACTCCCAAGTCTTGATATTCCTTTTGTTTTCTCATATAAGGGTACGACATCTACGGTAATAGATACAGGTAGTTTTAAAATAAATTAATGTTTTCTATTCAACAGCTAAATATTGAAGATTTTCAAAGCGACTTTATTCATGTTTAGTCTAAGGGAATAGTCCATATCATCAAAATTAATAAATAAGCAATACAAAGTCCACAAGGAAAATAACTGAACAAATAAACCACACACACATATTATAATACCACTGTGAAAAGATGGCCACTGAATTATGAAACATGGTCTTATATACATGTTTGATCTTATGGGGGAAAACGAAAATTTCATTCTCTATGAAAGAGAGGCGAAAGATACCAAAGGGGCAGTCAAACTCATAAATCGAAAATAAACTGACGTCTAAAAAAGAAAAAAAAAAGTCAAACAGAAAAATAATAGTACACAAGACACAACATAGAAAACTAAAGAATAAGCAACACGAACCCCACCAGAAACTCTCAGTTGCTCTATGACAGATAGACAATGAGATAGATAAAGGCAACAGTAGTATATCGTTGTTCAAAACTCGTAAATCTATGGACAAAAAATATTGGGGCAACAAATTAATTTAAAAACGCATTAAATATAAGAGGAGAACAACGACACAACATTAAAATGTAACATACACAGAAACGGACTTAGCATTAGACAAAATCCGATGAGAATAACAAATATAACATAGAATGGATAATTTATTTTGAAAATTCTTAAACTGATTGCTTTAGGGCATTTGTGTTAAAGTTAAATGGCTTCCTGGTGGTAATTGGAATTCTCGTGCCATAGGAAACACTTAGTCAAGCACAAGCTAGTTATCATTTAAAAGGGGAAACAGAAAATGGTTTTTGGGTGGTAGCTTGTGTTTCTCGTTCTTTATTAGAACGAAATTGATACAGATGGATGAAACCTCCTTTTATTTTAGGGGTTAACTTGTCAAAATGCGATGGTTAAACATAAAATGGTTAAAAATTCATAGGCATTTGTACAAATGAAAAATAAACATAATAGTACTTGGTTATTTGTATAAGCAGAAATGTTTTCTCTTAATAAATACATTTTGGGAATCATCTGGTTGTAGTTTCAACATTTTATTTATTTTTCTTTGACATGATAATTGATAGTCATGATTTGAAGAAGAAAAAAAGAAGGTAAAACAGATAGTTCATTGTTCCAAGAAAGCAATTTACAAAAGTTGCATTCGTTTATGTGACAATAAATTTCTTTGAAATATTTCATTTAGTATAATTTAGCTTTCATTAAACTTTTTGTATAATGTCTGTGCAATAAAAAAACCCAAATGAATTGTCAGATTACCGTAGACTGAAATTGACATGTTATGGTAACATTTGGATTGTGATAGTTTCTGGTAACAAGAAAGACAACTCTAGGCAAGAAAAGTAACATGATGATGACGTTGATAGCATAATACAATTCGGATGCATTTTGAAATAGTTACATGAAATGATTTGATTATCTATAAAAAAAAAAAAAAAAAAAGAAGATGTGGTATGATTGCCAATGAGACAACTCTCCACAAGAGACCAAAATGACTCAGAAATTAACAACTATAGGTCACCTTAAAGCCTTCGGCCCCGAAATGACAATGTACAAAATTTCAAACGAGAAAATTAACGGCCTTATTTTTGTACAAAAAATGAACGAAAAACAAATATGTAACACATAAACAAACGACAACCACTGAATTACAGGATCTTGTCTTGGGACAGGCACATAAATAAATAATGTGGCTGGGTTGAACATCTACCATGTTTCAGTACCATGATACTGGACAATAGTTTGTTTTATATTATAGGAACAGCTTTAGAAGCATTAACAGTATGCAGAGTTTTCTGAGAGGCAGGCCTGCTGTATTTAAATCTCTGGAACATGCCATAGAATGGAGGTTATTTCTTATGCTCTATAGGTGAAAAGTCAAAAAGAAGAAGTGTTAGGACAGTTTGAAGAAAACGTATTCTATCTTTAATATCTGACCGTCAGGAAAATATTTTCAAATATAATTATGAATAAATTTTTATATTGCGTTGCATAGTGTGTTATGGAGATTTGTTTTACGAAATCTGGTAAAAGTCAAGCATTCTGTTTCAATAGCAGACTTCTTGTTAATACCACAATATTTTAAATTCTTAATTTATAGTAGTAGTGATATCCCCATATTTTATAAGCAACAACATCAAGATATAATCCAGAAATTATCCCAAATATATGTCAACTTGGAACGATGTTATGTCACAATGCGTCTTGGCAAATGAAAATATTGAGCTGTGCTATTTGATAAAATATAAAAGATAATTTTTATATTATATTAATTACTGTAAATTCAGAAATAATTGTTTTGATAAATGCGAATAATGCAACTCAGTGAGCATTGCAATAATAAGAACTCTCATTCTGATATTTGTTACATATATTTTTATGTAGTGTGTCCTTAAATTGCAATAATTGAACTCGCATTCTTGTTCATTCTTTGGATATCACAATAATAAATGTACACAACAATTTCTGAATTTACAGTGCATCTTCTTACTATCTAAGCATTAAAAAAACATTTTATAAATCATGTTAGTTCATATAACATATATGTTTGTTTAAGTATAAGAGCAGGACAAATAAGAAATGTAGAATCAGCAATGGTTGCAATGGTTGGTCAACTTTAAAGGTGAGAATGTTTATATAAGCTGGATTACTTCAGTAAAGTATTAACACATTTTCAAACCTACAAAGCATGTAATATTCAATGTAGAATGTATATGAATCTAACCCTACATTTTACCATTAAAGCATATATACTGGTATCTCTATCTAAACTTCATTGTCATTCCTTACCCAACCCTAGATTTTACTGCTTACAAGCACTTCAAACAAAAGTGTTATTTTCTTTTACCTTACTAGCTACTTGTATTTCTTTAAAGAATATTATTTTCAAAATATGTAAAACGCATTCTATTTGAAAAAGAGAATTTCTATTTTATTCTCTTTTTTTGGTGGTTTCAAATTCGGTTGACGATGTGAATTGAAATAAACACTTTTTGTCAACAAATCTATAAGTTAATGGAAATGCGCTTACATGATTTTATCAAATTTGAGGAAATCTCCCCACTCAATGAAGAAAACTAGTATTCTTGAATTGAAAAACGTACCAGTGGGGAAAATCCCCACATACACTACACATATAAAACCAATAACATTAGAATGGGGAAATATCCCCACATTCACATCTACAACCAAAAACATCAGAATGCCGAAATTCCCACGATAAGATTATTAATTGGAAAATACAAGCTTTAATATTGCTGACCATCAAATGGGGAAATTTCCCCATAATCTCATTATGTTCAAATCATAGAAAATATTGTTGACTATCAATTGGGGAAATTTCCCCATAATCTCATCATGTTCATATTAGATATTGTTGACTACAAATTGGGGTAATTTCCCCATTATCTCATCATGTTCATATTAGATATTGTTGACTTTAAATTGGGGAAATTTCCCCATAATCTCATACGATTCAAATTTACGGCAAATCAAATAATTGTATGTACTAAAACTGTCATCCCAAGTAAGTCGTGAAATTTAGACAGTGTTTAGACAGTTGACTACTTATGAAACAAATGTGTACCAATGAGACAAATCTCCATCCAGGTCCCAATTTGAAAAAAAAAATGTTATAGGTATAAAAAGGTCATCAACACGGAGCCTTGGCCCCTACCGAACAGCAAGCTATAAAAGGCCCAAAATGACTAGCGTAAAACCATTAAAACGGGAAAACATGAGGTCTAATCTATATCAAAAACGAGAAACGAGAAACACTTATGAACCACATCAACAAACGACATCTACTGAACATCAGATTCCTGACAAAATGTTTGAATATTTTGTGGTTATCCGTATGAAGAAGGCAGAATGTTTTGAATACAGATTGCTTTTAAACACGAGGAGCTTACTTTAAATCGTCATCATTAGGAACAGACCTCCTTAAAAGAGAGGCAAATGATACCAGAAGAAAATTAAAACTCATAAGTCGAAAATAATCGGACAACGCCATGGTTTAAAAAGAAGACCAACAGACAAACAATAGTAAAAACACAACATAGAAAACCAAAGACAATGCAACAAGAACCCACAAAAACACAAGGGATTGTTATATTCTTACGAAACCACAAAAACCACAAAACGCACACAAACAAGGAATTTAAATCTATGGTTGTTTAAAATGTAATAAGCAGACACTACCGACCGCACTACTAAAAATCAATTCCAATCAATTTGTTATACCAAATATCGATATTTTCAAATTTCAAATAGTTTTCCTGAAGCTGTTGATGTTCAGAAAATATCTATCCTGTATGTAAACGGTGGTTATGTTTTAGTGAATTTATAAAAGTAATTCTGTTAATGATGAAACTCAATAACTTGCACAAGTACATCATCATAAATTTTAATATGCTAGGATTGTGTTTACTAATTACTATAAAAAGTGCTATATGACACATTGTTACATATTTTAATATTGCAACTATATTGAACAGCTTTATGTGCATAATGTTGTAACACACTTGGCGATTCTACGCACATCTATCTGTTGTTGATGATTTTTGCATACTTTTTCATCTATTTATTTTCGTCGTTGATGTTGTCTCATTGATGGTGTGATAATTACTTCTTATTCTACATACAGTTTGTCATATTAAATTACAAGCATATTCAGACCAAACAAGCTCATTATGTGAATGTTTGTTTTTTTGTCATTAAGATACCATGATAATGTCCCAATATAAATTAAATAACATATATAACCTTGTTCATTCTTGTATACATGTATAAATATATAGGATCATTTGACTGATGTTCAATGTCTTTTGTTCAAGGACAAGGAAATACAGCTTCCGTTTGTTGTTGATATTGTTTATTATAAAATTATCCTGTTTTGAGAACATTATCAGATGACTTGTGAGTTTCTTGTAAGTTCATATATATATGAAAGTGTTTTGTTAAACAAAACAAACACCTTCAGCTGAATTCATCTCGATGTCTTTTGTCGTAGATTCTGTAGACCTAACACTCTTACTAAGTTGTCGTCTGCAAATACGACTTTGTAACCTGTAAAATAGAGACTATCCAATCAAAGGGACAGAAAACCAAACACAAATTATGCATATACAATTAGATCAAACATATATACATCTTTCCTTTCATATGATGTTTCCCTAGACTTTATCGAAATGTTGACTCCTTAGTGAGTCTTTTACTTCGAATGATATGTGCATTGTTTCTGTTGATTGGACATGTGATGCTCTGTGTTCTCTCCAGATACGCCAATTTTCTCAGCCAATAAACATGATAAATGCAAACGGTCATTTTTATATAATTAGACCGCTCTTCGTTTTCCTGTTTGAATTGTTTAACACTAGTAATTTTTTTGGGCCCGTTATAAAAGGTGTCAGACCACCAATTAAAAGTCCCTATCTGTCAACCAAATTTTGCAATTTTCATAGATTTCTAAATTTTTTATCTTAAGTTTAACCTCTTACAAACCAGGTATGTCCTGAATCGTACAGGTATCACCTTTCTTCATTCCAATTTTCGACATACCTTTAAAGCCATATAAGAAAAAAGAGACCTTCCGAATGGATGTACCACTAAAAATAACCCCTGGTTTTCTTGAAATCTTAAATTAGTATACTATGGAGCGCATTAATCCTCAATTTTTAATTTCAACTCATAGACAAGTAAATTTGGGCTCAAAATGGTCTTAATATATTTCTCTTTCACCAAAAGTTTCATTTCTGCAAATTTGTTGTGTAGTTTAAGTAAACAATGACATCAAATGCACTATTTTTGTCCCGAGTAGGCCTACTTTTACGTTCTAAATTTGAGGGAGTAATTGGTGGTCTGACACCTTATAGCTTGCTGCTCGGTATGAGCCGAAGCTCCGTGTTGAAGGCCATACCTTGACTTATAATTGTTTACTTTTATAAAAAAAATTCATGGATGGAGACTTGTCTCATTGGCACACATACAACATCTTCCTATATCTATGATATAGCCTAGAGTGCACAATGTGGCCTTATACAACAACAAAAAAACTACCTGACAATCAATCAACTCATTACTCATCGTTCTTTTGTAATCTCTCTTTAATGTATATCATGGTTTACCTGATTTAGTTTTTTCTAGGACTGTTGCATTATACCATTTCTTCTCCAGTTTCCAGAAGCCCATTACTTTTTCGTTCATTGCGAAATCCTGAGAAAAAAAATTAAACAATGTAATCTTCTTTAGAATTTCACCTCTGTTTGAATGCTGCTTTTAATTTTATTAAAATGATATGTTTTAAACTAAATAGGAATACAAAGATGTGGTATGATTTCTAGTGACAATATCACATAGACGTAAATTGATTTGGATGTAAGCAGCTATATTTTACTGTACAATATTCAACAATAAGCAATCATATGCCGTAGTGTAAGCTTAAAAAATACGATTTAACATAATGTCAAACAAGAATGTGTCCATAGTACACGGATGCCCCACTCGCACTATCATTTTCTATGTTCAGTGGACCGTGAAATTGTGGTCAGAACTTAAAATGAAGCGAACGGACGCACGGACGAACGAACGGACGTACGGACGAACGGAGGCACAGACCAGAAAACATAATGCCCCTCTACTATTGTAGGTGGGGCATACAAATTTAAACGTGAATATCAACGGCCGATAAATAGAAATGCTTCATAGATCACAAACAGCAACCAAAACGACCACTAAATTACTGATTTGGGACAGACATTTAACATGTACAAATGTGGCCCAATTTAACGTCAAGTAAAAAACAAACAAATATTTCAATTAAGTGTGAAATCATTCCAGCAATGACACATTACTGGAAATAATTATTCGATTATTTTTGAAGTTCACAAAAAATGCAAATGTATCATGATGTTCCAGGTTTACACCCCCTCCCCACCTTTTCCGCGAACTGGATCCCAACCGGTTTTCCAAAGAAAGCTGAATTATAACACAACGTGCAAATCTGAACTTAAAAATAATATAAATATATGTTTTTGTTTTAGGTGCTCGTTGATATTTTGCGGAGAAGACAGAAATATAACGGTTGATAGCTTAAAACTACATTGCATACACATGTTATATATTTCACTGATTCACTTTGCCCAAGGCATTACAATTTTGTAATCTAAGTTTCAGTAAATTATTTCATAATCCACGACATGGGACTAGCAGAAACAAATAAAACATACTCATACTTCATACTCACATGTGTTACTTCCAATGATCTGATGTTTATCTGATTCTCAGGTATCTTCATTTCCTTTGAAAATAATTGAGTTTGTAAATCAAAGTAATCAGTGTTTTGTTTAATTGACTAACCACACATACTGAAACGTCTCGTCCGATTCACTAATTACTGATTTCATGTGGAAATTATTAAAGAATAAGCTCTAACTACAAGTATCGCATAAACTTGACATTTTAAAATATGATGACAATGAGCATGATGAGGTGAAGGTCAGATAAATCCTGTCAGACAGATATATACACAGAGTTCGAGTCAGCCTTATCCGGCCATCTTTTAAAAATCAAATATCTCGAAATGAGCTCCATGACATTTCAATGTATTTAGCTTATTTTGAGGCTTATCTAATGCTCTTCCGGGTAATAGTAACAATCTTAAATTCTTGCTTTATTTAATTTCACCTAAGTTCATCCTCAACTTACCTCGTTTGCATGTAAAGTTCTTGACTCGATCTCAATTGTCATCTCTGTTTCCTATCAAAATAATATTTTGTTTTGATAAAAACTGTCACATTTTTACAAATAAAATCCTATTTTGAGGTTCAATTTATCATATTAAAAAGGTTAACCGCACAATCAGCAGTAAGCATACACTACAAACTGCTCAGAGTCTGAATTGACCAGTTTTTGTGCTCGACCAGT
Source organism: Mytilus edulis (assembly GCA_019925275.1). NCBI lineage: Eukaryota > Metazoa > Mollusca > Bivalvia > Mytilida > Mytilidae > Mytilus > Mytilus edulis. The sequence continues at coordinate 56,855,817 of CM034361.1, forward strand.
AAAATCGAGCACACATTTTACTCGACTAGTCTCGACATTGTCTCGACTGTACTTAACTGTACTTTAGTGTACTCGACTATGTCTCGACTTTACTTAATTAGTCTGATTCAGTACTTGATGATCTTTGTGTAGTCTGAAATGGTCTTGACCTGTCTCGACCTGTCTTGACTAGTCTCGACCTGTCTCGACTAGTCTTGACCTTCAAATTTAGTTTTGACTGGTGTAAATCAGCCCATCTAACTAAATTAAATATTGATCTTACAAAATTCAAGCTTATTAGGTAGTTTGTTTTATTGCTGTGAAATGAAAGAATTTAATTTTACAATAGGTAAAAATTAAAATTATTATATAAATTCAGATAGGCATCTTTAATTTTTTTTTATAACTTTTTCAAATCAACTTGGATTTTCATCAAACTATGTAGCTATCTTAGATATATATTAAGCTTACTAAATCCCAGGTCATTTTATTTTTTCTTGTTTTGCTGTCAAATTCAAGAATTAAATTAATCTATTTATTTTTATCTATTTGTGTTACTAAGGAAGCTACCATTTAATTTCTACATGTTCAATGACTAACAAAAGTCTTACCACGGATATGATTCCACGCCTTTAAGAAGGTTGATCTTGAAAATAAAGTCCCTTTGAACTGGTCTTTAAATAAGGATTTCGGTGTATCGAAATCTTTAAGCTGAACACTTTGAACCTCTCCATCCACTCCTAAAACCTGAAATATTCAAATAAGTCAACGAAATGTATTGCTTGACCCTTATAGGTGTAATTTTGCAATAAAGATTAGTATTAACTAAAACCATAAAGCCTTGAACCTGATCGCGTTCAGTTATATTTAGAAAAAAATATATGCTATGCGAATTGATGTATATCATGTATTTAAAATCTAGGACGCAATTACATCGGACATTTTAAAGGCAAACGTATTTACCCATTTCAAGGCAAATATTTGTAGTCAAATATAGTTAAAAGTACAATTGCATCAAAGCCAATTTTACAACAACATAAATGAATTAATATCTTCCTTTTCTTAAAAATTGTTTCACCTTTTAAATTTTTCTAGCTATTGTAGTTTTCAAGATTATAGGAAAAGTTAGCTTACTACCAATTTAATGCTTTGAACTCTGGTGGATAGCTTTCGCATTCGCATTTCCTTAAAAACGTAAAATATTGGTAAAACTCATCCTGTTACTGATAATTTGAGTATTTGTAACTTATGTGCAAATTGCGTATTGTTGATCATTTCTTGCTACATCTATTTTAGATGTTAAAATAATTGGCTATAACGCAAAAGTCATTATTATATATCATGTATATTAAAAACTTCTAGATTTGATCTTTTCTGTAATGCATATATTGCCTTCATTATTATTTTTAATGTATCTTTTATAGTAGACTATTTTGAAACAAAATGAAACTAGAGGCTCTAAAGAGCCTGTGTCGCTCACCTTGGTCTATGTGAATATTAAACAAAGGAAGCAGATGGATTCATGACAAAAATGTGTTTTGGTGATGGAAATGTGATTGTACATCTTACTTTACTGAACATTCTTGCTGCTTACAATTATCTCTATCTATAATGAACTTGGCCTAGTAGTTTCAGTGGAAAATGTTAGTAAAAATTTACAAATGACTACTAAGGACAATAACTCCTTAGGGGGTCGATTGACCATTTCGTTCATGTTGACTTATTTGTAAATCTTACTATGCTGAACATTATTGCTGTTTACAGTTTATCTTTATCTATAATAATATTCAAGATAATAACCAAAAACAGCAAAATTTCCTTAAAATTACCAATTCAGGGGCAGCAACCCAACAAAAGATTGTCCGATTCATCTGAAAATTTCAGGGCAGATAGATCTTGTCCTGATAAACAGATTAATTTTGCTCTAAATGCTTTGGTTTTTGAGTTATAAGCCAAAAACTGCATTTTACCCCTATGTTCTATTTTTAGTCATGGTGGCCATCTCGGTTGGTTGGCCGGGTCACCGGACACGTTTTTAAACTAGATACCCCAATGATGATTGTCGCCAAGTTTGGTTTAATTTGGCCCAGAAGTTTCAGAGGAGAAGATTTTTGTAAAAGTTAACGACGACGGACGACGGACGCAAAGTGATGGGAAAAGCTCACTTGGCCCTTTGGGCCAGGTGATCTAAAAAAGAAAACCTGTTAAATTCGTCAATTAAGAAAAATAAAATTTCTCGTTAACACATGACCAGTACTGAACCATTTCCGGTCATTATCGCACCCAGGTGGATAATGACGTTTAAAGTCTTTAACATTTCTAAAACAATAACTGAAACCAAGCAAAATGTACTTTCTTGAAAGTGAATTTTAATGAACTGTTGAAATTATAAGATTTATTGATTACTTATTGGTGTTTAATGCAACTTTCATCACTTTTGGCTATAATATTATAGTGGATGTCAGCTTTTGATTGCCCAAACGCTAAAAATAATTGTCAATCAAAACTACAAAATGTATTGAAAAATGTAATTTTAAATTAGAAAAATGTGAAATTATAAAAAAAAAATCGTTCTCATTTTTTTTCTGCATTGGCATAAGCCAAGACTAAGTTAACTTAAGCTACAGTACCTTTTTAAAAAAATTCTAATCCTCCAGGTATGATATATTTTATTTTTCCCCATTTGAAACGTCCAAGCACAAAATAAAAATCACCACTGTTTAATACAATGTCCCAACTTGCCTTAATGAATATCCTACCAATGAGTGTTTAATTAATAATATGTTCACACTAATTTATACTTCTCACCCTAGCCTGCATGTCAATCACAGTTAAAATTTGACCTTCTCTTGAAAACAGCCGGTATTTGACACGCCCACATCGGTCTAGATGTGTACTTTGAAATAATCGTCGATTTTATAATTCCACCATGGTTTTCCTAATTTAAAATGTGTTCTTTTTATTTCTTTCAATGCTTATGATATCCGATGCCGTATTTAGCGACAGCGAAGATGAGACAGAAAAGGGACAGGTATGTATAATTTTATTTCAACTTATTTTCAAATTAAAATCGTTATCATGGCGAATGTACGCATAATATGATATACACTTTATGAAAAAAAGCAATAAAGGTTACGTTCAAGTGCGTAAAACAAGTATTACCATTCCTTAAAACCACAAAGGAATTTCCAATATTGCAAACGTGTATTTTCAGCACATTTTTCATTCCACGCATGTATCTATTTTCTCCCCGAGTGTGATAGATATATGATATATGTACATTGTCGGAAAATATACAACTTATGTGTATGAGCATTCGAAACATGACGAAAAACTAACTTCGCCGAGCTTTTCTCAGACTCGTAGCAAGTACTTATATTTGTTTTCTCCGAAAATAAACGTATATTATTTTTATCCTGAAATTTACACCATTCACTTGAAATTTTAGTTGTATAAAATCTAAAAAATGTGTCCCTTATTTTTCAAAGAATTTGACATGTAGCTTAACGCGGACCCCAAAAATTAACTGTTACGTAAAAAAAGGAATATCCGCATTACCGCTCGTTCAATATGGAAGTCGGACAACAGAACATTAATTTGAACAAGTAGAAATAAAGCAACAACAAAAATATTAGTGTACCTGTTGTTTGTACAATAGTTGGCTGATTGCAGGAGAAAGGAAATATAATATAAGCGAATATACAAACACCGTTTAACTTTATTTTCAAAAACGTTGATCGATTAACTGATAATTGCATGCTTAACGTTTAGTTGCATGTTTTTGAAATACAAAAAAAGTAGCAGTTTATACTGTATAGCTGTCCATTATGAAGTATCCTTCAATGCAACGTATTTATTCGTATACTAGATTACATTTTACAAATAGAACTAGACAGATGCATCTTATACTAGATAAGGGATCCCCCATTTGATTTTTATGGGGGGGAGGGGGGGGGGGGGGGTGCTAGGATGAAATTTGAAAAAAATAGGCAGGACAGGAGTTTTGAGTTAAAAAAAAAAAAAAAGGCAGGATGAGACACTTGCAAAAAAGTCAGGATGACAATTTATGTAAAAAAAGTCAGGATAAACTAAGAAAAAAAAAGCAGGACCGGATAAAGTGAGATCCTAGCACCCCCCCCCCCCCCCCCCCCCCCCCCCCCATAAAAATCAAATGGTAGCTCCCTAACATTTTACAAATATAACTAGACAGATGCATCCTGATACCTCTGCACGCAGAATACATATGTATAGTATGTGATTCTAGTACTGTCAACGGTATAGTATGTATAGTATGTGGACCCCCCCCCTTTTTTTGTCGTGGGTCATGAACCCCCCTATTTAAAATGGCTGGATCCGCCCATGAGAAGTTTAAATCAGGGTTACATGAACATTACAAACATAAGCTTGGCAGTAGAGTTTCGTATCAACATTGCTACCTTTCCAATTTAAAAACATTAGCATAATAAATATTATTAGGGAACGACATAGCATCTTGAGGGAACAACATAACATCTTGAAGGAACGACATAGTATCTTGAGGAACGACATAACATCTTGAGGGAACAACATAGTATCTTGAGGGAACGACATAGCATCTTGAGGGAACAACATAACATCTTGAAGGAACGACATAGTATCTTGAGGGAACGACATAATATCTTGAGGAAACGACATATTATCTTGAGGGAACGAGATAACTATCTTGTGGGAACGACATTGTATCTTAAGTGAACGACATAGCATCTTGAGGGAACGAGATAGCTATCTTGTGGGAAGGACATATCATCTTGAAGGAACGACACAGTATCATGAGGGAACAACATATTTTTTTTTCTTTCATGTTCGCATTCTGCCACCGTAGTTTCATGACCAAACTACAATCTGAATGGGTTTTTTTAATTGATATACATATTTAGACTAACTTAAAGACCTTATTGCTAAACAATTGATAATTCAATAAAAGGCTATTGTTACAGTTTTCAGTCATGATTTACCTCAAAATTTAGTGAGTCAGGGGCCAGGTTTTCGAAAGTATCTTATGACTCTAAATTTTTGTTGAATAATAAATGTTTGAATACAATATATATATTTCTATCTTTATAAGCCTCTTTTCGTGCTTTTAGTTTGTTAAAGGAGAAATAGTGAACAAAATTAATAAGAACAAATAACACATTATACGTTTTTAGTAAGTTTAGGTAATTTTTTTTAACATTATACTTTTGTAAACTCCATGGTATATAATGCTACTTTGATAAAATATAATCTCCAAAGTCATGAAATAGTAAATACAGAAATGGTTTGATCCTTTTGGTAGTTCGGTATTTTACAGATAAATGCATGGATTCAATTTTACAGTCAACATTACGCTTTCAAAATGACAGCAGAAATCACTATTCCGTTGAAGTCTTTGCGATTTTTTTTTTATTTTCAAGCGTCATAAGTTTATTTGTCTCTATAGATTTTACCACAATGTTTATCTAGAAACAATATTTAACTTATTAAAACTGCAAGTATTCTGCATGTATGATTTATTTCTCATGCCATAGTTTATTAATTTAGAAATATTTACATAGCCATGCAGTAGTGAACAGACAATTTGTGTAGTAATCAATCCTCCTGAGAAAATAAAATGACCAACGATTGCACGATAGTTATTAAGTAATGTACGAGATAACTAATGACCGCAAAATCTGAAGTTTATCCCAACAAATTCCCATCTGCTAATTCCTCAATGTCTTGTTTCATGATTTACATGAACGATCAGATTCAGTATAATTATTTCCGGAGTTACTAACATGACTAACATGTTTAACCCCGCCACATTATTTATGTGTGTGCCTGTCCCAAGTCAGGAGCCTGTAATTCAGTGATTGTCGTTTGTTTATGTGTTACATATTTGTTTTCATTAATTTTTTGACATAAATAAGGCCGTTAGTTTTCTCGTTTGAATTGTTTTACATTGTCTTATCGGGCCTTTTATAGCTGACTATGCGGTATGGGCTTTGTTCATTGTTGAAGGCCGTACGGTGACCTATAGTTGTTAATGTTTGTGTCATTTTGGTATTTTGTGGATAGTTGTGTCATTGGTAATCATACCACATCTTCTTTTTTATATTCTCACTAAACATGCTCAGTATACAATATATGTTATTTCAATTGAACACAACACTACTGCACAAAAACAAATACAAAATAAAACCGCGAAGAGCCTTTAAGTTAGGCCGCCATCATCGTCATTGTATTTAACTAAAATATTTAAGTTATAATATGAAATCTACTTCAACATAATATGCTACGAAATGAGGCCTGTATGGTTTATTGCTTAGGGCTACGTAACGTTTTCCCTTGACCCAAAATTATCCAGTTATGCAGGGTTCTGTTCGAAGAATGAAACCAAAGTACTGAAATACTGAAAATCGGATGACCGCAAGTTCTTGTGAATGGTCCGAGAAGCACTTGTCTCAGAAAAAACCCCATATCTATACCTGAAAATGAGGTTTTATGTGCAGATATAATTTTTTTCTTGGACAAGTTCGTGCGTAGATAAATTAATGACAGGGAATTCATCCTCACCGTAATGACTATTATATTGAAGTACGTGATACAAATCCGTATAATTACTCAGGTATATTATTGTTATATAGTATATTAATACTTGTATATTACAGTTACGTGTATTTTCATTGTATATCATTCTATTCTTCTATATTAATAATAGTGCAGTGCTAGTGCATGGTTGAGTTACCGTTGCTTAAGATTGCAAACGACCGCATGCGTGTGCATATTTATTTTGAATGATTTTTCACTAAATGTTTATACGTATAACAAAACATTTTAATATTATTAATTTATCTTTTCAAAAAAAGTATGTGATGAGTAATGGATTTTTAACAAGCGATGAGGAATATAAGTTTGCACTTGATGATGTCTTCATCATGTTTATAGATCGGTTCAAAAAACCAAAACGAATATTACGTAATGGAAATCTAGGCGATAGCAATACACCGGAATGCCCTCATCCGCTGTAAAAATTGATAATTTACAACACCTGGCATTCTTGACCTTGAAATACATTTTAAAGAAACTAATTATTATATCTATACACACAGAAATACAAAAGTAGCTGTCAATCACAGCATGTATTCCGAGGATTTATTATAGGTGAAGCAATACGGCAAATAAGAAATATAAGTGGCCATAACAAATCAATAAACGATGTAACTAATGTCAAAGTGAAATTATTAGATAGGGGTTATTATAACGTCTAAATCTGTGAAATAAAATTGAGAATGGAAATGGGGAATGTGTCAAAGAGACAACTACCGACCAAATGGGCCATTCCAGTTAATATCTGCTAAAGGGGGTTGGATGGTCCTTTCTGAGGGGTGTAAAATTTATACATCTTCGGGGTGAAAATTTTGTTTTTTTCATCTAACACGTTCACTTATACGCAAAAAACTTCTGAGGGTCTTGCAGCAGTAAATAATTTAAAATGATTACATTTTAAGGGTTACAAAAATGCCTATGTCAGATCTTATGGGTGCTTTTGAATGCACACAGTTATTTCATGCATTATCTGGTATTGTATTTAAAATTCTGATGGGTACAATCCTTGCAGTAAAAAATTCTGATAGGTCATTTTTTCCCATGAGAGCCCATCCACCCAATATGAACAGAAACTCTACATCTGATAGGTCTTAATTTTTAGATCTGATGGGTAGTTTTTCATGACGTTTTTTTCTGACACGTATAAACAAAATTCTCCCCATCCATCCCCACCTGTCAGAAATTAACTGGAATGGCCCAATAAAAAAACAACAGCAGAAGGTCACCAACAGGTCTTCAATGTAGCGAGAAATTACCGCACCCGGAGGCGTCCTTCAGCTGGCCCCTAAACAAATATATGCTAGTTCAGTGATAATGAACGCCATACTAATTTCCAAATTGTACACAAGAAACTAAAATTAAAATAATACAAGACTAACAAAGGCCAGAGGCTCCTGACTTGGGACAGGCGCAAAAATGCGGCGGGGTTAAACATGTTTGTATTTATATTGATGCTTTTTATCAATTGACGTAGTGAATTATTACAACAAAACAAATCGAAACAAAAAAAAATATTCGGTTTTAATGATCTTTAAAAACTAAATATAACCCATATACATGTATACGTAAGATTAAGAAAAGTAAGTACTAAGTAAGTAAATTTTGTTTAGGGTCGGCTTATATATACACAATAACAGACAAAACATGAGCTCTGACTACTGATGCTAAATTTGGTTGATTATGATATAGGGAATTACTGAAGCAGGACCGGAGCGGGCCCCCTCTTAGGCAGTCAGTGGGCCCCGGCTTGTGAAAAATTCTGGATCTGCCACTGATCAATGGTATAGTGTTTCATGTATACAAACCTTTGGATATGGTAATTAGGTGCAAATGTCAAAATAATCGGATTTATAGCATCTATGACTAGCATCAGTGGAAATACTACATTAGAATAATAGAGATTAATTAGTTTGACAATAGCTAATGCATTTACAAGTCGACTGTGGGTTAACCGCATTAAAAATAAATACTAGCATCTGATTTGTTTCAGATACTTCTGATATTATCAAGCAAGTGATAATATGAACCCATAATTGATATTTGAATTTATCAACTATTATATATCATGTAGCAAGAAATTTTAACCTATTCCAGCGGCCCATTCCTGTCACTCATTGCATAGTAAGTGCCCCCTCTCCACCCCCGAGTAAACTTAAAGCATATCTTACGATATCATTTTATTAATGATTTTATATTAGACATTGACCATTCATTTTTTGTGGAGGTGGAGGCGGCAAGAACTTTTTAAATAATTACTGTGGGTTCCCATTGAAAATAACAGGATTTAAAAACAAAATTGTTCATATTGAGAAAAAATCGAATGTCGAAAAAAATGATAGTCCGAGAATCAAAAATTCCTTAACACGCATGATAGTAACTACTTTCACAACGAGAGGAGATTTCCCTCAATAATCGTGGTTAATCCTTTAATAACAGATAGAAATATTAATATACCTATTCCAATCAAAATGTACAAATGCATTAATTATTTTGTTTATATAAAAGCTTTAAGAAGTAGGCACTTCACATCGGTGTTAATATTTACGCACCCAGCGGCAAGTTGTCATAAATCACGCACTATGAAGCTGGGGTTATAAAACGATTTTTTTTTTGGCACAGACATTTTATGAAGATAATATGGTATTCAAAATTAAAACTATGATTAATCTAATTGATCGATGTGTGCAGCCGATATGTTTTATTACTAGATGCTTCGTTCACTCTGCATTGTCATAAAAGGAAAATTAACATAGTTTACTCAGACCTAATAGGCCTCAAAAGAATTTTCTACTTTTTGCGTGATACTTTTTTTATTGCATAATTGATAGGCATGGGAGATACTTTTATTAAGTACAAATTGCGTTAAAAAAAGCAACAGCAACCTATATTTTTTTTTTACTAAAACATACTACAATTTTCTTTAATACGGTTTCGTTCTTAAAATCAACATTCAAAGGCTCGAGAGAGAAAAAAGGCTACTATTGTACACGTTTATGACTGAGAAAATAAAATAGTTTGTCTTGTCTTGTCGTTTTATGGGAAAATCAATTGTTTGCCCCCCCCCCCCCCCCCGAAAATGAAATGGTTGCTGCCTAAGACATGTACTAAAAAAAATGGCGATGGTCAGTTTATTTTGCTGTTGAGCATAGTTTACAAAGTCATTGCATATCGGTTTTCTTTAATAAAATAAAATAAATATATTTGGGCTAGTGAACAGGATAAAGAAGAAAAAACGGATTACTTTTGAAAAGTCACAAAATACATTCTCATGTTGTACCGTTGTACCACTGTCCCAGGTTAGGGGAGGATTATGATCCCGCGAACATGATTACCCCCCCCCCCCCCCATTATGTATGTATGTGCCTGTTCCATGTCAGGAGCCTGTAATTCAGTGGTTGTCGTTTTTTTATGGGTTACATATTTGTTTTTATGAATTATGACATGTGAGAAGCAAAATGTATGTTTAACACGCATATTCATTAGAATATTTTTTGTATGGAGCGCGAGAGGGTCAAAAAGCGGAATTGAGTATTGTGTTATTCAAAATCAATTTCTCGACCATGCTTTCAGGGCATCACTTAAGTATTGGCAGGCACACCAGCAGCTGCCCTTAGTCAATGCACTACTGTTGTGGCCACAAAAAACTTGTCCCGTGTTGACGTAAAGCGAATGTAGCGCTCCTCCCTTGACGATGGTTGTTTTTGGTCTACGACATATTGACCTATCCAGTGCTGTTGTTATTTGTTGATAACTGTTTTTTAGTCTATAAACTGTTAATCGATCCACTACGTCAGTAACACTCATGCAAGCATCAATCATTCCAAGAGCCATCTGACGGTCATTTTCGGAGAGGCCTGGTTGACGCCCCATGCAATTTTTTCAAACGTTTATGTGTTTTTCTTACCAATGGTGTGTTTCTGGACGTTAGTGCAAAAACAAATTAAATTTCGTCTTAAAAGTACAGGTACAGAAGGTAAAACATCAATTACACGCGCAAAGCTAAAATGGCGCAAAATCAATCACCTGGAAAAAAGTACGACTGCTTAAAAATACAGGTAATACTAAGGATTATATCAATGATGTTTATTAAAAAAAGTCCAGAAACAACCAAAAAAAATTAAAAATAAAAGTGTTGCTAAACTTTTTTGGCTCAGTATAGGTTAATTTAATTATTTAGGAATTGTTTAATCATGTCATTGTTTTAATGTCATTTACAATGATTATTTTATTTGACGACACATTTGTTCTGCTATTTTACACACGATTATCTCTGCCTTTGCCTTTACTTGTATTGATTTATTTGAAATAGAAAAGCATGTATTTCATAATCATAAATGATAAATTTATAGAAACCACCATTGCAGAGTGCTGGAATGTGACAAGAGATCAATGCCACCAAAAAATACAATTATAGATCACCACACAGCCTTCAACAATGAGTAAAATCAATGTCCATAATCAGCTATAAATATTACAAAACAACAATGCAAATATAGAACAATTCAAACTAGAAAATTTCAAATAGCCCTCAGTAGAAATGATCCGAAATAGTGCGATACACAGATTATCAGTTTTGTGCATACATAATTATATTGACTGAAAAGATTCACATTATGACTGACTAAATTATGCTATTACTAGATAGTAATATCTATTAAACCGATTATCTTTACTTTTCCACTTTGAGGATGAACTACATATTAAGTTCATGGTTAATCATGAAGAGACATAAAAAAAGAAATATCATTTTTTTTTTGTTATCTGTTAGAAGTCAAGCCTACTAAAATGGTACAGCCTCGGTGGTTTAGTATTCTTATAGAATATTTTGCATTATAATTGAATATAAAATCTATGAAAAATTTATATGTGTTTACATGCATACGTATGTGTTTAAGTCGACTTCTGCGGGTGTCTGGGACATTCTTAATACAATGTAACTTGATATACAAAAAGCAACATGGATTTCAACCAATATTTTGTCTTTTCATAATTAATATCGAAGTTTAATTCGGTTATGTTACAAATATAGCATACACCATACCACATCAAGAAGGGGGAAAACATTACAACTACGATGACAAAACAACTAAAAGCAACACGGTAGGGAGGAATAACACATATTGGTGTGTATGTTCATTGGACATACTGTACTTGCTAAGGCAGTATTATATACTTGCAATTATTTTAGTCAGCTACAGCTATTTAGTGGACAACAAACTCCTGTTTTGACACATCAAGTAATGAATGAGCAAGATAAATAAAATAACATGTTTAAGGTTTGAATTATAATTTTTGCAGGGTGGAACGTTGCCTCCAGTATTGTATATTCAAGCGGACAACTGCTGGCGGGAAAACAAAAATAAATATGTTTTATCGTTTTGCGAGTTACTGGTGCACATGAAAGTATTTCAAGAGGTAGACATTTGATATCTTATAGCCCACAGTAATCATACTACTGTTAGATAATAGAATTCCTATCTAAAAAAATTCAGGGAATACAATCATGACAATGGACACACGTATTTTTATGCCCCACCTACGATAGTAGAGGGGCATTATGTTTTCTGGTCTGTGCGTCCGTTCGTCTGTTCGTCCGTCCGTTCGTCCGTCCGTCCGTTCGTCCGTCTGTCCCGCTTCAGGTTAAAGTTTTTGGTCAAGGTAGTTTTTGATGAAGTTGAAGTCCAATCAACTTCAAACTTAGTACACATGTTCCCTATGATATAATCTTTCTAATTTTAATGCCAAATTAGAGTTTTTATCCCAATGTCACGGTCCACTGAACATAGAAAATGAAAGTGCGAGTGGGGCATTCGTGTACTGAGGACACATTCTTGTTCCTACTGAATTGATCGGTGATTCCTCCTACAATTTTTATAAGGGTCGTATCATTATGTATTAACATGAATAACTGTATCCAAATGAACATGATGAATAAGATATAATAAAGCGAGAAAATATACCGACGGAGAATCATAATGAAAAGTCGATTAAAATAAATCATCTCAATATTCAACAGTAAAACAACTAAGACAAACCATTACATAAAAATATAAAGTAACTCCAATACCACCGGAAAACTCGGTTAACAGCTCCTCGAGGGACACCCGTCGTATTTTTAGACTAACTGAATTCATGATATGGAACACCGTCCCTGAAATAATGTATCAAGTGTAATATATAAATACTCCACATACATCCACTATCATGACTGTCGCAATATTGCTTCAGAGAAATGTCAAAACAATTAGCAAAAGAATGCACATACAAGAATCGTAATGCGGACAGTTTTAAAATATAAATCAATATAAAATTTGATAGAATTTTTTATGAAAATATTTTTTTTTGCAGGTTCACCTTTCTTTTCTGTATGTTGGACACACACATGAGGATATTGACGCCGGTTTTCAGCAAAATAGTAGATTCCCTCCGTCGAAATGACGCAGAAAAAATCCCTGAGCTTTTGGATCTCTTACCAAATCCAAGCAACTTAATTTGGCAATACGATATTAGGAACTGGCTTCAACCATTTATTGCTGATGTACGGAAACGTATCAAGCCATTACATTATAGATTTACAATGGATGAAGTATCTAATAAGATTAAACTGTGTTACAAATCCAATCATGCGGGGCCTTGGAAGATTTCAACAAGTGGAATGTTCATGTTTAACGATAAAGGTGAAGTAGAATTGCCAAAGGGTGTACCAAAAGTATCCACGCCAGTTTTTGACAAAAAAAAAAAAATTGAAAGTGGAATTAATGACTGGAAATGTCTCTTCACGGATCAAATGTCAAACGCGTTGTCTTTGCTTGCTAATATCACTGAGAAAACTAAATATTTATCTTCTTTTCAAATTAAATATTTTTCATTTGAGCAAAACATCTGGACGTTTTATTAGCAAACTCAACTCGAAATCGGTAATTGACTACTTTATAATATTTATTTGTTTTTCTTTAATCATCAACTAACAACATTTAAGGTCGAAATCAATCGTTGTTTTTTTTATGTATTTTCAGGAAATACGAAGAACATGACAACTAGACGCACCATATATAGCTCATATCTATATGGCTATATATGTCAAAAGAAACAGATATTTTATTCTATAACACAGGAACTAATAGAACTCATTTTCTTTTTTGATTTGATTTGTTATATACATGAGGTATCATATTTGTTGTGGCTATTTTACCTAGCAGTTGAACAACATATGGTTTCCACAGCAACAGTACAATTATGTTTTATTCAAAATAATGTGCATGCTTTAATATGTAATTTTCAAGAGTTTAAATTTTCTACTTGTGCTGTACTGACATTAAACAGTTTGTAATTATGTTTTCTCTTGAAAAAAACATTGATTTCTATCTCGTTTACTTTCCTTTAATTTGATGGATACACGAATACGTGGTAGCGTGATCACCCCGAGTGCGAGAGGTCGTAGTTTGGAACCCGGCTGGATGAAAACGGAGACTTTAGAATTTGTATTTGTTGCTTCTCCGCTTAGCACGCAGCATGAGTTTGATCAAATGATTGATTGGCCCGAAGTGATAATGCTATGTCCGTTTCGGTGGACTGTTATCTTATGAACAACGTGACGGTTGTCACATGTGAAGCAGTATTTTCTTTCCTTTCGAAGTTGCCGAGATCACCCCAAGTTTTTTGTGGGATGCGTGTTGCTTGTAGGTTTTAATTTCTTTGACGTTTCTTCCTCACTATTGTTTGTCTTTTTTTTGTAGCCATGGCGTTAGTTTACTTTCGATTTATGAGTTTGAATGTCCCTCTGGTATCTTTTACTCCTCCTTTATGAATTAGCTTGTTGAAAATCCGACTCTGCGTATGGTTCAAGTGAAAAGTAAAGTTATTTTTCATGTTACATTAACTTGTTCTTGTCCTGAATATGCATATTTATTTCCCACTGGACAGTGCGAATCACCAAGATTCATCTTTTATTTCGTATTTGAATGTTTCAAAGTCATTTAAAGTCTTGCACATGTACATTGGTTAGTGTTAATTATGACCTTCAAATCTAAGGCCCGCTATCTAACTTTGCAAAAAGAATTTAAAGCAGTATTTTCATTAGCTTGACTTGTTTGCAATATAAAAAAAAATCAGTCGAAAAGTGCATTGAGAATCACACTGCTTTTCCAAGCTTCACCTGATAAATGTTCGTCATTTTTATATTCAAGATTGACATTTTTAGACGGAAAGTAAATATTTGCAAAATGCTGTAGAAATGGATAAATACACATAATGGGGACATTTCCCCATTCCGTGTATATTTTTTATTTCTTCGACATAGAAAATGACCAATTACACAGCTTGTTTTAAAGATTATTTTCATGTGGGGAAATTTCCCCAATATTGTTAAGTGTTCACGTATGTGTTGTCTTCCTGTATGGATGTTTTCCCACTACTTGTAATTAAATGGGGAAATTTCCCCATTTCGTATTCTTTTATCACCATATTGAAAGTCATATTTAATTTGGGGATATTTCCCCACTTTATTCATGATGTTAATTACAGTTACTTACACATACTTCTCAAACTTATAATTATATTTGGAGAAAAGTGGGGATATTTCCCCAGTCTGAAGGTCTTTTTTCTGGGGATATTTCCCCAGTCTAAAGGTCATTTTATTCCGGGGATATTTCCCCATTTTCATTAATTTTTAAATTCATTATGATAATAGATGAGGAAAAATTTCAATGAGTTTCATCATTCTTTGTTGCTGCATGAATATAAAGTTAACATCAGGTGTAATTCTGGATAAATTTTCACTAATTTTTAGCAACTAAATCGCCTCGCTTCTTCAAATAAAGATGTTTTTTACAATAAACGTTGACAATCTTTTTGTTTACCGAATTTGAAACCACACTAAAAAGAGAATAAAATAGATTTTCTCTTTTTCAAATAGAACGCGTTGTAAGCTTATAAAAGTAATTTATGTCTCACATTGATAGGCATATGGTCTTCTTGTAATTCATGACAGATGCTCAGAATATTTTTACTAAGTACAATCATCTTATTTTGTGTTGTGTTGTAGCTGACAATCGAATTAGAATTCAGCACTTCTATGTTGTTTAATTTGACTTTTTTCGTATGTTTAAGATCATTTGATACATGATGTATTAAACCATCACGGCACAGCACATACAAACTTCCATCTTGCAGAGAGGTTGTAGAGGTTGAACATGATTGTAATGGGATGTTACATACTCTGTTATTAGAAGAACTGTACATCTTTAGTTGAATATTGTTTTTTATTTCGAATACTCTTCTGCCATTGAAGAATACTCTGTCACCAGAAGCATGTATCCATGCTGGTATGCTGTATGTTTCTATTGTTTGTACTGTCTCTCCTGTCTGATAATCAACAATCAGTAGTATATCTAGACCACCTACTACTAAATTGTTGTTTATCATTGCAATGCCACTGACATGCAGCATTCCAGGTACTGATATGGAATTTAGTTTATATCTTTCGTTTATATCAAACATCTCTAATCTATGACTTGTGTCTTCTTCTGTACATGAAAAAACTGTAACAGCCACTGTAGAGTTGTTCACTGCTGTTATAGACCATGGTCCTCCTTGTACAGTTATTCTGTGTGCCTGTGATCCATCTGTGTTACAGATCAGTAGTCTGTTCTCACCAGGTAAACAGAACACCAGTCTACCATCATCCATCATCCCCACATCAGATATCGAAAAAATGTTTTTGTCAGCATTGAGTAGTGACTGAAGATCAAGCTTTTGATGAATGTAGAAGATATTTTGTCCTAGTTGATACTGTTTTCTGTGCTTTCTTGGTTGATCGTTATCTGAATAGTAGATAAAAAAAATGCCACTAAACAAGAACTGTGAATGTTTTATAAAAGTCCTGAACAATTCAGAAATGTCTGATTAAACCAAATTGTACATGATAAGAACTCAAAGAAAAAATGTTAAAATAGTTAAAGCATTTAACTTTTGGCCTGTGTGCATTCACAAATATTTTTGTAGTGTTCAATCCAGATAATTGGAGCTCATATAACAACTTATTCATTACACAAACACACACTTAGCCAGTTAGGTTACTACTTACAATTGCAATCATTTAAGTGATTTCTTTTATTTCTTGTATTTTGAAATAAATCACAAATTCTGGACGATGTTATATTTGTACTATGTGTGTAATCAGTTCCCTTTTATTTATTTCATTTGTTGAACAGCAAGATTTTTCAGAAATATCAGGAATTTTTATATCTCACATTAAGAACCGATAATTTTTTTGAATGAAGGTAATTTTACATCAAGGTTTCATATTTTAAGTTTACTTGAAGTATATTTATTTAATTATATCAATATGTGTTAAAGGATACTATGTTATCATTTATGACAAAAGCTTGCACTTCTAGTCCTTGTCATTTTATTTACAATAGCTATAATAGTTATCAAAGGTACCTGGATTATAATTAAATATGCCAGACACGCGTTTTGTCTACATAAGACTCATCAGTGATGTTCAGATCAAAATAGTGAAAAAGCCAAACAAGTACAAATCTGAAGAGCATTGAAGACCCAAAATTCCAAAAAGTTGTGCCAAATACAGCGAAGGTAATTCATTCCCGGGATAAGAAAATCCTTAGTTTTTCTAAAAATTCAAAGTTTTGTAACAGAAAATTAATACAAATGACCTTATAATTGATATTCATGTCAACACCGAAGGGTAAAACCATATATATTCATTTAAATTAATTATGTTTCTGTCAATAAATCAATTTGATGAGAGCATATGCAAATGTCAATAGTTCATACTTTTTACAATTGACTGATCAATACACACTTTACTTTTCTGGAAAATTTGTTATTGAGTTGCTGTCTCATGGATGATTACACTACAATAATTTTTACCTATTTAAAACTAAATCCATGGTCAATTATTAATAATTTGAAAATCTATTTAAGTAATACCATTTACTGTGCTTTCATTATAATTTGATGGATGCCATTTAAAAAAAAAAAATCTTTGGTACAGGGGAAACAGGATTTTTTATTTTTTAACCAATTACAAATCTTCTTTAGGAATGTATACAGGCCTTCAAAAAATCATGAAATCAAATATCCACGAAAATGTAAGTTTTCTTCAATCCACCAATAAATTGGTACCCATGCAAATAAACTCATCATAGATACCAGGATTCAAATTTAATATTTACGCCAGACGCGCGTTTCGTCTACATAAGACTCATCAGTGATGCTTGAGTCAAAAAAGGTTAAAAATGAATTCACAGTACATATTTTGTATTAGCTTTCAAACTTTGCTCTTAAGGGATAATTTCAATGGGAGTTATTTCCCCATAAAATTCCCTTAAATAAATAAAATGAAATCTGAAATTCTTCTCAATAATCATCTTTGAATATAAAACAACAACATTAATAATACTTGCAAAAAATTTAATATTTTCTCAATTTATAATTGATTTCATATAAAGTACAATATAATACCTATGAGAGTTGATTTTATAACTGTTGTAACTATTCAAACTTCCAGCAAGAAAGATACTTCACTGTGGAAACATTTTTTTTCTGGAGAGAATACATTTGTGGTAAAACAGATTTCATTTTGTTTTTCATTATAGATTGTCCTTGCTTTTGGGGTGTAACTTATTAAAGGTTAGAATGTTTCCACAGATAACATTCAAATAAACCAACTTGTTAATGAACAAGCTAGCTTAAACAAGATACATATAACAAGACAGTTTTGGCAATATAAATGTGAACAATTTGACATTTTTTATAGAAAAACAGCTACTGTATTAATGATGACATAATGTTTTAAAGAGAGGAAAATATGTAGACTTTTTTCCACGTAGTGAGATGTGCCTCCTTCGCTCCTCAAGTTGTAAGCCTTTAGAAGTAGATTTCAGATACTTGTGGTGGTAAATAGATTAGATTTAAGATGTAAAAATTCAATTTGTGAAAAGAAATTAAAATATTTATAAACTTACAGAGAGGAACGATGATTTGCCTGCCACATTCACATGTCAAACCTTTCTGTAAGATATAAAAAAGAAGATGTTATATGATTGCCAATGAGACAACTATCCACAAAAGACCACAATGACACAGACATTAACAAGAGTAAGAGTTCCTATAATATGAATAAACTGTTATTTTATGTAATTTAATGATAAGTGAAGTAAAGAAAAAATGAGGATTTATTTTTCACTGCAAAGTTTTTAAATGCAAAAAAATCATTAAATTTCAGAGAGACAATTGTTTATCAAAACCTCCAATATGAGCTCCTTTTCTTTTCATATACAATATCTTTCAATAACACAGAAATAAATTTATTTAGCTGAAACATTTTCTACTTGAAGCCATGATTTTTTTGAACTTATTTGATTTGATATATGACTGAAATGGATTTCTAAAATGGAAGAAGGGATTTGGTGTTCTAATTCATGATACAAAATATTCACATTTTCAAAAACCATAGAAGAACAGTATGTTTCTCCAAGTCACATTTAAAAGACCAGTATGAAAAAAATTCTCACACCTAAAGCAAGTCAAGACTGCCTATAGGAACAGTTTGAACAATTCTTTGGTTGATGAAGATAATGATTGCATTTAAAGCAGCATTTGCAAGTAATATCAATACGTTTATTAAGAGACTTTAAAAAAGGCAAAGAAGTCAAATAATTACCATAAAAATTTGCAAGCCATTTTGGTGATCAATTTATATATTGATTTACCTTAAGAAGATCATTTGTTTGCTGTGCTGATGTTTCTATTCATTGGATGGAATTTCCCATTTCTTGAACTCTTGTATCCATTCCTTGAACTGCTGTATGAAAAGCTGTCTGGACAGAACTGTTCAATTCACCTATGGAAGAACTGACAACTTGGATGGAAGAATGCACACTTTGCATTGTCGACATTATCTAAATAAAGAAAAAAAAAGTAAGATTTACATTATTTTTCTTAAGATTTTGATATCTCTGTAAATCTAATTTAATTAAATTGAAGACTCATAATATTCCAAAGATATAGCATCTAGGTTATCTCCTGAATATCAGCATCAATTGGTGGTGAATGAATGATTTCGAACTATGAACAAAAAATATTTCTGTACTCCATGACTGTATACCTTATAACAAAATTATTTTTATTTTCATTATTTTATTTGGCGGTATTTTGTCCAAAGTTATGGTTGTCTTTCTGATGTTTGTGGATGTGGTTCATACATGTTTTTCATTTCTTGTTTTTTTTATATAGATTAGCTGGTTGGTTTTCCTGTTGGCATGGTTTAACACTAGTCATTTTTGGGTTCCTTTATAGCTTGCTGTTCGGTGTGAGCCAAGGCTATGTGTTGAAGTCCGTACTTTGACCTATAATGGTTTAATTTTACAAATTGTGACTTGGATGGAGAGTTGTCTCAGTAGCATTCATACCACATCCTCTTATATCTATGGATAAATGATTTTACTGCATATACATTCCAATTGACAAAAATGCCTTTTGGGTAAAACATTGAAATTGGAAAAAGGTCTCTTAATCAGTGAATTTCTTAGAGTAGTTTCAAATTTTGTGAGTAATGTAAGAGTTTACGCATTCCATGCTTAAAAAACATGAATGAAACTAAAATGATTTAAATCTGCATTGAAGTTAGGTATACCTCTTCTAACTGTTGTTGAATATCAAGCAGGAATGTGAAGTACTTCTTACAGAGTGACTCATCTAATGGTCTGTGTTCTACTCTTACAAGATCATCCTGTTTAGTGGGATCTAGTCGCAAGACATTAGTGACTAAGTCTGGCCATAATGTGTTGTATTCAGTTTGGGTAATACAACCTGTTGTATTATGACTCAAGTAATCATTCTTGTATTGTCGTAATAGTTGAACAGCTTCCACTTCAGGTTGTGATAAAGTACAACAGTTTAACAAAATAAGGCTTGAAAGGCTGATATCCAGTTCATTTAGTTGAACAGGATTAGCACTGAATTTACAGTGACAGTTGTGGATTCCAGGTCCTGGATTTTCAGAATATAACTTGTTCCATTGGCAGTAAACCAAAGGCAGTGCAGCAGGGTTACGACATTTAGTTTTGTCTTTACAACACCAAGAGTTTCTGTGTCGAAGGTGAAATAGAGTGTGAATAACATGTTGACTATTGATAAATGCCTGAAGGGATCCAAACCCACCAGTTGTAAAGTCATTCTTTATCTTTTGTTGAAACAAGGGAGTCACTACTTCTAAAATGACAGATCCAACTACTAGGTATCTACGTTGATCTTCTCTGTCCATCCTACAATGAATTGACAGTGTAAACAATGCTCATGATGCTTAATGTTTTGCTTTTAATTTCTGTTGCATATCTTCAGATATTCATCATAAAATCATTAAGGAAGATCATTATTGGTTTTTTTTTTATAACTGATGGTTACCGTCACAAATCTAATATCCATGCAATGAGATAGACTTCATATATATATTTGTTTAAATAATGCAATAAACCTATAATAAGCAGTGGTTTTTAAGTTTATGTGCCTGAGACAATATCTTATTGTGTACCTTGGAAAAGTTTATTTCAGGAAAGCATCTCTAAATTATCATCCTTAATTGTGTCTTGCAGTATTAATTTACTAATTGACCCAGTATCGATTGAATGACAATTACAAAAGAGAAAGTAGATTGCATTAAAAAATTGTCAGCTTTAGAAAAGATATGAATTAAACATACTTGTTTTTGTATGAGTGAAGATATGTTACAAATATATTGTTATTTATATACTTATTACATCTTATTGTAGATAAAACAAAAAAGAAAGTAGGTCACATAGAAATAAAATGTCTGAATTGGGCTTGTGGTTAATGCAATCACAAGTTCACATTTTAAAATTCTATTAATTTAAGATGTAATGTTTTGAAAATATTGAGTAGTTATTTTTGTTCACACCACTTGTCTTACCTTTGTCTTGATTATCTCATTTCTTTCAATATTCCTTCATCTTCATAACACAACCTTAGGCTTAAAACAGGAAATTCCTTTTACTATTTATAGTACACAAATGTACCATAAAGAAGATCACATGATTGAAGTGTAATGTAAACAGTTAAGTAAGGAGGGAAATTTACAACTAAAATTGAAAAATTGTGCAAGATATATATTTTATTACAATTGATATTAAATCATTCAATTAGTTATTTGGTTAGAAATATCACAAATAAAGGCAACAGTAGTATACTACTGTTCATTATTCATAAATCAATTGAGAGAAAACAAATTCGGGCAACAAAATAAAACCAAGTTACACAACAGGTTTTTTTTGTATAAGTTATGGTCTATTGCTGGGGCAATTTCTTGAGCATGTTGAGGATAGCATACTATTGCCATTTTCTTTTTGTAATGCATGTCTCAATTAGCTGATTAGATGCATTGTATTAAGTATATGAAGTTAAAGTATGAGTTTTAAGTTTTTAGGGTGCTGTTAAATGACCTGAAGTTGTTATACAAATAAGTTTAAGGGAAATAAAGCCCTACTACCTCTAGTGTTAAATTGTCACCCCATTTGGCAACATCTGCATCTGAATATATTACAAGTTATGAAATGAATGTAAATTCATGAATGCATCAGTGACAACTTTATTCTTGTCTCATTTAAATGTAAAGCCATCCAAGGTATGGCCAGGTATACGTTTCAGTCATTAGGGTATTGTAATTCTTCTGCTGGTACTCAAAGAAATGTTATCTTTTATCTTTTCAACTCATCAATACAGTTTAAATTTTACATAAAGCTATTTAATCATGTGGTTAAGATATAGAGAGCAGCACTGTGAAGGCTGAAAAGCATTTTTTGTGACCCAATCTTAGATTTATATCTCTGAGCTCCACCTGAGCAATTTTAATTCCATGATGAAATACTTTTTACACTTGCTCTTTGCATTTGTAAGAAATCATTACGATTAAGAATAAGTACAAGGAAAGTTACATATTTCAAAAAACTGAAATTACCTATGACCAATTGCATGAAAATTTGTTGACTTGTAATTGAGTGTGCTGTCAGCTGATTGCAACTATCAAATGTGAAAAAAGGCTGTACATTGAAATCAGCATAAAGGTTCAAAACCAGTATTTCCATGATTGTCTTGTTAAAGCGGTGAAATTTCTAATAATAGTAAATGTAATTTTTGTAAATCAGAAGATGAAGATTACTTACAATTCTTTATTACATGTTCTTTTTTAAAAGTTTTTTTTGGATAAAGTGGAAAATCTTCTTGCACAAATCAATTTTAAAAATAAGATATCAGTTAAACATACAGTATTTGGATAAAAATATCAGATAAAGGTGATTATGGTTTGAACTATTTTTTGACAAATTTTGTAGGACTGCTAGATTTTTGGGACAATTCTAGGATGCCTTGACACATAAAGATAATTTCTGTCAAACTTAATTATTTTCTAGATTAGACACAGCAACAACAGCTACCTCACAACTTGATCATGAACACGAGATGGAAGTTGTCACATCAACAAGTGATACCATAGCGGAAGAGGATGAGGAGGAGGAGAATGGGGAAAGTGAAACATCCCAAAATAGCACAGACCGGTTACAGAGTACAGACAAATTAACCTCAGACACACCGGAATCTTCTACAAAACCACAGCAACACACAGAAAGTTTAAAAAAGCCTGAAAGCTCTGTATGTTTTTATGATATTGATAAAGACATTAGGAAAGGGATTTAATTATTATTTAGAAATAGAAAGTTTTTTGTTATAAAATATATACATGCAAGGTCTAGGACTTGATATAAAGAAAAATCTTATAAATAAGTTAAGTCTCAAACGATAAGCCTGATGCCTTAAAATAAATACTCTATAATCAGACAAATGACAATGATTTTGGCTTAATACCTTAAATTTTGAAAAATTGATACTTTCTGGTTGCTGAATCATATTACTTCATATATGTAAATCATTTTCTCAAAATACAAGTGAAGGGAAAACAAATTTATGGTCAACATTATTTTTTTTCAGACCAAATATACATGGAGGATAGATTTGGGCAAAACAGAACCTTTTTGGAAAGGTATTTATCTGTAGATCAACCATCCTTTATTATATGTTTTTTATCCAACATACTATAGGATTTTTTGTTGTTGGCATATTTGATCAATTACACCATTTAATTTATATTTTCCTATAAAATTGTAAAAAACTAGTAGATTTGAGAATTTAAAAAGCTCGATCCTAAAAAGAATACAAAAATCACATTATCATCTATGAAGGGCTTTTTATTTGTAAAGGTTAATAACACATCTGTTTTTTCTTTAAATGTTTTATTAATAAAGTGTTGAGAAATGTCTAATTATTGTTGTTTTATATATATATATTGCTTTGTTATACATGTATCAATTGGGATATGTTAATGCATAAATAATTTTATCTCTTCTGTATGCATTTGAATCTATAGTGACAAGTTTGATCAAAATTGATTTACAACCAAAACATTGATTTAATTTCTCTCAATAATTTCTTAACATATCCATTTGGAATAGTGCACTATGCATTTTGTATTATATCATAAGAGGAACAGATTTTACCAATTTGACAAGTTGACTACAATTTTTCGTTTTTATCGACTAATATTTGAATTATTTCCAAATTTTGGAATGATCTGTAAATATGTATTTCTAAGTTAGAAGATTTAAATATTTTAGTATTGATAACTATTCAAATGAATGGTTTTGTGTTGTAGAATCTACATTTTATTTAAAACTCTGATGCTATATATTTAGATCTTTTTTTACAAATATTAGCTCATGATTGACTATCTTTATATTGTAGGCTGGTTTCAAGGACTATCAGAAAAGTTTTTATCATGTGATTGTCCCAAAATGTTATTATTAGCAGGTATATTGACTATGGAGATTTATTTGCATCTAACACTTGAAGGGGCAAAATACAAGTTAATTTATAGTATAAGTTATATGTTGCAAGATTAATTTAAAAGAAGTAAAAGTACTTTTTTATCTCATTTTCTTTAGTTTTTCATTTAAAAAATGCTAAAGTGCTGAAAAAAATAACAAAATAATGTTCAGATATCAAGACCAAATAAGTGTATGTATGTTTAACGTGTTGAGATGCTAAATAATGAGTAAGTGATATATTTATACAGTAGCATTTTGTTATCTGATACAAATATTGCTTTGTTGTAGGAGTGGATAGGCTAGATAAAGAACTGACCATAGGTCAGATGCAGGGTAGGTGTAGTCAACATTGCTAACAGTAATTTGTGTGAATAAATAAACTCATCATAGATACCAGGACTAAATTTTATGTATACGCTAGACGCGCGTTTCGTCTACAAAAGACTCATCAGTGACGCTCGAATCAAAAAAAGTTTTTAAAAAAAAAGCCAAATAAAGTACGAAAAGAACAACTGTTATCCGTAACTCTTTTATTTTTATACCCCCGCTTTAAAAAAGGGGGGTATACTGTTTTACCTCTGTCTGTCCGTCCGTCCGTCAGTCCGTCAGTCCGTCCGTCAGTCAGTCCGTCCCATGAAACTTTCGTCACATTTTTCTCAGGAACTACACATCCACCCTTTCTGTAATTTGGTATCAACATATAAAAAAGGGGGGGTATACTGTTTTACCTCTGTCTGTCCGTGCGTCCGTCAGTCCGTCCGTCAGTCCATCAGTCCGTCCGTCAGTCAGTCCGTCCCATGAAACTTTCGTCACATTTTTCTCAGGAACTACACATCCACCCTTTCTGTAATTTGGTATCAACATTTATATATGTCAGCCATACCGTGTGATGCGTTTTCAGATTCATCACTTGACAACTTCCTGTTTACCGAACACTTGTCTGATTTTACACATGATAGCCAAGTTGAAAATTTTCGTCACATTTTTCTCAGGAACTACAATACAAGGATTTCTGAAATTTGGTTTCAGGATTTATATAAGTCAGCTATACCGTGTGATGCGCTTTCAGATTCATCACTCGACAACTTCCTGTTTACCGAACACTTGCATATTTTTACACTATTAATATTATCCACTTGCGGCGGGGGTATCATCAGTGAGCAGTAGCTCGCAGTTTCACTTGTTTATTTTAAAGACATCACAAAAAATGATAGTTTTTAATGACTTGAATTCCACACAGAGAAAGAAATTAAGAACCTTCAAAGGAAAGTTCAACACATAGATTGTTAATTTAAGACTGATTATCTTATTGATGAGAAAAATTTAAAGAAATAAATCTGATTATGCCCAAATATAATTATTCAAAGAAATAAAACTGCTGTTGCTGAAAGATAACTATTTTATAAAATGCATCTACTATGACTGGAGTGAATAAGTACCATTTGAGTTCCCTTAAAGCATGTAAAGGGTATTATCTGAACTTCATCAACACCCAAATTTTTTAATTAATGATAAAAGTTGACGTTCAAAATGCTTTGAATATGGATTGTGTCCAAGTTTCTATAAGAGAGGGTCAAAAAACACCAGAGATGCATTCCAACTCAAAAAATGAAAATAATCGAACAACGTCATTGCTAAAAAAAAAAGACAAACAGACAAACAATAGTACACAAAACACTACAATGATTGTAAAATAAAGACCTAAAGCAACACGAACCCCACCAAAAACTGAGGGTGATCTCAGGTGCTCCGGTAGAGTAAGCATGTCCTGCTCAACAAGTAGCACCCATCATGTTGCACATGTTAGAACAAACCCAGTAATTAGTCTTAATTTGGTATGTCACGTTCAAAAAAAAGGGGGGGAAATTGTCATTTAAAAGAAAAAAAAAACTAAATCAGTGTGAATGGAGTATCTGTCTCACAAATTAATTAATCATATCACTTCTGTTCTATTAAATTAAATGAGAAAAACTTTCACGCCATATCAACTCATTTTCAAATTAATTTTTTTCAGGAAAGTTCCAGATGCAGGTTTTACCTCAGTGTGGTCATGCTGTGCATGAAGATAGTCCAGATAAGGTAAATGATAAAAACTTATAATAGTTACCAGGCTAATAATTGTTTATGTCAGACGTGTGTTTTGTCTATAAAAGACCACTCTAAGTTCAGAAGTTATTGCATGCATTTATTATTTCAATGGAAGAATAGACAAACATGCAAGATTAATTATTTTAGGTTGAAGAAAATCTACAAACAGATATATGAATCAGATCTCAGAATGTGAGCTCTTATAATTATGATACTCACCCATTCACATTATTCGCAATAATAAAAACCTTGTAATAATTTCTAAACTTACAGTAATCAGTGATACTCTAGTACTTTGTTTGTATAATATAATAGTGCTCTTTTATCATTTTATAAATGTAATAATTGTATTTTCCATCCAATCTGTTTGGCCTAGAAATATGTATATATAATGAGGGTTAGGATGAGAGAAAGTAAGATTTTGTTATTTTTCTGTTATAGACCACTAAATTTATTCTTTTGACAACCCTGTATACCATTGGTATCCACTTAAGGGAGCTCTACTTAAATGTAACTTTAGAGATTTTGGTTCAGCCGATCTTCTGCCTATATTAAAATTATTTTTCTGTTACAGGTAGCAGATGTCCTTGCCACATTTATGGTCAGATATAAAGTTGCTGAAGCTACTCATAATTTTGAAAGGTATTCTATTTGTAGTTATGTATTGCTTAGTTTTTTTTTTAGAAAGACCTGAACATTAAATAAGGCAACAGTAGTATACCGCTGTTCAAAACTCATAAATCCATGGACAAAAAACAAAATCGGGATAACAAACTAAAACCGAGGGAAACGCATTAAATATAAGAGGAGAACAACGACATAACACTAAAATGTAACACACATAGACAAAATTCCACGAGAATAATATATATAACATCAAAACCTAAAGTTTGACAGCTTTGGAAGACATTTTCTACAAGAGGAGTACAAAAACACAAAATATAACAACTTCATTATACAACTGAGGACCATTCAATTTCAAATTTACTTTTAACAAATTCAGGAAGATAATTCAAGTTTTAACAGCGAAAACAGCAATATGCAATCGTAAAAATGTACAGAGGACACCAAGGAGACTATCACACCATAAATTGAACCATTAGAAAAACAGCCAATGTATTGGCTATTAGCAAAATTGTTAAAAAAAACAAAACAGTAAAAACTATAGAGCAATTCACACAAACCCTACCAACAAGTGAACAGTTATCTTAGATGCTCCAGAAGGGTACAAGATCTTGCTGCACTAGTAATACGAGTAATCTTGAGAAGAGATGTAAAAGCAATTGAAAGACTTCAAAGAGTAAACTGTGAAGGTGGATTTGATATGCGTTTTGTACCTGTTATGTTCCAAAGGAAATTTTGAATAATAAGTCAAAACTTTTATAATAAAAAGATAAAAGATCTCTTTATGGTCTTATGGCTTTTCTAGGACTTCTTGGCGCTCACAATTTATGAACTTTTGCAAGTTCTTGAAAAGTTGTCTACTATATTGTTACACTAAACACAATCATTGTGGTTTTGTACTAAAATTGTATACACACTTTATCAAAATCAAGAATGGAAATTGATATAAATAAATAGTTTAAATAAAAGAAAGCAACATTTATATTGGTACAATTTACAATGAAATCTTAAAATTATCCAAAGATTTTTCTGAATTCATTAATGATAAATGATAATATCAGTGAGGAACAAATATAAACTTAGGGCTTTTTGAAATGTGGCATATTTATTTTATTGTTGTGTTATTAGATTGTAATTTTCTTTTCAGAGCATTTCCAGGATGTTGAATACTGGATGACAGCATTAAGATTTTCTTATGTAGATAGGCAACTACCAAGCAATGCAGTTGGAATTGGATTCACAATTGTTACAGCATGCATGTGCCTTTTCATATTATTTGGCAATAAAAAAGCTGAGACAAAATAAGATATATGATCCGTCTGGTTATATCACAAATAAACCATTGGTGATTTTTCAATTTTGATTTTGTTACAAAACTATTGAAATGTGCAAATGATCAGTTGCAATAGCTTTTTGTTAGCAATTTTTTGTAAACCTATTTCCTCAAGAGGTAACACTCAGACAACTTGCTAAGTTTCTGTAAAAGCTAAGTTAGCAAAGGCTTATCATATTAATATAAATAAATGTCCTTCAAGTATTTTTGATAGAATCCAGAATGAGTATTTTTAAACTGAAAAACTAACCCTAACTGGTTATTATAACCCTGTTTAGTATGAAGTCTCAATCTGTTAGGCAAAAGATGTGTAGTTATATAAGTATTTCCATTCATTTCATTCTATGTATGTAATTTGTTAACCCAGTAATTGAATTTGTGTGCAAATAAAGTCTCTATGTATTACTATTTTATTGCACAGTTATTCTTTGTAAGCAGCCTGCATAAAAAAATAGGATATTTTTATTTGGTTGTTCTTTTTTGTAGAACATCCATTTTGTCATTTATTTACTTTTAATGATGCTTTTGACATACCTGTATTTGATTTAATATTTATTATTTGAATGTAGAAAATGATTAATCAAGTCAGGATTGAAACTGACTTTTGACAATGCTTACTAGATAAAGATGTAATGTTTTGTTAATATTATATGTGAACTTATTTCGTCTTATATTTGGTTTTTTTTTTAACTCTTAACAGCACACTTAGGCAAAGAATATACTAAGTTTTTTCTCACGTATATCAGTAAATATAACACATGTTACTTTTAATCATACAAGCCTTATATTTTATATTGCCACCTTTTTTTAGTAATGTTGAGAGTGATTATCTAAATAGAATAAGGCTGAAGAATGGGTCCATTGGTTTAATATAATAACTACTTGAACTTTAATACGCAGTAAAAGAACAGTCAGGTCGGTTTTAAAAGAGATTAGATAATCACAAATTTCACAATACATGAGGAAAATCAACATTCAGGACTAGCTGTTGTAAATAGTTATCAAAGGTACCAGGATTATAATTTAGTATGCCAGACGCGTGTTTCGTCTTCATAAGACTCATTGGTGACGCTCATATCAAAATATTTATAAAGCCAAATACGGCTAAGGTAATCTATGCCTGGGATAAGAAAATCCTTAGTTTTTCGAAAAATTCAAAGTTTTGTATAAACAGGAAATTTATTAAAGTGACCACATTATTTATATTCATGTCAACACTGCAGTTACTACTGGGCTGGTGATACCCTCGGGGACGAAACGTTCACCAGCAGTGTCATCGACCCAGTGGTGTAAATCAAAGGTACCAGGATTATAATTCAGTATGCCAGACGCACGTTTCGTCTTCATAAGATATATATTTTGTAACTGTCCATAACATGTAGTGGATCAGATTTTGATACTGTGAACTTACAAGTATCAAACTCTATTCCAGTCATATTCTAGACCATCAATAGAATTAACAGAAAATGTTAAAATCACCAACACCATTTACTTTAGATGTAATACCAAAAATATATATATATATATTTTATATACAAATATAATGTATCTTAATGCAGAAATGAAGCTCCAATCACCGACCTTTTCTGGTACTTCTAAAAGGTTGGTTTCAGTTAATAAGATTTTTGTTTCTTTTTCAAATAGATAAGAATCTTTTTTACATGAGTCTGTGTAGTTAATGAGAATCCAGAAGCATTAATTTTGCCTATCGTTATGTTTTTATTGCTTTGGTTTCTATTAAAGATCCAATCTAACTTCTACATAATCAATGTTAAAGGGTACTATGAACTTACCTCCAGGTGTAGTTATATGAAGATGTCATTATTGGGTGATAAGGAGGTGATTTTAACCATCACTAATGCTTGCCTTTTTCTATGTAAACATTGAGATCTCACAAACATGTTTAACCCCGCCGCATTTTTGCGCCTGTCCCAAGTCAGGAGCCTCTGGCCTTTGTTAGTCTTGTATTATTTAAATTTAGTTTCTTGTGTACAATTTGGAAATTAGTATGGCGTTCATTATCACTAGTATATATTTGTTTAGGGGCCAGCTGAAGGACGCCTCCGGTGCGGGAATTTCTCGCTACATTGAAGACCTGTTGGTGACCCTCTGCTGTTGTTTTTTATTTGGTCGGGTTGTTGTCTCTTTGACACATTCCCCATTTCCATTCTCAATTTAATTCAAGTTTATGTATCGCCTCGAATTATATTGGTTAATGTGAGCTGCCTGATTATTTCTACTCAGATGCACGAACTGACGTTGATCATGGTCTAGGAAAACGGACATTTGTATGACTTCAAAAGAGGCTTTAGAATGTGTTAACATATGACAACAAATTTTGGTTACAATTGTTGTAGTATAATGTCATCTGTAGACAATGGTTTATATGCTTTTTTTTTCTTCTGTATGTCAATCGTTAAGTTTATGTTCATTCTATGTTCAATAATTGTGGATGACAGTTCATCTTATAGTTTACGATCTTTGGAATTCTTCTTTAAACTATTTCTAAAAAGAAGGGAAGGTTTCTATTAATCTTAAAAGAGGGACGAAAGATACCAAAGGGACAGTCAAACTCATAAATCTAAAACAAACTGACAACGCCATGGCTAAAAATGAAAAAGACAAACAAACAACAGCACACACGACACAACATAGAAAACTAAAGCATAAACAACACGAACCCCACCAAAAACCTAGGGG
The DNA here is from genome assembly GCA_019925275.1 of Mytilus edulis. Classification (NCBI taxonomy): domain Eukaryota; kingdom Metazoa; phylum Mollusca; class Bivalvia; order Mytilida; family Mytilidae; genus Mytilus; species Mytilus edulis. Next base: position 56,887,062 of record CM034361.1, read on the forward strand.
TGATCTCAGGTGCTCTGGAAGGGTAAGCAGATCCTGCTCCACATGCGGCACCCGTCGTGTTGCTTATGTGATAAAAAATCCGGTAAATAGTTTAATTCGGTAGGTCACATTCATGGTTTAATAGCTTCCTTGTGAGCAGCAACCCTCTATCATCTCTTTTGTCGTAAAGTTTTGTTTTCAACCGACCCTCATTGTCAATTTCTAGATGTAAGTCAAGAGACCGACTTAACTGTATCTGTAGTATCCTTTATCTCTAGCTCGATTGGATAGATGCGTTCCAAATAGTCACTAAATTTTGAATTATTTAGTGAAAGAACATCATCTATATAGCGAAAAGTAGAGTTAAAGGATATTGCTAACTTCTTATTTTTTTCCTACGAAGTTCATGCATGAAGTCAGCCTCATAATAATAAAGAAACAAGTCGGCAAGTAGAGGGCACAGTTTGTTCCTATTGGAATGCCGACAGTCTGTTGAAAAACACGTCATCCGAACGTAACACATATGCTTTTGTACGTCCGTCCAAGCTTTTGTATGTCCGTCTGTCACCAGAAGCGAATGAGTTCGTTACGGCAAACTACTGAAATTGACGAGGAAAAAAAGCACACTTCTAGTCTGATATAGTCAAATACTCTGTAAGTTAGCCAGTGCCATCTTTCATTTCTATTTTTTATTTTTATTAATTTTGCTAATGAGGGGCAGATGACAAATTTCAAACAATTTTCCATTCCGAAGGATGGTGTTTCTGAATGTTAATATTGTGCGGCAATAACATCATAAGATCTGATACTGATACATGCATTTAATCTCTTGTATTACCGGATAATAAAGTATGTGATTATAGTTCTTATTCTTGGAAATTTAAATGTGGGTTTCAAACGTCCAATTTGCGATTTATTCAAATAGTGCGCCAGTAAGGAAACTGTGTACTATGACGTCAGATGCAATGTTCTGAAGAAAGACAACTCTTTTCTTCAAAACGAACGAGAACAAAACATGAAAATTCCTCATATTTTTTTTGAAAGGTCAGTGACGTACACTTTTTTTTGCTTTATTTTAAATAATGCACATGGCACTTTCCTTCTTGAAATTTTTAAGAAGAAATCACTGGTAGATATTTTTTAATACTGAAAACGTTTTTCATTTATACGTTTTATTTTTGACGGGAATGAAATAAATCCTATTTTTAGCTCACCTGGCCCGAAGGGCCAAGTGAGCTTTTCTCATCACTTGGCGTCCGTCGTCCGTCGTCGTCCGTCGTCCGTCGTCCGTCGTCCGTCGTCGTCGTCCGTCGTCGTTAACTTTTACAAAAATCTTCTCCTCTGAAACTACTGGGCCAAATCGAACCAAACTTGGCCACAATCATCATTGGGGTATCTAGTTTAAAAAATGTGTGGCGTGACCCGGTCAACCAACCAAGATGGCCGCCACGGCAAAAAATAGAACATAGGGGTAAAATGCAGTTTTTGGCTTATAACTCAAAAACCAAAGCATTTAGAGCAAATCTGACATGGGGTAAAAATGTTCATCAGGTCATGATCTATCTGCCCTGAAATTTTCAGATGAATCGGTCAATCGGTTGTTGGGTTGCTGCCCCTGAATTGGTAATTTTGAGGAAATTTTGCTGTTTTTGGTTATTATCTTGAATATTATTATAGATAGAGATAAACTGTAACAGCAATAATGTTCAGCAAAGTAAGATCTACAAATAAGTCAACATGACCAAAATGGTCAGTTGACCTGTTTAGGAGTTATTGCCCTTTATAGTCAATTTTTAACCATTTTTCGTTAATTAAAGTAATCTTTTACAAAAATCTTCTCCTCTGAAACTACTGGGCCAAATTAATCCAAACTTGGCCACAATCATCTTTGGGGTATCTAGTTTAAAAAATGTGTGGCGTGACCTGGTCAACCAACCAAGATGGCCGCCACGGCTAAAAATAGAACAAAGGGGTAAAATGCAGTTTTTGGCTTATAACTCAAAAACCAAAGCATTTTGAGGAAATCTGACGGGATAAAAATGTTTATCAGGTCAAGATCTATCTGCCCTGAAATTTTCAGATGAATCGGTCAATCGGTTGTTGGGTTGCTGCCCCTGAATTGGTAATTTTGAGGAAATTTTGCTGTTTTTGGTTATTATCTTGAATATTGTTATAGATAGAGATAAACTGTAAACAGCAATAATGTTCAGCAAAGTAAGATCTACAAATAAGTCAACATGACCAAAATGGTCAGTTGACCCGTTTAGGAGTTATTTCCCTTTATAGTCAATTTTAACCATTTTTCATAAATTAAATTAATCTTTTACAAAAATCTTCTCCTCTGAAACTACTGGGCCAAATTAATCCAAACTTGGCCACAATCATCTTTGGGGTATCTAGTTTAAAAAATGTGTGGCGTGACCTGGTCAACCAACCAAGATGGCCGCCACCGCTAAAAATAGAACATAGGGGTAAAATGCAGTTTTTGGCTTATAACTCAAAAACCAAAGCATTTTGAGGAAATCTGACATGGGATAAAAATGTTTATCAGGTCAAGATCTATCTGCCCTGAAATTTTCAGATGAATCGGTCAATCGGTTGTTGGGTTGCTGCCCCTGAATTGGTAATTTTGAGGAAATTTTGCTGTTTTTGGTTATTATCTTGAATATTATAATAGATAGAGATAAATTGTAAACAGCAATAATGTTCAGCAAAGTAAGATCTACAAATAAGTCAACATGACCAAAATGGTCAGTTGACCCCTTTAGGAGTTATTGCCCTTTATAGTCAATCTTTAACCATTTTTCATAAATCTAAGTAATCTTTTACAAAATCTCCACTGAAACTACTAGGCCACAATCATCTTTGGAGTATCTAGTTTGAAAAATGTGTCCGATGACCTGGCCATTCAACCAAGATGGCCGCCACGGCTAAAAATAGAACATAGGGGTAAAATGCAGTTTTTGGCTTATAACTATGAATTCAAAGCATCTAGAGCAAATCTGACAAGAAGTTAAATTGTTAATCAAGTCAATATCTATCCGCCCTGAATTTTTCAGATGAATTGGACAACTGGTTGTTGGGTTGCTGCCCTCCAATTGGTAATTTTTAAAGAAATTTTGCCGTTTTTGGTTATCTTGAATACTATTATAGATAGCGATAAACTGTAAACAGCAATAATGTTCAGCAAAGTAAGATCTACAAATAGGTCAACATGACCTAAATGGTCAATTGACCCCTTAAGGAGTTATTGCCCTTTATAGTCAATTTTTAACAATTTTCATTAATTTGGTAAATATATGTAAATTTTTACCAAATATAGTTCTCTGTTACTAATGGGCAAAGTTCATTATAGATATAATTGTAAGAAGCAAAATCGTTCAGTAAAGTAAGAACTTCAAACACATCACCATCACCAAAATACAATTTTGTCATGAATCCATTTGTGTCCTTTGTTTAATATGCACATAGACCAAGGTGAGCGACACAGGCTCTTTAGAGCCTCTAGTTTAAGATCAAAACAATATGAGTCTTAAACTTTTGAACCTGTATTTGATAGATACAAATCTACTGTTTAATGTAAACGATAACTAAGCTTGTAGGTTTGATATAAAGGAATTTTCTTAAGCGTTCAGATTACAACCAGATAGTATGTTAATATTCGGGAAAACACGAAACTGAGGTTACTATAATGACAAAACTAAGTCGGTGATCCCCAATTTTTATCATCATATTTTGTTCCTCAAATCATGAAATACCTTCACACAAAATTTAAAGAAAAAAATCATCGTAGAAATGAATAGGCTGTTTGGTCTTTAAAGAGATAATTAGAAAAGCTGTAATAACACCCTTTTGTTATTGCAGGAATATATTTTTAGCTCACCTGGCCCACTGGGCCAAGTGAGCTTTTCCCATCACTTTGCGTCCGTCGTCCGTCGTTAGCTTTTACAAAAATCTTCTCCTCTGAAACTACTGGGCCAAATTAAACCAAACTTGGCCACAATCATCATTGGGGTATCTAGTTTAAAAAATGTGTCCGGTGACCCGGCCAACCAACCAAGATGGCCGCCATGGCTAAAAATAGTACATAGGGGTAAAATGCAGTTTTTGGCTTATAACTCAAAAACCAAAGCATTTAGAGCAAATCTGACAGGGTAAAAAAATTTCTCAGGTCAAGATCTATCTGCGCTGAAATTTTCAGATGAATTGGACCACCCGTTGTTGGGTTGCTGCCCCTAAATTGGTAATTTTATGGAAATTTTACTGTTTTTGGTTAGTATCTTGAATATTATTATAGATAGAGATAAACTGTAAACAGCAATAATGTTTAGCAAAGTAAGATTTACAAATAAGTTAACATGATCGAAATGGTCAGTTGACCCCTTTAGGAGTTATTGCCCTTTATAGTAAATTTTTAACCATTTTTCGTAAATCTTAGTAATCTTTTACAAAAATCTTCTCCTCTGAAGCTACTGGGCCAAAATAATCCACACTTAGCCACAATCATCATTTGGGTATCTAGTGTAAAAAATGTGTGGCGTGACCCTGCCAACCAACGAAGATGGCCGCCATGGCTAAAAATAAAACATAGGGATAAAATGTAGATTTTGGCTTATAACTTTAAAACCAATGCATTTAGAGCAAATCTGACAAGGAGTTAAATAATCTATTAGGTCAACATCTATCTGCCCTGAAATTTTCAGACAAAATCGGACAACCCGTTGTTGGGTTGCTGCCCCTGAATTAGTAATTTTAAGGAAATTTTGCAGTTTTTGCTTATTATCTTGATTATTATTATAGATAGAGATAAACTGTGAACAGCAATAATGTTCAGCAAAGTAAGATCTACAAATAAGTCAACATGACCAAAATTGTCAGTTGACCCATTAAGGAGTTCTTGCCCTTTATAGTCAATTTTTAACCATTTTTCTTAAATTTTGGTACTCTTTTAAAAAATCTTCTCCTCTGAAACTACTAGGCAAAATTTAACCAAACTTGGCCACCATCATCATTTGGGTATCTAGTTTTAAAAATGTGTGGCGTGACCCTGCCAACCAACCAAGATGGCCGCCATGGCTAAAAATAGTACATATATATAGGGGCGAAATGTAGATTTTGGCTTATATCTCTGAAACCAAAGCATTTAGAGAAAATCTGACAGGGCATAAATTGTTTATCAGGGCAAGATCTACCTGCCCTGAAATTTTCAGGCAAAACAGACAAACTGTTGTTGGGTTGCTGCCCCAGAATTAGTAATTTTAAGGAAATTTGGCAGTTTTTGGTTATTATCCTGAATATTATATTAGATAGAGATAAACTGTAAACAGCAATAATGTTCAGCAAAGGAAGATCTACAAATAAGTCAACATGACCAAAATTGTCAGTTTACCCCTTAAGGAGTTATTGCCCTCTATAGTCATTTCTTTAACAATTTTCATATATTTTTGTAAATTTTTGTAAATTTTTAGTATATATTTTCCACTGTAATTACTGGGCCAAGTTCATTATAGATAGAGATAATTGTAGCAAGAAGAATGTAGTAAAAAGTAAGATCTACAAACACATCATGATCACCAAAACACAATTTTGTCATGAATCTATCTGTTTCCATTGTTTAATATGCACATAGACCAAGGTGAGCGACACAGGCTCTTGAGAGCCTCTAGTTTGTAATAACATAGGTGTACTATGCATGATTGGTAAACTATGAGCTGTTATATCTTTGCAAAGATTATTATACTTATAGAAAATTATAATATCAATAGAACTTGAGAAAAATTTAACACAATAAAAGTTGTATATTTTCTCTTTGAAACATGTAACATACATATGTTATCACAGTTTTTTTTATATTTTAGCCTACAATAACAACATGTATGTTATTTTTCTCAAATAACTTATTTAAGTTAGACCCTTGACTGATAAGCAATAGGTCAATTATATCTGATTTATAAAATGAGTATGTTGTACATGTCTGTTGTGCAGGTAAATTCTGACCTTGACCTCATTTTCATGGTTCATCGGTCAATGTTAAGCTTTTGTTTTGTTTTTGTTTGTTTTTTTCGAATATGATCATGATTATAAGCAATTGTTGGGGTGGGGATTGTCCTTGTAAATATTAAAAACTGTAAATACGTAAGTGACACATCTCCATTAAATGAGTTAGTGGTCTAATGGTTAAGGCCTTTCATGTATTTGAATTTTATTCGCATACTTCATTTTATAATGTTATAACTTATTTTCAGAGGCTATGGGAAGAGACCAATAGTGAGGAAAAGAGATTATACTCCAGTTTACTGGGATCATTATTTTGAACATGAGCATGATGTCAAAGTAGAAGGAAATGTATCCCTGTAGTATTTAAGACTTTGATTGTTTTGTTACAGTGAAACATGTTGAAAGTTATAAACATTTTATGTATATTTATTACAAAACTTAATCAGTACTATCATTTCATCTATTAGATAGTGTTAAATTCCTTTGAGATTCTAATTTTTTAGGGAAATCTTTCAGAAAAGACAAGTAGCTGTTTAAAAATTATTATATTTGTGACATCATTTAACATGCTTTGTTTAAACAACATGTTTAACCGATTTATTTTAGATACCATTAATTATACAATTGTTTCAAATTTGAAAGTAAATACTTTATATTCAATAGAGTACCCTCAATTCAGTTATGTGCCTTTTATGATAATTTACATGCATCTGGTAGTATTTTGTTTATTTGTTTGTTAGTATTGGTTTTTTTTTCATGTGGCTTCATTTCTTTCTTGACTCATATTGTCTCTTTTTGACAAAGAAATTACTTGAAAATATAAGGTGCTGACCCTGCTCACATGCATGACATGTTGTATTATAAAATATTTTGATGTACTTTCTTCCACTATTTATGAAAGAGGAGTAATAAATCTATAATCCAATGTACTCCGTGTACTCTTTAAATGAAAAAATGAAAAAAAAAACTATTTTAGAATTTTCCTTAGCTTTTTAACAGACTTTCAGAGTGTATGAATGTGGTAAGGAAGGACCAGTCCTACTTTTTTTCTTCATGGAGGAGGTTTCTCTGCTTTATCATGGGCATTGGTGTCAGTAAGTATGACATATATAACATTCTGGTAGTAAGCTAAAAAAAATTCGGATAGAAACTAAAATGTCTTACTTTTTCTTCACTAATAAAGGTTTCTCAGTCTTATCATGGGACTTTGTGATAGTTCAAGTTACTTTAGTTTAATATTTTTTGTTGTTGATAGAAACCAATGTGATTAAGAAATAGTTCTGTTATTGATGATACTTTCCTGTTGAATGAACACTGAACATAAAGCAAGTTACAATCATCCAATCTATGTAACATCAAATGTCAAATGAATGCAATTGGGGTGTCTCTTGTCTTTTTAAAATGGGAACTGTTTTAAAGACTGAGATTACAAAATATGAAAAAATATGTTATTTTAACAATCATATATTGGCATTTTTTTTTATTTCAGAGTAACATATCACATTTAGTGACATGCCGATGTGCTGCTGTGGATTTGAGAGGCCATGGTGAGTTGTTACTCCAGTGTATGGGAATCAGCTATTAATTGCTGTTTGCCTTTTTTATGTCATTATAACTGCTGGTGATTTTAATGGAGAGTATTAGCTATTTCTGTTATTGAACCATGTCATTTTATCATTGACATCTTTGTAAGAAAAAAAGAGGCATTAGAGACAGAACAGACAATAAAATATAATAATACAAAGATAAACTGACATCAAAAATTAAAAAATGATAAAAATCAATGAGAAGTTAAATAACATTCCACAAAAAGCTTAAAGACAACTTCAGTTTGATCAACATGAATCTCATAAAAAATAGAAGTGACCACAAGTGCTCAGGAATGGTAAATAGATTCGCTCTACATTAGATACTTGTCATGTTGCTCATTGCCATTACAAATAGGATGATAAGTCTCATTTAGTAATGTCACAATCGAGGACAAGAGGAGGTAAATGGGTCTTTGAAAGTTTGAACTAATCATCTTTTATTATTGTTTAATTAGCTAGTTTTCACCTTCTTGGGTTTTTAATTGGTATAAGATTTATTTGAAGTCTGAAGACCTCTTTAGGACTTACCAAGGCTGAGGCTAGGCCCAACTAGATATTAATAAGGCTGTCAGACATCAAAGACAAAGAAATCTCTGGATGATGTTGATTAAACAAATTTAAGAATTTTTGGGTGATACAGAATTACTGTATCAAATTTATTGTGAAAATGAAAATAGATATGGTACAGCAAGAAACTCAACATGTTACCATAATGTGACATAAAACTAACAGTCTTGTCATAAATAGCTTCTTCAAACAGAAAGTAAGCTAATGGTAGTTAGAATTTTAGGTAGAATCAATTTATGATAGGACTTTTAGTTTTATGCCACTTTAAGTTTTTTGAAAGAAGACAAAAATGTGTTTGCTACTACCTACAGCTTTTATTTCCTGTTCAAGGTGGGAACCATTCTGTTTGTAGTTGCAATGTGCTGTTTTTTTAATGTGTGTTTGGGCTTTAGGACATACATGTATAGTCTAGATTGGTAAAGGGGTCAGTTTGTGTTCACATAAAACAGGTTTAAAATTACCACCAATTGTGTCTGGACTCTGTGTTGTTTATCATGTTTGTTCCTTTTATATGCTTTAAAAATTTATAGTTTTTGTGGTAAGATCTGTTTTTAAAGAAAAGCTTAGATAATTAATTTTTGTTACCTGTTGCATTAGTATTTATTTATCTTAGCTACAAGCAGTAGCTCTGTAACAACTCAGAGGGTTGTATTTTTTCTACTATCCTATCATATTCCATTTGTACTCTGAACATGGTAGACCATCTATATCTGATTGCTTTTGTACATGTTGTATGAGTCTCTAACTTTCTTTATGTTCTATATTGTCAGGCCTGTCTCATAGTCATGCTTCAATGGATGTAAATTTTAAATTTTATTGTGTAATGTCAGTTTTCTGATCTAGTGAGTTTAGGAGTAAAAGCATATTTACAAATGACCAAGTGATACTCACTCCTATAGACATGATAAACATGTGGTAAATATGCAGACATTCAAATTTCTTTTTATGATAGTAGAGTATTTGAGATATTTCTTTGTTGAATGTTTTTATTGACCCCTACCTATAACTCTGTCACATGTATGTTACAGGAGACTCAGTTACAACAGATGATGGAGATCTTAGTTCTGAAACAATGTCTAGGTATGTATTACTTTTCTTAGACTGATTTATTGATTGATGTTTAATGCCACTTTCAGCTCTTTTGTGTTCTTTGTTGAAGTCAGTTTTTATTGGTGAAAGAAGCATGGATAACGAAGAAAACCACTAACCTTTCTTAGTGGATTCATTTTTGTTTTACATAACAGCACCAAGCTGTGCTGATACATAATCATTGTAATCACTTCTGTTGATTTGATTTGTTTCATTGTAATGCCACATTTTGTAAATCAGAGTCTCCTAGGAAACAGCTTGACATAAATTAACCAAATTTGCACAGATTCTTTAACAGTTTATAAGCATTTAGTACTCCATTATCCAATGTCCTGTTATTTACTGTTGAGGCAAACATTTATTTTCAAGTTTTTGTTTAACCCTTCAGGGAATTGAGGCCAACACAACTCTAGGCCAGTACAGTACCATAAGATCAATGCGGTGAATAGTTCAGTGTGAGAAACCATGTTATACAACAAAACCAGAAAAAAAACATCAGGAGGTTAATACACAGTGTTCACCAATATGAGTGCATATCATACCTTACTCATTGTTGAAGGCATTACGGTTGACTATAATTGCTTACATCCATTTCATTTAATCTATGGTGGATAGCGGTGTCATTGGCAATCCTACCACACCTCCTTACCTTTTATGTCAACACTCTAAATTTCTCTTATTTTGGACAAGTTGTAAATAAATTGAACAGAAACTTCAGGTCCTTAGTTAGCATCATTCACATTGCTGTGCACAAATTATTGTTATCAGTTTTGTTTCTTAATTCAATCTTTTGATCACCTACTAGATTAAATGTTTTTGCGATACCTACTGGTATGGTTTTTTAATGAATCTAATAAAGATGATGAGCTAACAATGTTATTTAAAATTGATGCTTTTTTGTTTTCAGTGATGTTGGCAATATAGTGAAGGCTTTATATGGAGAAGATCCACCACCTATTATACTGGTAGGACACAGGTGTGTACATAGATATCGTAATTTTTTAAATATCGATGTCGTCACAACACCTGTTATTTAATTTATTTATTTATTGAAACTTTATCACAGTCTTATCCATGTAGAAACAATCTGAGCTCAATAACCAAAACATATTTAAACAGAATAATAAACATGATAAATAAATGTCTAAGAATCATTTATTAAGCTAATCAAAATGAAAATCATTGTCAAATTATACAGTGATTTTCTTTTATATTCAGACTAATGAAAATATATTGACTTGGACAGTTTTAATTATCTATTGACAGTATGGGAGGTTCTATAGCAGTAAACACAGCCTTCAGACACCTGATTCCATCCTTAATTGGTCTGATTGTCATTGATGTTGTTGAAGGTAAGAAATATGGGAGGTTCTATAGCAGTAAACACAGCCTTCAGACACCTGATTCCATCCTTAATTGGTCTGATTGTTATTGATGTTGTTGAAGTTAAGAAATATGGGAGGTTCTATAGCAGTAAACACAGCCTTCAGACACCTGATTCCATCCTTAATTGGTCGGCTCATCACTTGGCGTGGTGTCCAGCATGGACTTCCATCATCAACGTTGTAACTTTTTACATTTTGAACTTCTTCTAATGAATCACTGAATGGAATAGAAACAAGCATGACTTGAATGTTCCTTATGAGTGAGGTGCTTACCAAGTGTTGTTATTTTTAGCAGATCCATCATCCAAGATGGCCAACAGCGGGGAACTTAGTTTAACATAGGACCCTTTGGGAAATACATACAAATGTCTTTTCTTAGAGTACCACTGAATAGAATAAAACCCAGTTCCTTATGAGATGTTGACCAATAGTTGTTACTTTGTAGCCGATCCATCATCCAAGATGTCCGCCAGCAGGGGACGTAGTTTAACATAGGACCCTATAAGAAATGCATACAAATGTCTTCTTATAGAGAACCACTGAAAGGAATGAAACCAAACATAGCATGAATGTTCCTTATGAGCTGCTGACCAAGTGTTGTTACTTTATAGCCGATCCATCATCCAAGATGGCCACCAGCGAGGGACTTAGTTTAACATAGGACCCGAGAAGAAATACATACAAATGTCTTCTTTTAGAGAACCATAGAATGAAATGCAATATGAAACCAAATTTGGCCTCAATCATTATTTAAGTATCTGTTATAATTTTTATCTTTTTTTATTTTATTTCAAAAAACCCAAGTAGAGTCAGGTGAGCGACACAGGCTCTTGAGAGCCTCTAGTCATTGATGTTGTTGAAGGTGAGATAGAAATAGGAAGATTTGGTATGATTGCAACTAGACAACTGACCAGCAGAGACCAAATTATCTTAACGACTATCTTAACCTGTAAAATTTAGACTTGTGATCTATCAAAATGAGCAAGCCAGCCTTCAATACTGGTTAGCATTAAGAAACTACTTCCATTAATCCTACAAGAACAATAGCCAACGATAACAACTTGTTAGGTTTAAATGTGTTTAATGAATTCTGTTGAAACCTTTAAGATTTGTTCTCAGTTCCTTTTTGTTTTTATAAAGGGACGTAAAACCACTACTAACAGTGTATGAAATAAACCCCACCTCCCTACTACTTAATTTTGAATATAAAGGGACGTAACTCCACTACTAACCGTGTATGAAATAAGCCCACCTCCCTACTAACCTAATATCAAATATACACGGTCTTCACGCGGGCGCTTTTAACCAATCACATTCATAGAAATGTATAGGAGGTAAGATATTAAAATTTACAGATAGATTTTTATTCTTAGATATGAGTTTTTAAAATTATTTAATCATTCAAGTGACTTCTTAATTCAAATTGTTATATTCATACTGTCTATATACAACATTGTGACTTCTATTTACATTTATATATGAAGTGAAAAGTAGATATAATAGCATTTGGTAAGTTTTACCTACCAGCATACTAGTATTTTGAACCAATAAAATAAAAATGTTTTCTCTTAATGAATACAGCTTTAGGAGTATCAGTTTACAGTTTCAATACTTCATGTGTCTTTTTTTTTACATACAAATTGATGTTTTGAACAAAAAAAATAATGAGTCAAAACAGATAAAAATAGTAGCATCCATTTATATATTTATATGACAATAATTCTCTTCGGCAGGATATCGTTTGATGAAGTATAATTTAGCCTTTTAAAACTTTTTATACAATTTCTATGTAATTGAAAAACGAAAGTATTGACATGTTACATTTATGAATGTGGACATGTTACAGTAACATTAAGATGATGAAAGTACTTTCTCACAAGAATAATAAAGATGACATGAAAAATGATGATGATGGTGAAAGCAAATACATCATCATGAGTTGTAAGTTACTTGTTTACAATCATTTAATTATTTAATAATTCAGCATCACTATATATACTCAACTCAATATTTACAATAGTTGGTTTTATATAATAGGAACAGCTTTGGAAGCTTTAACCAGTATGCAGAGTTTTCTGAGAGGCAGGCCTGCTGTATTTAAATCTCTGGAACATGCCATTGAATGGAGGTTAGTTCTTATACTTATATATTATGTGACAAGTAAAATAAGATTTAGTATTAGGACACTATGAAGGATAAAATAGTTCATGTTAATCACAGTTGGGACAATGTTTTGAAATAATTTCATAAATTAAAAATCATTCTTTGCATATAATTTTCAAAGGTAAAATTTTTCGGTTTTCATAACTGACACTGTTTTATTATGCATGTTTATAATTATATAATAGCATACAAAGCTTAATGAAAATGAGTCCTTAGGTTGAACAAAGATTTAAAAACTTGTAAATTTGAATTTAAGTAGTAGTGATATCCAAATATAACTTGATAAGCAATGATAACATCAAGATGTGATCTAGATGTGATCTAGAAATTATTCCAAATGTATGTCAACATTGAAAGATTTAATCTCACAATGAGTCTTAGGCAAATGGAATTGTAAGTTCTGTTATTTGATAGAATGTAAAAATGGATTTTTATATTATATTAATTACAGTTTTCATACTATCTAAATATCAACAAAACATTTTATGAATCATATTAAACCATATACTATGTGTTTCAATGGTTGGACAGCTTAAAAGGTAAGAAGAATGTTTTATATAATTTGGATTACTTAAGTATAGTATTAACACATGTTCCTACCTATAAAGCATGTACAATTTAATGCAGAATATATATAAAGGTCAAGACTAAATTTTCAATACTCATCTAACCCTAGATTTTACCATTGAAGTATATCTATTGTCATCTGTATCTAACGTCATTGTCATTTCATACCCAACACTAGATTTTACTGTTTAAAAGCACTTCAAACAAAACAAAATAATGAAGTGTTATTTTCTTTTACTTTACTTTTCTAACTGATTGCAATTCTAAACAGAATAAACAGTACAACATATGAAAGCATAGACATTTAATATATATGTCTCACAATGTTTGCCATATGGAAAATTGACATAGGTCTTATTGATATTCATGAAAGATGCTCACAATACTTTTATTATTAAGAACAACCATCTTATTTTGTGTTGTGTTGTAGCTGACAATATACCTGCCTTTCAGCACTTCTATGTTGTTTATTTTGACTTTTCCCTTATGTTTAAGATCATTTGATACATGGTATATTGAACCGTCATCACATGAGACATACAAACTGCCATCTTGTAGAGGAGTTATAGAGTTTGAATGTGATGGCAATTTCGTGTTATATATTTTGTTATCAATATAATTGTACCAGCATAGTGTTCTATCATTGCTCCAAAAAGAACAAAAGAATATTCTGTCACCAGAAGCATGTAACACACAGGGATACATGCAACCTTCTTTTGTTGTTATTGTACATGTCTCTCCTGTCTGATAATCAACACTCAGTAGTTCTCCCACACCACCTACTACTAACTTGTTGTTTATCATTGCAATGCCATTAGAAATACCAATTCCAGGAATTGATATGGATTTAAGTATGTGTTTATTGTTTATGTCATACATCTCTATATAGCATCTGAACTGCAGTTCAACTGTAACAGCCACTATAGAGTTGTTGACTGCAGTTACAGACCATGGTTCTCCCTGTACAGATATACTTTCTGTCTGTGATTCATCAGTGTTACAGATCATTAGTTTGTTCTCACAAGGTTGACAGAACACCAGTCTACAGAACACCAGTCTACCATCATCCATCATCTTTACATCTGTTATGAATTGGCTCTTGCCCATGAGGAATAGTGACTGAAGTTTGAACTGTTGATGAAGGAAGAAGATAGGTTGTCCTAGTTGATACTGATCTCTGTGTTTTCTTCTTTGGTCATTACCTGAGTAGTAGATACAATACTGATACTAAAGAACAACTGTGAATGTATATTATATGTGCAAAATAATAAAGAATGGTCTGATTAATTGTAATAAAAAACAGGATAACAACTCAAAGGAAACATTAAAAACTCAGTTTCAGCTTTAAACGTTTTATCCTGAGCGCATACACATGTATTTGTGTAGTGTTTAATCCAGATAATTGGAACTTATATAACAACTTGTTTATAACACAACCACACACTTATCACAATATACTCCATTTAATTACATCATTATGTGTTAGATTACACTGTCTTATTTGTTATGACAAAAACTTGCACTTCTAACCCTTGTCATTTTATTAACAATAGATATAAAATTTGTTCTAATCAAACAAACTCGTTTGTTGGGATTAAAACCAGATGGATGTTATTTATATTATGATTTGTAATTATCAGTCGCGGCAATCAAATACTTAGGGGTTAAAACACACATGTTTCATAAATAAATCAATTTGATAAGAGCATATGCAAATGTCAATAGTTCATACTTCTTAAAATTGACTGATCAATACACATAAAACTTGGAATGGAAATTATTTTCTTCAGTTGTCGACTCATTGATGATTACCCTACAATCAATTTTACCTTATTTAAAACTATATCCATGGTCAAATATTGGGGAAAAATATTGAAAATCTCTTAAAGTAATACCATTTACTTTGGATTTATAATAATTTGGTGGATGTAAATTTTCTCAACTTATAACTGATTTCATGAGTACAATAAACTCTTTTTTGAAATTTTGTATAATACCTATGAGGATTGATTTTACCTCACTGGAAATATTTTTCTGTAGAATGCATTTGTGTTAAAACAGTTTCATTTTGTTTTTCATGATAGATTGTCCATGCTTTTTGGATGTAAATTATTAAAGGTTGAATTATTTCCCCAAATAACATTCAAATAAACCAAATTGTTAATGCACATACCAGCTAATACATGATACATGCTATCAAAACGTTTTGTGAACGGTTTGACAATTTTAATAACTACAGTATTAATGACAAAACAATCTGTTAAAGAGAAAACAATAAGGATACGTTTCCTTCACATAGTGCCTCCTTCTGCTCTCAATTGTTTAGACTTTAGAAGTATATTTCAAATACTAATGATGGAAAATAGATTTGATTAAAGATGAAAAGTTCAATTTATCAAAAACATGTAATATTTATAAACTTACAGAGAGGAATAATGATTTGTCTGCCACATTCACATGTCAAACCTTTATGTAGGAGTTCCTATAAATGAAAAAAAAACTGTTGTATTATAATTGAAGTAAAAAAATAATGGGGAGATAACTCATTACAAGTTTTTAATGGCAAAAATTAAATTCACGAAGTCGGAAGACAAATAGTAAACAGACAACCTTCAATATAAGCTCTTTTTTCAAATACTATGTATACAATATTTTTCAATAACACAGATATTAATCGTAGTTCCAAAATGTTCTACTTGAAACCATAATGTGATTAGAAAGTTTTTTATGGCCCCGCAACGAAGCAACGATGTTGTGGGTGCCATATAGTTTTACCCTTGTCCGTAATTCTGAAATTCCGTAATTCTGTAATGCCGTCATTCCGTCATTCTGCAACAAATCATTATACTGAGTTTTTTTCTAAACGCCTTCAGATATTGGGCTGATTTTTTGTTTGTGAGTTAACCATGATGAGTTACAGATCAAGTTTAACTCTAGTTTTGCTGAAACTATGAGCTTTTAAATTGTCAAAAATCACAGTTATACAGACTTCTTTTCTAAATGCCTTCAGACATTAGGCTGATTTTTGGTATGTGAGTTAACAATGATGTGTAATAGATCAAGGTTAAGTTTCGTTCCGCTCCGCTAATTTTTGACGAAATTACGTGCTTTTGACTTTGATAAATTGTTGAAAATCAGTTGTACAGAGCTTTTTCTAAACGCCTTCAGATAGTGGGCTGATTTTGGTTTGTGAGTTAACCATGATGAGTTACTGATCAAGTTTAAGTTTGGTTCCACTCCTCTAGTTTTGCTGAAACTATGGGCTTTGGACTTTGCTAAATTGTTGAAAATCACAGTTATACAGACTTTTTATATGACCGCAAAAATTGAAATTTTTTTGGTTGTATATTGTTTTCACTTTGGCGTCGTCGTCATCGTCCAAAGACATTTGGTTTTCGCACTCTAACTTTAGTAAAAGTAAATAAAAATCTATGAAATTTGAACACAAGGTTTATGACCATGAAAGGAAGGTTGGGATTGATTTTGGGTGTTTTGGTCCCAACAGTTTAGGAATTAGGGGCCAAAAACAGGTCACAAATAACCTTTTTTCTTGGTTTTCGCCCAATTACTTTAGTATAAGTTAATAGAAATCTATGAAATTTTAACACAAGGTTTATGACCACAATAGGAAGGTTTGTATTGATTTTGGGAGTTTTGGTCCCAACAAATTAGGGGCCAAAAGGGTCCAAAATTAAACTTTGTTTGATTTCATCAAAAAATGAAGTATTGGGGTTCTTTGATATGCCAAATCTAACAGTGTATTCAGATTCTTAATTTTTGGTCCTGTTTTCAAATTGGTCTACCTTAAGGTCCAAAGGGTCCAAAATTAAACTTAGCTTGATTTTAACAAAAATTGAATTCTTGGTTCTTTGATATGCTGAATCTAAACATGTACTTAGATTTTTGATAATGGGCCCAGTTTTCAAGTTGGTCCAAATCAGGGTCCAAAATTGTTATATTAAGTATTGTGCAATAGTAAGAAATTTTCAATTGCATAGTATTCCGCAATAGCAAGAAATCTTCAATTGCACAGTATTGCGCAATAGCAAGAAATCTTCAATTGCACAGTATTGTGCAATAGCAAGAAATCTTCAATTGCACAGTATTGCACAATAGCAAGAAATATCTAATTGCACAATATTGGGCAATAGCAAGAAATTTTCAATTGCACAGTTTTGCGCAATAGCAAGAAATATTCAATTGCACAGTATTGTCCCGTTTTCAAATTGGTCTACATTAAGGTCCAAAGGGTCAATAATTAAACTTTGTTTGATTTTAACAAAAATTGAATACATTGGGTTCTTCAATATGCTGAATCTAACCATGTATTTAGATTTTTAACCAGATTTTTGTGACAAAAATGTCGGTTATTGATTTGGGGATGTACGGCGGGCGGACGGTCGGTCGGTCGGGCGGGCGTTTGGCAATCAAATGTTGTCCGTGCATTAACTCATGAACCGTTCAACCAAAGCATTTAAAATTTTAATATGTTGTTACTGACAACTAAATGAAGGTCAAGTTCAATAAGGGCGATTTTGACTTTAACCGTTCAGGAGTTATGGTTCTTGAAAGATTAAAAAATGGAGTTTCCAGTCGTGTCTGTGCATTTACGCATGAACTGTTCTACCTAAGCTTCCCAAATTTTTATATGTTGTTACTGATGACAAAATTGAGGTCATGTTCAATAATGGCGATTTTGACTTTTACCGTTCAGGAGTTATTGTTCTTGAAAGATTGAAAAATGGAGTTTCCAGTCGTGTCCTAGCATTTACGCATGAACTGTTCTACCTAAGCTTCCCAAATTTTAATATGTTGTTGTTGATGACAAAATGGAGGTCAAGTTCAATAATGACGATTTTGACTTTTACCGTTCAGGAGTTATGGTTCTTGAAAGATTGAAAAATGGTGTTTCCAGTCGTGTCCGTGCATTTACGCATGAACTGTTTTACCAAAGCTTCCCAAATTTTAATATGTTGTTACTAATGACAAAATAGAGGTCAAGTTCAATAATGACGATTTTGACTTTTACCATTCAGGAGTTATGGTTCTTGAAAGATTGAAAAATGGTGTTTCCAGTCGTGTCCGTGCATTTTCTCATGAATCATTCAACCAAAGCTTTTGAAATTTTAATATGTTGTTACTGATGGCAAATTAGAGGTCAAGGACAACAATGACGATTTTGACTTTTACTGTTCAGGAGTTATGGTTCTTGAAAGATTGTGAAATGGCGTTTCCATTCACGTTGTTGCATTTACTCATGAACCATTCAATCTAAGCTTTTCAAATTTTAAGATGTTGATACTGATGACAAAATGGAGGTCAAATTTGATATTGACGATTTTCACTTTCACCATTCATCAGTAAGGGAGCTACCATTTGATTTCTATGGGGGGGCTAGGATGAAAAATTTTGTCCTGCATTTTTTTTAGCTGTAATCTCTGTCCTGCCTTTTTTTTAGCTGTAATCTCTGTCCTGCCTTTTTATTTTTCACTCTGTTCGATCCTGCCTTTTTTTTTTAGTTTATCCTGACTTTTTTTCTACCTAAATTGTCGTCCTGACTTCTTTTTTTTGCAAGTGTCTCATCCTGCCTTTTTTTTTACTCAAAACTCCTGTCCTGCCTATTTTTTTCAAATTTCATCCTAGCCCCCATATAAAAATCAAATGGTAGCTCCTTAATGGTTCTTGTGATATTGCCAGGACACAAATAAATATTAATAAATCCGGTTTGCTGTCGTCGTGACAGCCTCTTGTTAATATTTGGGCCCGGTTATCAAATTGGTCCACATTGAGGTCTCAAGGGTCTAAAATTGAACATTATTTGATTTCATCAAAAATTGAATTCTTGGGGTTCTATGATATGCTGAATCTAACCATGTATTTAGATTAAGTTCTTAGACCACATTCATTCTGTGTCAGAAACCTATGTTTTGTCAACTATTTAATCACAATCCAAATTCAGAGCTGTATCAAGCTTAAATGTTGTGTCCATACTTGCCCCAACTGTTCAGGGTTCAACCTCTGTGGTCATATAAAGCTGCACCCTGCGGAGCATCTGATTTTCTAAATGCCTTCAGATAGTGGGCTGATTTTTGGTATGTGAGTTAACCATGATGAGTTACAGATCAAGTGTAAGTTTTGTTCCGCTCTGCTAATTTTTGTTGAAATTACGGGCTTTGGACTTTGATAATTTGTTGAAAATCACAGTTATACAGCATCTTTTTCTTTACGCCTCCAGATTTTGAGCTGATTTTTGATATGTGAGACTACAATCATGTTTGTCTCCACATGTGTTCTTCAAATTGCAGATTTTTCAACATTCGTGTCACTTTGACACATCTAGTTTTTATTAAATATACAACTGAAATGGATTTATGAAATGAAAAGGAAGGGATTTGGTGACTCAAACTATTTACATTTTCAAAACCCATTACAGAACAGTATATTAATTATTGTTAATCATCTTCAAGTCACTGTGTGGATACTGCTCACAACTTGTGCAAATTAAGACAGCATATAGGATCATGATAAACAATTGTTGAGTAGATGAATACAATGACTGGATTTCAACACATATAGAGACTTTTAAAAAGGCAAAGAAGTCAAATAATTACCATAAAAATTTGCAAGCCATTTTGTTTATCAGTAAATTATGATTTACCTTAAGAAGATCATTTGTTTGCTGAACTGATGTTTTTATTCCTTGGATGGAAGTTCCCATTACTTGAACTCTTGTATCCATTCCTTCAACTGCTGTATCCGTTCTATGAACTGCCAAGTCTATATCTTGAACTGTTGTATCCATTGCCTGAAAAGCTGTCTCTGCAGAACTGTTCAGTCCACTTAATGAAGAACTGACAGCTTGGATGGACGAATGAACACTTTCCATGGTTGACTTTATCTTCAATAAAAAAATATATGATACACTCTTGAAGGTCTTGATTTCTTTTTATTGGTGGACAAGCATAATTAATTGTATTACACATAAATGCAAATGACACAAGTGAATTTAATTTCTAAAATTTTCAATTGGAAATAAAGTGATTTTCTTCGAGCTGTTTAAAGTTCTTTAATAGGGTCATGAATAATAAAAGCTTTCCCCACTTAAAAAAATAATGTACATTATAAATTAAACAGTACATAGAAATTATACCTCTTCTATCTGTTGATGAAGATCAAGGAGGAATGTGAAGTATTTTTTACATAGTGACTCATCTAGTGGTCTGTGTTCTATCCTAACAAGATCATCTTGTTTGGTTGGATCAAGTCTCAGGACATATGTGACTAAGTCTGGCCATAAGGTGTTGTATTCAGTTTGAGTAATACAACCTGTCGTATTATGACTCAAGTAATCATTCTTGTATTGTCGTAGCAGTTGAACAGCTTCCGCTTCAGGTTGTGATAGATTACAACAGTTTAATAAAATAAGACTGGAAAGGCTGATATCCAGTTCATTTAGTTGAACAGGATTAGCTGTGAATTTACAGTGACAGTTGTGGATACCAGGTCCTGGATTTTCAGAATACAACTTGTTCCATTGGCAGTAAACCAAAGGCAACGCAGAAGGGTTATGGCAGTTTGGTTTGTCTTTACAACACCAAGAGTTTCTGTGTCGAAGGTGAAATAGAGTGTGAATAACTTGTTGACTATTGATAAATGCCTGAATGGATCCAAACCCACCAGTTGTAAAGTCATGCTCTATCCTTTGTTGAAACAAAGGAGTCACAACTTCTAAAATGACAGATCCAACCACCAAGTATCTACGTTGATCTTCTCTGTCCATCCTTCAATAAATTGAAAACAGTGTAAACAATGCTCATGATGCTTAATGTTTTGCTTTTAATTTCTGTTGCATATCTTCAGATATTCATCATAAAATCATTAGGAAGATCATTATTGTTTTTTTTGTAACTGATGGTTACCTTCAAAAATCTAATATCCATGCAATGAGATAGACTTCATATATATATTTTTTTAAATAATGCAATAAACCTATAATAAGCAGTGGTTTTGAAGTTTATGGAAGTACACCACTAATTCATGGTCCCATTGCTTTCTATGTTAAATTCCTCCGTTTCAAGCAGGCACACCTCTTTTGTTTTAAGTTCAAATAAAGTGGCAATCATTGCATTGCAAAGCAACACTTTATTTTTTCTTGTACTGACAAAATCAACATCTTAATTGAATATAAGAAAGAACTGGTTCCCAGAACTTCGATGTATCCAAACAGGTACTTTAGATCTGACAAACAGACAAAATGTACCCTCTTTTTAAAATTTGATGCAGTTTTTTTAATATTCAAAATTAAAAGTCCAAAAGTGTTCTACAGTGATCACCAGTCCTTCAGCTTTCATTTGATACCAAAAATACCTAAATATTCTACATATTTTGAAGGTTACTCTCATGTGTAGGAACTATTTTGTGTAAAATATGTACTACTTTCTGGTAGGTGCTTTCTGGTGGGGCCGAATTAGTGGTGTTACACCTTATGTGCTTGAGACAATATCTTATTGTGTACCTTGGAAAAGTTTATTTCAGGAAAGCATCTTTAAATTATCATCCTCAATTGTATTAATTTACTAATTGATCCAATATTGATTGAATTACAATTGCAAAAAAGAAAGTAGATTGCATTAAAAAATTGTCAGCTTTAGAAAAGATATGAATTAAACATACTTGTTTTTGTATGAGTGAAGATATATTACAAATATATTGTTATTTATATACTTATTGTCATTCGCGTCGGCGAATGACTATATAAAGATAGACAAGACTTTACTTTGAAAATATAATCTTTAAAACGTTTAAAGTGACGAATTTCTGTTTAGACGCTTGATTTTGTCTCCTGTCAGGGACGTTGAAGTGTTGGTGATAAAAACAAAAATGTTAATATGATGACAAATTGGCACAAGACAAGGAAGTGGAAACAAACTTTTGTATAAACAAGTATAATTGATAAATATAAATATAAATTATAATTTATGTGAAAAAGTATCTCATAAAAGAAAAGACGGTGAAGTGTTGATGATAAAGAATACTTTATACAAAAACGGTAATATGATGACAATTTGGCATACGATATGGAAATGTAAAAAAACTTTTATATAAACAAGTTATAATTGATAAATATAAATTATATTTTATGTGAAATACTGAATCATTAGTTACGTTTTATTTCGAAGTAGCATGTGTTGACAATGATGTAAATATACACTTTAGTTGTCTCATGACCTACTAATGAAAGAAAATATGGGTATTCTGTTTCTGAGCTTCTAAAAACAAATTTGTTTTAAAATGTAAAAAATGCGTTGAATTTACGACATATTTTTATGAATAAGAATCTTTTTATCTAATCAACCTGTTTTCGCTATGAAAAGATTGTTTTTGCCAAGATTGTTCTTTCACTTTCGTGCAATTTATTTTGATTTTGAGATGGTCCCTATAAAGCTTTAATCATACCTGGGGTTTACATTTGCACAATCACGGTTGTTTTCGCCTTTTAATATTACATTGTGGGATCGCGCACAGCTATCAATTTACCTGTTTACCGACATTAGCGTTTTAAATCGAGGAGCGTTTTAAATCGAGTGGTGTCCTTGACATCAGGTTACATGTCAAACCAACTGAAACGTATCAGTACCTCCCAATTACAAGTACACATCCTAAACATACTTTTAGAAGTATTATTACAGGTGAAACAATTCGTCACATAAGAAACAATAGCAACGAAACTGATCTCAACAAACATCTTCTGACTTTGGAGAATAAACTTATAGATAGAGGCTATGATAAGTTGGAAACGGCAAAAAACATTAAAGATGTGAAATACAAGATTAAACGATGCAGTACTCTGTCAAATAATTTTAGACAAAGGGAAATTCCACTTACACTAGTAACTAAATATAACCCTACAGTTATAAATCTTAACAGAGCTATTAAGAAGCATTGGCAAATTTTGCAAAGAGATGAATATTGTAAAACAATATTCAAACAGATGCCTATCATTGCGTATAAACGCAGTAAAAATTTAAAAGAGCACCTAGCAAAAACTAGACTTTTAAATAGGGAGACTTTTGAGAAGGGACCCTTGCTAAAATAAAACTTAGCTAAAAAATCCCGAAACATCGTTAATTAATTATATATATATTTCTAGTAAAAAAAAAGGCAATTAGTCATTACGACTCTATAAAAACGGTGTCAAGTCTTGAGGTTTAAAAATGTATGTTGGTGATGGGAATCTTTGCATTTGTGGAAAGTTTACCCAAATGTTTGTTAATTTGATTTAAAGGTCATAGGTCAAGGTGATATGAAGGTATCAATGGTGTTTGACACACCATCTCAATTTAATACACCTACCAAATATGATAAGTCAATGTCAAAGGATAGATTTATACCCTGGACAAAGTTGTATGAGAAGAAGAAAAACTACTAAAACAGTATGGCTCCCTTCATCTGAAGGGAAGACATTATAACAATGCAAAACATTGAGAAATGACAAAAAATAATAGAACAAAAATTACAAAACAATGCAATAACCATTGAAGGTCCAACATTTACTCTCAGAAAAACAAATATAACATTGGGTGGGCTGGAAGGGTAAACATGTGAAGATGACAACTTAAAAACTTTTTTAAAAAAATTTCTTAAACACATATTTTTAAAATAATTATCATTCGTTTATTCACAAAATGCCAATCGAATGACCTCAGCTTTTTTAAAAAGCTAATCTTGTTACATTTTATTGTAGATAAAACAAAAAAGAAAGTAGGTCACATAGAAATAAAATGTCTGAATTGGGCTTGTGGTTAATGCAATCACAAGTTCACATTTTAAAATTCTATTAATTTAAGATGTAATGTTTTGAAAATATTGAATAGTTAATTTTGTTCACACCACTTGTCTTACCTTTGTCTTGATTATCTCATTTCTTTTAATATTTCTTCATCTTGATAACACAACCTTGGGCTGGAAACAGGAAATTCCCTTTACTATTTATAGTACAAAAATGTACCATAAAGAAGATCACATGATTAAAATTAATGTAAACAGTTAAGTAAGGAGGGAAATTTAAAACTAAAATTGAAAAATTGTGGAAAATATATATTTTATTACAACTGATATTAAATCATTCAATTAGTTATTTGGTTTGATATATCACAAATAAAGGAACACAGTAGTATGCTACTGTTCACTATTCATAAATCGATTGAGAGAAAATAAATCCGAGCAAAAAACTAAAACCAAGCTACAGATCAAATTCAATCCAACAGGGTTTTTTGTATAAGTTATGGTCTATTGCTGGGGCAATTTCTTGAGCATGTTGAGGATAGCATATTATTGCAATTTTCTGTTTGTAATATATATCTTAATTAGATGCATTGTATTAAGTATGAATCTAAGCATATGAATTAGTTTTGAGTTTTTATACGGGTTGCAGAGGGTATGATGTTTTTTACCCGTCCGTCAGTCCATCAGTCTGTCCGTCAGTCCGTCCATCAGTCCTGTTTCTTTCATCGCAACTACTCTCAAACCAAACAACAGAATTTCACGAAACCGTTTTAGATAATAAGGAAAACCTACATTGATGTGCATATCGACAGGAAATTGCAGTTCAACTTTTTTCTAGGAGTTACGCCCCTTTGAACTTATTTACTTTAATGTACTACTGCAACAGTTTGTCATCGCAACTCCTCTCAAACTAAACAACAGAATTTCACGAAACCTTTTCAGATAATAAGGACATACTATGTAGTTGTGCATATCGACAGGAAATTGCGATTCAATTTTTTTTTAAGGAGTTACGCCCCTTTGAACTTATTTACTTTAATGTACTACTGCAACAGTTTGTCATCGCAGCTCCTATGAAACCACACAACATAATTTCACGAAATTTTGTAGATAATAAGGACATACTATGTAGCTGTGCATATTGACAGGAAATTATGATTCAATTTTTTTTCTTATACAATTTTTTTTTCTTACACATATTTTATTTCTCCGATGACAATGTGAGGTGTGGGGTATGTGAGCACGCTCACTAAGGTTCTTTAATTTTCTGGTGCTGTGAAATTACCTGAAGTTGTTATACAAATAAGTTTTAGGGAAATTAAACCCTGCTACTTCTAGTGTTAAATTGTCACCCCATTTGGCAATATCTGCATCTGAATATATTACAAGTTATGAATTTAATGAATGTAAATTCATGAATGCATCAGTGACAACTTTATGCTTGTCTCATTTAAATGTAAAGCCACCCAAGGTATGGCCAGGGTTACGTTTCAGTCATTAAGGTATTGTAATTCTCCTGCTTTTACTCAAAGAATTTTATCTTTTATTGTTCCAACTCATCAATACAGTTTAAATTTTACATAGAGCTATTTAATCATGTGGTTAAGAGATCAGCACTGTTAAGACTGAAATACTTTTTTTGTGACGCAATCTTAGATTTATATCTCTGAGCTCCGTTTGAGCAATTCTAATTCCATGATGAAAATATTTTTTACCCTTGTTCTTTGTATTTATAAGGAATCATCATGATTATAAATTAGTACAAGGAAAAGTTAGATATTTGAAAAAAATGAAATTACCTATGACCAATTACAAAAAAATGTGTTGACTTGTAATTGAGTGTGCTGTCAGCTGATTGCAACCATCAAATGTGAAAAAAGACTACATTAAAATCAGCATAATGGTTCAAAGCCAGAAGTTTCATGGTTGGCTTGTTAAAACGGTGAAATTTCTAATAATAGTAAATGTAATTTTTGTAAAACAGAAGACGAAGATTACTTACAATTCTTTATTACATGTTCTTTTTTAAAAGTTTTTTTGTATAAAGTGGAAAATCTTCTTGCACAAATCAATTTTAAAAATAAGATATCAGTTAAACATACAGTATTTGGATACAAAATATCAGATAAAGGTTATTATGGTTTCAACTATTTTTTGACAAATTTTGTAGGACTGCTAGATTTTTGGGACAATTCTAGGATGCTTTGACACATAAAGATAATTTCATTCAAATTTAATTATTTTCTAGATTAGACACAGCAGAAACAGCTACCTCACAACTTGATCATGAACACGAGATAGAAGATGTCACATCAACAAGTGATACCATAGCGGAGGAGGATGAGGATGAGGAGAATGGGGAGAGTGAAACATCTAAAAATAGCACAGACCGGTTACAGAGTACAGACAAATTAACCTCAGACACACCGGAATCTTTTACAAAACCACAGCAACACACAGAAAGTTTAAAAAAGCATGAAAGCTCTGTATGTTTTTATGATATTGATAAAGACATAAGGAAAGGGATTTAAGTATTATTTAGAAATAGAAAGTTTTTTGTTATAAAATATATACATGCAAGGTTTAGGACTTGATATAAAGAAAAATCTTATAAATAAGTTAAGTCTCAAACGATAAGCCTGATGCCTTAAAATAAATACTCTTTATAATCAGTCAAATGGCAATGATTTTGGCTTCATATCTTATATTTTGAAAAATTGATACTTTCTGGTTGCTGAATCTTATTACTTCATATATGTATATCATTTTCTCAAAATACAAGTTAAGGGAAAACAAATTTATGGTCAACATTATTTTTTTCAGACCAAATATACATGGAGGATAGATTTGGGCAAAACAGAACCTTTTTGGAAAGGTATTTATCTGTAGATCAGCCATCCTTTATTATATGTTTTTTATCCAACATATTATAGGATTTTTTGTTATTTGCATATTTGATCAATTACACCATTTAATTTATATTTTCCTATAAAATTGTAAAAAACTAGTAGATTTGAGAATTTAAAAAGCTCGATCCTAAAAAGAATACAAAAATCACATTATCATCTGGGAAGGGCTTTTTATTTGAAAAGGTTAATAACACATCTGTTTTTCCTTTAAATGTTTTATTAATAAAGTGTTGAGAAATGTCTAATTATTGTTGTTTTATATATATATTGCTTTGTTATACATGTATCAATTGGGATATGTTAATGCATAAATAATTTTATCTCTTCTGTATGCATTTGAATCTATAGTGACAAGTTTGATCAATATTGATTTACAACCAAAACATTGATTTAATTTCTCTCAATAATTTCTTAACATATCCATTTGAAATAGTGCACTATGTATTTTGCATTATATCATAAGAGAAACAGATTTTACCAATTTGACAAGTTGACTACAATTTTTATCAACTAATAATCTGATTTTGGAAGTAACGCATCTTCTGATTGGCTGACCTGATTTTGTTATCAGTCCCTAGACATAATAAAGTCATGTGACTGTGACGTCATCAACGTTTTTTCATAATATTCTACGGTTTAAAATGGAATTTAGAAATAAATTATAAGAAATAATTTGCGTGTTATTCAGTGTGCACCAAATTTTTTATGTTATTTCTTCATAGTCAGAAAAAATATTACAGCCATTCCTTTAAATATTTGAATTATTTCCAAATTTTGGAATGATCTGTAAATATGTATTTCTAAGTTAGAATATTTAAATATTTAAGTATTGATAACTATTCAAATGAATGGATTTATGTTGTAGAATCTACATTTTTTTTAAAACTCTGATGCTATATATTTAGATCTTTTTTACAAATATTAGTTCATGATTGACTATCTATATATTGTAGGCTGGTTTCAAGGACTATCAGAAAAGTTTTTATCATGTGATTGTCCCAAAATGTTATTATTGGCAGGTATCTTGATTTATTTGCATTTAACACTTGAAGGGGCAAATTACAAGTTAATTTATAGTATAAGTTATATGTTGCAAGATTAATTTAAAAGAAGTAAAAGTACTTTTTAATCTCATTTTCTTTAGTTTTTCATTTAAAAAATGTTAAAGTGCAGCAGAAAATAACAAAATGATGTTCAGATATCAAGACCAAATAAGGAAATGTATGTTTAACGTGTTGAGATGCTAAATAATGAGTAAGTGATATATTTATACATTTTGTTATCTGATACAAATATTGCTTTGTTGTAGGAGTGGATAGACTAGATAAAGAACTGACCATAGGTCAGATGCAGGGTAGGTGTAGTTAACAATATTAACAGTAATTGGTGTGAAAAGAACAACTGTTATCCGTAACTCTTTTTTATTTTTTATTTTAAAAACATCACACAAATAGATAGTTTTTAATAATGATTTGAATTCCACACAGAGAAAGAAATTTCGAACCATCAAAGGAAAGTTCAACACATAGATTGTTAATTTAAAAGACTGATTATCTTATTGATGAGAAAAATTTAAAGAAATAAATCTGATTATGCCGAAATATAATTATTCAAAGAAATAAAACTGCTGTTGCTGAAAGATAACTATTTTATAAAATGCATCTACTATGACTGGAGTGAATAAGAACCATTTGATTTTCCTTAAAGCATGTAAAGGGTATTATCTGAACGTCATCAACACCCAAATTTTTGAATTAATGATAAAAGTTGACGTTCAAAATGCTTTGAATATGGTTTGTGTCCAAGTTTCTATAAGAGAGGGGCAAAAAACACCAGAGATGCATTCCAACTAAAAAAATGAAAATAATCGAATAAAGTCATGGCTAAAAAAAAAGACAAACAGACAAACAATAGTACACAAAACACTATATTGTAAAATAAAGACCGAAAGCAACACGAACCCCACCAAAAACTGAGGGTATTCTCAGGTGCTCCAGAAGGGTAAGCATGTCCTGCTCAACAAGTAGCACCCATCATGTTGCACATGTTAGAACTAACCCAGTAATTAGTCTTAAGTTGGTATGTCACATTCAGAAAAAAATGGAAAAAATTGTCATTTTAAAAGAAAAAAAACTAAATCAGTGTGAATGGAGTATCTGTCTCACAAATTAATTAATCATATCACTTCTGTTCTATTAAATTAAATGAGAAAGAACTTGCGCGCCATATCACCTCATTTTCAAATTAAATTTTTCAGGAAAGTTCCAGATGCAGGTTTTACCTCAGTGTGGTCATGCTGTGCATGAAGATAGTCCAGATAAGGTAAATGATAAAAACTTATAATAGTTACCAGTCTAATGATTGTTTATGCCAGACGTGTGTTTTGTCTATAAAAGACCACTGTAAGTTCAGAAATTATTGCATGCATTTATTATTTCAATAATGGAAGAATAGACAAACATGCAAGATTAATTATTTTAGGTTGAAGAAAATCTGCAAACAGATATATGAATCAGATCTCAGAATGTGAGCTCTTATAATTATGATACTCACCCATTCACATTATTCGCAATAATAAAAACCTTGTAATAATTTCTAAACTTACAGTTATCCGTGATACTCTAGTACTTTGTTTGTATAATATAATAGTGCTCTTTTATCATTTTATAAATGTAATAATCGTATTTTCCATCCAACCTGTTTGGCCTAGAAATATGTATATATAATGAGGTTTAGGATGAGAGAAAGTAAGATTTTGTTATTTTTCTGTTATAGACCACTAAATTTATTCTTTTGACAACCCTGTATACCATTGGGATCCACTTAAGGGAGCTCTACTTAAATGTAGCTTTAGAGATTTTGGTTCAGCCGATCTTCTGCCTATATTAAAATTATTTTTCTGTTACAGGTAGCAGATGTCCTTGCCACATTTATGGTCAGATATAAAGTTGCTGAAGCTACTCATAATTTTGAAAGGTATTCTATTTGTAGTTGTGTATTGCTAAGTTATTTTTTTAGAAAGAACCTGAACATTTAAGTTTGACAGCTTTTTAAGACATTTTCTACAAGAGGAGTACAAAAACACAAAATATAATAACTTCATCTTACAACTGAGGACCATTCAATTTCAAAATTACTTTTAACAAATTCAGGAAGATAATTCAAGTTTTAACAGCGAAAACAGCAATATGCAATTGTAAAAATGTACAGAGGACACCAAGGAGACTATCCTGAAGGGTATAAGATCTTGCTGCAATAGTAATACGAGTAATCTTGAGAAGAAATGTAAAAGCAATTGAAAGACTCCTAAGAGTAAATTGTGAAGGTGGATTTGATAAGCGTTTTGTACCTGTTTTAAAGGAAATTTTGAATAATAAGTCAAAACTTGTATAATCCAAAAGATGTCTTTATGGTCTTGTGGCTTTTCTAGGACTTCTTTGCGCCAACAATATATGAACTATGCAAGTTCTTGAAAAGTAATCTATTACACTGATACACTTAACACGATCATAGTTTTGTAATAAAATTTTATACACACTTTATAAAAATCAAGAATGGAAATTGATAAATAAATAGATAGCAACATTTATATTGGTACAATGTACAATGAAATCTACAAATTATCCGAAGATTTTTCTAGATTCATAAATGATAAAGGATAATATCAGTGAGGAACAATTGTAAACCTAGGACTTTTTGAAATTTTGTATACTTAATTTATTGGTGTGAGATTAGATTGTAATTTTCTTTTCAGAGCATTTCCAGGCTGTTGAAAACTGGATGACAGCATTAAGATTTTCTTATGTAGATATGCAATTACCAAGCAAAGCAGATGTAATTGGATTCATAATTGTTACAGCATGCATGTGCCTTTTCATGTTATTTGGCATTAAAAAGGCTTAGACAGAATAAGATATATGATACCTCTGGTTAAATCACAAATAAACCATTGGTGGTGTTTCAATTTTGAATTTGTTACAAAAGTATTGCAATGTGCAAATGATCAGTTGCAATAGCTTTTTGTTAGCAATTTTTTTTTGTAAACCTGTTTCCTCAAGAGGTAACACTCAGACAACTTGTTAAGTTTCTGTAAAAAGTAAGTTAGCAAAGGCTTATCATATTAAGGCCAACTAAAATTAATTAGTAGATTTTCATCCAGATTTTTGAAAAAAATGGGGCAGGTGGGAGGATTTTATTTTTTTAATTTTATTTCATTAGAAATCCTCTTGTGACATGTTCTTCATATATGCAAGTGTAATAATAAGCTATTATCATGTAAATGCATGCATAAGGTATCGTATAAAGTTTTTATAATTCATAAATGAATATCTCTGATTGACAACCACTTTTCTACATGTTATTGCCTCTTTAGAATCCTATTTCATAGAAAACAGCAAAAACATTGAGAAACGCTCTCTTCACTTGGAATACCTACACCAAATTTATTTTGCTTTCTAAGCAATGGTTTGTAGTCCCAATAATATGAAGTAAATGCATTGATATGCAACACAAGTATTAGAAGTACAGAACAAAATGAAAACTCAAACAGTGTTGAAATAATAGGGTTGGTCCTTATCAGTGCAAGATGCAAATATAATTACAATGTAAAACATCATTTAGCAAGAAAGAAATTGTTTAATGACTCTATTGAGGGCATTGGGACAGAGGATGTTTGCTGTTTGTCAACAAAAAACGACAGCCATGGGTAAATCTAAATCTAAGGGCTTGCTATAAATTGATAAAATGCGTATGTTTGTACTTTTTGAACTTCATACATCTATCAAGTTCATGCTTATTCCAGTCATGATTTTTGTACAAATGTGTTCCACGATTCTTATAAAGCTTTGGGTATCATTCACAGTCCAAATTCCCTGACACAAAGTCATTGTATAAATAATAAAGTCCAAGATGTTCTAATCACAAACATTTGTGACATACCGCGATTTGCGTTCTTGGGAACAGCGTATTACTCGTAACTCGAATTTTTCATGCCGTTTTGTACTCAATCTCTATTTTGGTATAATGATGTTGTCATCATAGAGCAGCAGAATATGTCGACTGAATCATTTCGTAAGAGTACTCCTAAGAAATACAAAAACCGATATTTGAAACAGGAAGTTTCGAATGAAACGAAATTATCGACGGTTACCTGTAATGGAAACCAACAAAATCCGGTAATTGTAAATTTTTCAAAATAAAAAAATCGGGGCAGGAAGATTTCAGAGGGGTGGGCGGGGATGAAAATCTATCAATTAATTTTAATTGGCCTGATCTAAATAAATGTCCTTTAAGTATTTTTGCTAGAATCCAGAATGAGTATTTTTAAACTGAAAAACTAACCCTAACTGGTTATTATAACCCTGTTTAGTATGTAGGCTCAATCTGTTATGCAAAAGATGTGTAGTTATATAAGCATTTCCATTCATTTCATTCTATGTATGTAATTTGTTAACCCAGTAATTGAATTTGTGTGCAAATAAAGTCTCTATGTATTACTATTTTATTGCACAGTTATTCTTTGTAAGCAGCCTGCATAAAAAAATAGGATATTTTTATTTGGTTGTTCTTTTTTGTAGAACATCCATTTTGTCATTTATTTACTTTTAATGATGCTTTTGACATACCTGTATTTGATTTAATATTTATTATTTGAATGTAGAAACTGACTTTTGACAATGCTTACTAGATAAAGATGTGATGTTTTGTTAATATTATATGTGAACTTATTTCGTCTTATATTTTTTTTTTTTTTAACTCTGAGATTTCAGAGTTTCACTTTATGAAACAGCACACTTAGGCAAAGAATATACTAAGTTTTTTCTCACGTATATCAGTAAATATAACACATGTTGCCACCTTTTTAGCTCACCTGTCCCGAAGGGACAAGTGAGCTTATGCCATCACTTGGCGTCCGTCGTCGTCCGTCGTCGTCCGTCGTCTGTCGTCGTAAACTATTTCAAGAATCTTCTCCTCTGAAACTACTGGGCCAAATACTTTCAAACTTTAACTGAATGTTCCTTAGGATATCTAATTTATAAATTGTATCCGAAGTTTTGATCTATCAACAAACTAACTCAAAAACCAAAGCATTTAGAGCAAATCTGAATTGGTAATTTTAAGGAAATTTTGCTGTTTTTGGTTATTATCTTGAATATTATTATAGATAGAGATAAACTGTAAACAGGAATAATGTTCAGCAAAGTAAGATTTACAAATAAGTCAACATGACGGAAATGGTCAGTTGACCCCTTTAGGAGTTATTGCCCTTTATGTGACGTATATAATTTTTCTGACGTCAGACACTCAAATCAATCCATGTGTTCTTAGACAGTAGATGTTTTTGTGTCCTGTTAAATTGTTTCTTTTAAAAGTTTTGGATTCTCATAAATTCTATGTATAACTTTTGGACTAGTTTGAATCTCGGTGTATTTCTGTAATTTATTCTTACATACTTTTGATTTTTTAACCCTGTATACGTACATTGTCTATATAGATTTTAAAATTGTTTGTATGCACATTGAACGACAAATTTATGTGACGTATATAATTTTTCTGACGTCAGATACTCAAATCAATCCATGTGTTCGTAGATAGTAGATGTTTTTGTGTCCTGTTAAGTTGTTATACGATGATGACTGATGTACCCATATTTTGACTATTTTATTAATTGTGACTGTTTATTTAACGCATCATGTAAATGTAGCGGAATTTGATGAGACTGTTATTAAAGTGAGAGGGTTAGCGCTATAGAACCAGGTTTAATCCACCATTTTCTACATTTGAAAATGCCTGTACCAAGTCAGGAATATGACAGTTCTTGTCCATTCGTTTTTAATGCGTTTTGTTTTTTGATTTTGCCATGTGATTATGGACTTTTCAAATTGATTTTCCTCTGAGTTCAGTATTTTTGTGATTTTACTTTTTATAGTCAATTTTTAACCATTTTTCGTAAATCTTAGTAATCTTTTACAAAAATCTTCTCCTCTGAAACTACTGGGCCAAATACTTCCAAACTTTAATTGAATGTTCCTTAGGGTATCTAGTTTGTAAATTGTATCCGAAGTTGTGATCTATCAACAAACATGGTCGCCATTGCTAAAAATAGAACATAGGGGTCAAATGCAGTTTTTGGCTTATAACTCAAAAACCAAAGCATTTAGAGCAAATCTGACATGGGATAATATTGTTTATCAGGTCAAGATCTATCTGCCCTGAAATTTTCAGATGAATCAGACAACCTGTTGTTGGGTTACTGCCCCTGAATTGGTAATTTTAAAGAAATTTTGCTGTTTTTGATTATTATCTTGAATATTATTATAGATAGAGATAAACTGTAGACAGCAATAATGTTCAGCAAAGTAAGATTTACAAATAAGTCAACACGACGGAAATGGTCAGTTAACCCCTTTAGGAGTTATTGCCCTTTATAGTCAATTTTTAACCATTTTTCGTAAATCTTAGTAATCTTTTACAAAAATCTTCTCCTCTGAAACTAATGGGCCAAATACTTCCAAACTTTAACTGAATGTTCCTTAGGGTATCTAGTTTGTAAATTGTATCCGAAGTTATGATCTATCAACAAACATGGTCGCCATTGCTAAAAATAGAACATAGGGGTCAAATGCAGTTTTTGGCTTATAACTCAAAAACCAAAGCATTTAGAGCAAATCTGACGTGGGTAATATTGTTTATCAGGTCAAGATCTATCTGCCCTGAAATTTTCAGATGAATCAGACAACCTGTTGTTGGGTTGCTGCCCCTGAATTGATAGTTTTAAGGAAATTTTGCTGTTTTTGTTTATTATCTTGAATATAATTATAGATAGAAATAAACTGTAAACAGCAATAATGTTCAGCAAAGTAAGATCTTCAATTAAGTCAATTTGACCAAAATTGTCAATTGACCCCTTAAGGAGTTATTGCCCTTTAAAGACTT
Source organism: Mytilus edulis (assembly GCA_019925275.1). Lineage (NCBI taxonomy): Eukaryota > Metazoa > Mollusca > Bivalvia > Mytilida > Mytilidae > Mytilus > Mytilus edulis. The sequence goes on from CM034361.1 coordinate 56,922,027, forward strand.
TTTGCACAATTTGTTCATCATGTTGACTTACTTTTAAAAATCTTCTCCTTTGAAACTGCTGTATCAATTTCAGCCAAACTTAGGCTAAATGAGTTTCAGAGTATCTAGTATAAATTTTATATTTTATTTCCTTGTGTGTCAAGAAACATAGCTCCTATGGCTAAAATAGAACATAGGAGAAAATGATTATTTTTTTTGGCTTTTGAAGAAAATAGGACGATCCAAAAAACATTAAAATAAATTGAAAAGCAAAAATAATCATTGATGAGAGATTTAACCAAAAGAATTAAGGTGAGCGATTCAGGCTCTTGAGAGCCTCTTGTTTTAGTAATGCTGAGAGTGATTATCTAAATAGAATAAGGCTGAAGAATGGGTCCATTGGTTTAATATAATAACTACTTGAACTTTAATACGCAGTAAAAGAACAGTCAGGTCGGTTTTAAAAGAGATTAGATAATCACAAATTTCACAATACATGAGGAAAATCAACATTCAGGACTAGCTGTTGTAAATAGTTATTAAAGGTACCAGGATTATAATTTAGTATGCCATACGCGTGTTTCGTCTGCATAAGACTCATTGGTGACGCTCATATCAAAATATTTATAAAGCCAAACAAGGACAAAGTTGAAGAGCCAAAATTCCAAAACGTTGTGCCAAATACGGCTAAGGTAATCTATGCCTGGGATAAGAAAATCCTTAGTTTTTCGAAAAATTCAAAGTTTTGTATAAACAGGAAATTTATTAAAATGACCACATTATTTATATTCATGTCAACACTGCAGTTACTACTGGGCTGGTGATACCCTCGGGGACGAAACGTCCACCAGCAGGGGCATCGACCCAGTGGTGTAAATCAAAGGTACCAGGATTATAATTTAGTATGCCAGACGCACGTTTCGTCTTCATAAGATATATATTTTGTAACTGTCCATAACATGTAGTGGATCAGATTTTGATACTGTTAACTTACAAGTATCAAACTCTATTCCAGTCATATTCTAGACAATCAATAGAATTAACAGAAAATGTTAAAATCACCAACACCATTTACTTTAGATGTAATACCAAAAAATATATATATAGATATATTTTATATACAAATATAATGTATCTTAATGCAGAAATGAAGCTCCAATCACCGACCTTTTCTAGTACTTATAAAAGGTTGGTTTCAGTAAATAAGATTTTTGTTTCTTTTTCAAATAGATAAGAATCTTTTTTACATGAGTCTGTGTAGTTAATGAGAATCCAGAAGCATTAATTTGCCTATCGTGATGTTTTTATTGCTTTTTTGGTTTCTATTAAAGATCCAATCTAACTTCTACATAATCAATGTTAAAGGGTACCATGAACTTACCTCCAGGTGTAGTTATATGAAGATGTCATTATTGGGTGATAAGGAGGTGATTTTAACCATCACTAATGCTTGCCTTTTTCTATGTAAACATTGAGATCTCACAAACATGTTTAACCCCGCCGCATTTTTGCGCCTGTCCCAAGTCAGGAGCCTCTGGCCTTTGTTAGTCTTGTATTATTTTAATTTTAGTTTCTTGTGTACAATTTGGAAATTAGTATGGCGTTCATTATCACTGGACTAGTATATATTTGTTTAGGGGCCAGCTGAAGGACGCCTACGGGTGCGGGAATTTCTCGCTACATTGAAGACCTGTTGGTGACCCTCTGCTGTTGTTTTTTGGGAAGACGGCTTCAAGCCGTCAATCCCCAATGGGGTTGACCAGAGTGACATTTCCTCACATCATTCATTTTGTTTTTATAGTGTGGAAAACCCCCCAACAAATCTTACTAAGAATGATGAGATGGGGAGACACAAATGAATAAATTGACTTTAAACACTTTTTTACACATTTCCCTTCTGTTTCTCTCGAAATTATCGTATATCGAGCTCTCCTTTACACTATTTACGTTTCTTTTACAATCCGGAAAAATCAATATGACGAGATATTCTAAATATATCCAACCTACATTATATTTTATAGTGACGTCATTGTTGGAATGCCACACTACGAATAAGCAGGGATATCCTTCACTGGTTTTTTAAATCATTCTCAAAGATTGTGCACTTATTAAAAAATAGTATTTGTTGAATTTAAACATAATGATGTTTGCTGTAGATGATTTAAATATCAATATGCAATACTTTAATTTGTAGGTCAACAACTTTCAAAGTAAACAGGAAGTCCGAGGGCTACAGGAGATCGGGGAGAGAAACGATCTTTTCCATTTTTTCTGTAAAACTCTGTTTTGAGAATCTTCATCCAATTCAGGAGCACCTCAATTTATGAGCTAATTATCCACTAAAATAAACACTTAAAAATGTGACATTTAGTATATGATAAGTAGTCTTTCATTAAAACTAAATTTTGTGTACCAACATAATCATTGTAATAGTTACAAAAAAATTACAAATGTTGCATTTTGTAGTTTAAACCTATTTATTCATGAAATTTTACAAATATTTCAAAATGTAGGATTTGGAAACAAGCTTCACACAGTTTACATCAATCATATTGGTTTTTTTATTAGTACCTGTATCCCTGTGATGAGAGATATAACTGGGAACTTTATCAATGGAAATTTAAAACTGAAGAGATTTTTCAGTCCTAACTTTCTTAAAAAAAGTAAAAATTTTAAGAGTACTGTCACAAAAAAATGGAAAATGGCCCTAGCCTACAGTTCAGTCGTACACTATTAAGATTTCAAAAATAATTGTAGTTGTTGTTAAATGACAAAATTCAACTAGTTGAATTTTAGATAATTGACTATCAACTTTAATTGAATGTTTAGATTTAAAAGATGCAGATCTCTTCCATTGGTCTAAATTGAATCCTAAACTAAAGAAACGAAATTACATTAAACAACAATTGATTCCAATAGTGTCAACCTTCAACATGTTCTAGCTGTTCTTTTTTTTCATTCTTTATATGAAGACTATCAAAAGATACCCCCCCCCCAACCCCCACCCCAAAAAAATTAAATAGAAACAAGGGCCGTCTTTCCCCTCAGAGCTGTTCAGCTCTTTGATTTATTTGGTCGGGTTGTTGTCTCTTTGACACATTCCACATTTCCATTCTCAATTTAATTCAAATTTATGTATCGCCTCGGATTATATTGGTTAATGTGAGCTGCCTGATTATTTCTACTCAGATGCACGAACTGACGTTGATCATGGTCTAGGAAAACGGACATTTGTATGACTTCAAAAGAGGCTTTAGAATGTGTTAACATATGACAACAAATTTTGGTTACAATTGTTATAGTATAATGTCATCTGTAGACAATGGTTTATATGCTTTTTTTTTCTTCTGTATGTCAATCGTTAAGTTTATGTTCATTCTATGTTCAATAATTGTGGATGACAGTTCATCTTATAGTTTACGATCTTCGGAATTCTTCTTTAAACTATTTCTAAAAAGAAGGGAAGGTTTCTATTAATCTTAAAAGAGGGACGAAAGATACCAAAGGGACAGTCAAACTCATAAATCTAAAACAAAACTGACAACGCCATGGCTAAAAATGAAAAAGACAAACAAACAACAGCACACACGACACAACATAGAAAACTAAAGAATAAACAACACGAACCCCACCAAAAACCTAGGGGTGATCTCAGGTGCTCCGGAAGGGTAAGCAGATCCTGCTCCACATGCGGCACCCGTCGTGTTGCTTATGTGATAACAAATCCGGTAAATAGTTTAATTCGGTAGGTCACATTCATGGTTTAATAGCTTCCTTGTGATCAGCAACCCTCTATCATCTCTTTTGTCGTAAAGTTTTGTTTTCAACCGAACATCATTGTCAATTTCTAGATGTAAGTCAAGAGACCGACTTAACTGTATCTGTAGTATCCTTTATCTCTAGCTCGATTGGATAGATGCGTTCCACATAGTCACCAAATTTTGAATTATTTAGTGAAAGAACATCATCTATATAGCGAAAAGTAAAGTTAAAGGATATTGCTAACTTCTTATTTTTTTTCCTAAGAAGTTCCTGCATGAAGTCAGCCTCATAATAATAAGAAACAAGTCGGCAAGTAGAGGGCACAGTTTGTTCCTATTGGAATGCCGACAGTCTGTTACTAAACACGTCCTCCGAACGTAACAAATATGCTTTTGTACGTCCGTCCAAGCTTTTGTATGTCCGTCTGTCACCAGTAGCGAATGAGTTCGTTACGGCAAACTACTGAAATTGACGAGGAAAAAAAGCACACTTCTAGTCTGATATAGTCAAATACTCTGTAAATTAGCCAGTGCCATCTTTCATTTCTATTTTTTATTTTCATTAATTTTGCTAATGAGGGGCAGATGACAAATTTCAAACAATTTTCCATTCCGAAGGATGGTGTTTCTGAATGTTAATATTGTGCGGCAATAACATCATAAGATCTAATACTGATACATGCATTTAATCTCTTGTATTACCGGATAATAAAGTATGTGATATAGTTCTTATTCTTGGAAATTTAAATGTGGGTTTCAAACGTCCAATTTGCGATTTATTCAAATAGTGCGCCAGTAAGGAAACTGTGTACTATGACGTCAGATGCAATGTTCTGAAGAAAGACAACTCTTTTCTTCTAAACGAACGAGAACAAAACATGAAAATTCCTCATATTTTTTTTGAAAGGTCGGTGACGTACACCTTTTTTTGCTTTATTTTAAATAATACACATGGCACTTTCCTTCTTGAAATTTTTAATAAGAAATCACTGGTAGATATTTTTTAATACTGGAAACGTTTTTCATTTTTACGTTTTATTTTTGACGGGAATGAAATAAATCCTATTTTTTAAGATCAAAACAATATGAGTCTTAAACTTTTGAACCTGTATTTGATAGATACAAATCTACTGTTTAACGTAAACGATAACTAAGCTTGTAGGTTTGATATAAAGGAATTTTCTTAAGCGTTCAGATTACAACCAGATATTATGTTAATATTCGTGAAAACACGAAACTGAAGTTACTATAATGACAAAACTAAGTCGGTGATCCCCAATTTTTATCATCATATTTTGTTCCTCAAATCATGAAATACCTTCACACAAAATTTAAAGAAAAAAATCATCGGTAGAAATGAATAGGCTGGTTGGTCTTTGAAGAGATAATTAGAAAAGCTGTAATAACACCCTTTTGTTATTGCAGGAATATATTTTTAGCTCACCTGGCCCAAAGGGCCAAGTGAGCTTTTCCCATCACTTTGCGTCCGTCGTCCGTCGTTAGCTTTTACGAAAATCTTCTCCTCTGAAACTACTGGGCCATATTAAACCAAACTTGGCCACAATCATCATTGGGGTATCTAGTTTAAAAAATGTGTCCGGTGACCCGGCCAACCAGCCAAGATGGCCGCCATGGCTAAAAATAAAACATAGGGGTAAAATGCAGTTTTTGGCTTATAACTCAAAAAACAAAGCATTTAGAGCAAATCTGACATGGGTAAAAAAATTCTCAGGTCAAGATCTATCTGCGCTGAAATTTTCAGATGAATTGGACTACCCGTTGTTGGGTTGCTGCCCCTAAATTGGTAATTTTATGGAAATTGTACTGTTTTTGGTTAGTATCTTGAATATTATTATAGATAGAGATAAACTGTCAACAGCAATAATGTTCAGCAAAGTAAGATTTACAAATAAGTCAAATGACCGAAATGGTCAGTTGACCCCTTTAGGAGTTATTGCCCTTTTTAGTCAATTTTTAACCATTTTTCGTAAATCTTAGTAATCTTTTACAAAAATCTTCTCCTCTGAAGCTACTGGGCCAAATTAATCCACACTTAGCCACAATCATCATTGGGGTATCTAGTTTTAAAAATGTGTGGCGTGACCCTGCCAACCAACGAAGATGGCCGCCATGGCTAAAAATAAAACATAGGGGTAAAATGTAGATTTTGGCTTATAACTTTAAAACCAATGCATTTAGAGCAAATCTGACAAGGAGTTAAATGATCTATTAGGTCAAGATCTATCTGCCCTGAAATTTTCAGACAAAATCGGACAACCCGTTGTTGCGTTGCTGCCCCTGAATTAGTAATTTTAAGCAAATTTTGCAGTTTTTGCTTATTATCTTGATTATTATTATAGATAGAGATAAACTGTGAACAGCAATAATGTTCAGCAAAGTAAGATCTACAAATAAGTCAACATGACCAAAATTGTCAGTTGACCCATTAAGGAGTTATTGCCCTTTATAGTCAATTTTTAACCATTTTTCTTAAATTTTGGTATTTTTTTAAAAAATCTTCTCCTCTGAAACTACTGAGCAAAATTTAACCAAACTTGGCCACAATCATCATTTGGGTATCTAGTTTTAAAAATGTGTGGCGTGACCCTGCCAACCAACCAAGATGGCCGCCATGGCTAAAAATAGTACATAGGGGCGAAATGTAGATTTTGGCTTATATCTCTGAAACCAAAGCATTTAGAGCAAATCTGACAGGGCATAAATTGTTTATCAGGGCAAGATCTACCTGCCCTGAAATTTTCAGGCAAAACAGACAACCAGTTGTTGGGTTGCTGCCCCAGAATTAGTAATTTTAAGGAAATTTGGCAGTTTTTGGTTTTTATCTTGAATATTATATTAGATAGAGATTAACTGTTAACAGCACTAACGTTCAGCAAAGTAAGATCTACAAATAAGTCAACATGACCAAAATAGTCAGTTTACCCCTTAAGGAGTTATTGCCCTCTATAGTCATTTCTTTAACAATTTTCATAAATTTTTGTAAATTTTTGTAAATTTTTAGTATATATTTTCCACTGTAATTACTGGGCCAAGTTCATTATAGATAGAGATAATTGTAGCAAGAAGAATGTAGTAAAAAGTAAGATCTACAAACACATCATGATCACCAAAACACAATTTTGTCATGAATCTATCTGTTTCCATTGTTTAATATGCACATAGACCAAGGTGAGCGATACAGGCTCTTGAGAGCCTCTAGTTTGTAATAACATAGGTGTACTATGCATGATTGGTAAACCATGAGCTGTTATATCTTTGCAAAGATTATTATACTTATAGAAAATTATAATATCAATAGAACTTGAGAAAAATTAAACACAATAAAAGTTGTATATTTTCTCTTTGAAACATGTAACATACATATGTTATCACAGTTTTTTTGATATTTTAGCCTACAATAACAACATGTATGTTATTTTTCTCAAATAACTTATTTAAGTTAGACCCTTGACTGATAAGCAATAGGTCAATTATATCTGATTTATAAAATGAGTATGTTGTACATGTCTGTTGTGCAGGTAAATTCTGACCTTGACCTCATTTTCATGGTTCATCGGTCAATGTTAAGTTTTTGTTTTGTTTTTGTTTGTTTTTTTCGAATATGATCATGATTATAAGCAATTGTTGGGGTGGGGATTGTCCTTGTAAATATTAAAAACTGTAAATACGTTAGTGACACATCTCCATTAAATGAGTTAGTGGTCTAATGGTTAAGGCCTTTCATGTATTTGAATTTTATTCGCATACTTCATTTTATAATGTTATAACTTATTTTCAGAGGCTATGGGAAGAGACCAATAGTGAGGAAAAGAGATTATACTCCAGTTTACTGGGATCATTATTTTGAACATGAGCATGATGTCAAAGTAGAAGGAAATGTATCCCTGTAGTATTTAAGACTTTGATTGTTTTGTTACAGTGAAACATGTTGAAAGTTATAAACATTTTATGTATATTTATTACAAAACTTAATCAGTACTATCATTTCATCTATTAGATAGTGTTAAATTCCTTTGAGATTCTAATTTTTGAGGGGAAATCTTTCAGAAAAGACAAGTAGCTGTTTAAAAATTATTATATTTGTGACATCATTTAACATGCTTTGTTTAAACAACGTGTTTAACCGATTTATTTTAGATACCATTAATTATACTTTACAATTGTTTCAAATTTGAAGGTAAATACTTTATTTTAAATAGAGTACCCTCAATTCAGTTATGTGCCTTTTATGATAATTTACATGCATTTGGTAGTATTTTGTTTATTTGTTTGTTAGTATTGTTTTTTTTTTTCATGTGGCTTCATTTCTTTCTTGACTCATATTGTCTCTTTTTGACAAAGAAATTACTTGAAAATATAAGGTGCTGAGCCTGCTCACATGCATGACATGTTGTATTATAAAATATTTTGATGTACTTTCTTCCACTATTTATGAAAGAGGAGTAATAAATCTATAATCCAATGTACTCCGTGTACTCTTTAAATGAAAAAATGAAGAAAAAAAAACTATTTTAGAATTTTCCTTAGCTTTTTAACAGACTTTCAGAGTGTATGAATGTGGTAAGGAAGGACCAGTCCTACTTTTTTTCTTCATGGAGGAGGTTTCTCTGCTTTATCATGGGCATTGGTGTCAGTAAGTATGACATATATAACATTCTGGTAGTAAGCTAAATTTTTTCGGATAGAAACTAAAATGTCTTATATTTACTTCACTGAGAAGGTTTCTCAGCCTTATCATGGGACTTTGTGATAGTTCAAGTTACTTTAGTTATCTATTTTTGTTTGGATAGAAACCAATGTGATTAAGAAATAGTTCTGTTATTGATGATACTTTCCTGTTGAATGAACACTGAACATAAAGCAAGTTACAATCATCCAATCTATGTAACATCAAATGTCAAATGAATGCAATTGGGGTGTCTCTTGTCTTTTTAAAATGGGAACTGTTTTAAAGACTGAGATTACAAAATATGAGAAAAATATGTTATTTTAACAATCATATATTGGCATTTTTGTTTTTATTCAGAGTAACATATCACATTTAGTGACATGCCGATGTGCTGCTGTAGATTTGAGAGGTCATGTTGAGTTGTTATTTCAGTGTAGAAGAATCAGCTATTAATTACTGTTTGCCTTTTTTATGCCATTGTAACTGCTGGTGATTTTAATGGAGAGTATTAGCTATTTCTGTTATTGAACCATGTCATTTTATCATTGACATCTTTGTAAGAAAAAAAGAGGCAGTAGAGACAGAAAAGACAAAAAAATATAATAATACAAAGATAAACTGACATCAAAAATTAAAAAATGATAAAAATTAATGAGAAGTTAAATAACATTCCACAAAAAGCTTAAAGACAACTTCAGTTTGATCAACATGAATCTCATAAAAAATAGAAGTGACCACAAGTGCTCAGGAATGGTAAATAGATTCTGCTCTACATTAGATACTTGTCATGTTGCTCATTGCTGATACAAATAGGATGATAAGTCTCATTTAGTAATGTCACATTCAAGGAAAAGAGGAGGTAAATGGGTCTTTAAAAGTTTGAACTAATGATCTTTTATTATGGTTTGATTATCTAGTTATCACCTTCTCAGGTTTTTAATTGGTATAAGATTTATTTGAAGTCTGAAGACCTCTTTAGGACTTACCAAGGCTGAGGCTAAGCCCATCTAGATATTAATAAGGCTGTCAGACATCAAAGACAAAGAAATTTCTGGATGATGTTGATTTACAAACAAATTTAATAATTTTTAGATGATATAGAATTACTGTATCAAATTTATTGTGAAAATGAGAATAGATACAGCCAGAAACCCAACATGTTACCATAATGTCATAAAACTAACAGTCTTGTCATAAATTGCTTCTTCTAACAGAAAGTAAGCTAGTAGTTAGAATTTTAGGTAGAATCAATTTATGATAGGACTGTTATTTTTATGTCACATTACATTTAAAAAAAAAAGACAAAAATGTGTTTGCTACTACCTACAGCTTTTATTTCATGTCCATTCTGTTTGTAGTTGCAATGTGCTGGTTTTTTTTTTATGTGTGTTTGGGCTTTAGGACATACATGTATGGTCTAGATTGATAAAGGGGGTCAGTTTGTGTTCACATAAAACAGGTTTAAAATTACCACCATTTGGTGTCTGGACTCTGTGTTGTTTATCATGTTTGTTCCTTTTATATGCTTTTATAGTTTTTGTGGTAAGATCTTTTTTTTTAAAGAAAAGCTTAGATAATTAATTTTTGTAACCTGTTGCATTAGTATTTATTTATATCTGAGCTACAAGCATACATTTGCTTTTGTACATGTTGTATGAGTCTCTAACTTTCTTTATGTTCTATATTGTCAGGCCTGTCTCATAGTCATGCTTCAATGAATGTAAATTTTAAATTTCATTGTGTAATTTCAGTTTTCTGGTCTAGTGAGTTTAGGAGTAAAAGCATACTTACAAATGACCAAGTGATACTCACTCCTATAGATATGATAGACATGTCTTAATAATGCATTCACACCATTATGTTTCATGCTATTGTAGTAGAGTATTTGAGATATTTCTGTGTTGAATGATTTATTGACCCCAACATATAACACTGTCATATGTCTGTTACAGGAGACTCAGTTACAACAGATGATGGAGATCTTAGTTCTGAAACAATGTCTAGGTATGTAGTACTTTTCTTATATTGATTGATTGATTAGTGTTAAATGCCACTTTCAGCTTGTGTTCTTTGTTGAAGTCAGTTTTTATTGGTGAAAGAAGCAGGGATAACGAAGAAAACCACTAACCTTTCTTAGTAAATTCATTTTGGTTTTCCACATAACAGTACCAAGCTGTACTTATACACTGGAATCACTTCTGTTGATTTGAGTTGTTTTGTTTTCATGTCACATTTAGTAAATCAGCATCTCCTAGAAAACAGCTTTACAGAATTTAACAAAATTTTCACAGATTCTTTTACAGTTTATAAGCTAATAAGTTTATATGTTACTCCATTCATGCCATTACGGGGATAACTGTCATGTCATTTACTGTGAGGCAAATATTTATTTTCAAGTCTTTAGTAAAACCGTGGATCGGGGGTTGAGCCCAAAACCACTTTAGGTCAGTTCAGTACCATTAGATCACTGAGGTGAAGTCACTATGTCAGTGAGAGAGTAACCTTATAAAACAGCAAAACAGAAAGCAAATAAATTAAGAGGCCAATAAACAGTATTCAACAAAAGATGAGTGCATATATGTCAAATTTTGGTTAATGGTATTCTAGACAAGTTGAAAATAAACTTCAGGGATCTTTATCAGCATCATTGTCGCTGTGATATAGCCTTTCTTTGCTAAAGCAAACAACAATCAATCAATCAATCAGCATCATTAACATTAATTTGCACAAAAGTTATCAGTATTGTTTCTTAATTTAATCCTTTGATCACTGAGACACTGAATAGAATAAATGTTTTTTTTTTTATACCTACTGGTATGTTTTTTAAGAATAAAAAAAAGGATTATGAGTTTTCAATTTTATTTTTGATTTGATGATTTTTTTTGTTTTTCAGTGATGTTGGTAATATAGTGAAGGCTTTATATGGAGAAGATCCACCACCTATTATACTGGTAGGACACAGGTGTGTACATAGAATCATAATTTTTTAAATATCAATGCTGTCACAACACTTATTAAATTTATCTATTTATTGAAACTTTCTCAAAGTCTTAACCATATAATACTATTTTTGCATTTCCTTTATTTTTAGGCTTTTCTACTAATGTCATCTGATACAATCATATGATTGATTTTATAGGAGGGGATATCAATTTCATATTGCAAACATCTCCTAAGCCCCTTATTACAACTCTGTATAACTTTCTCAAAACCTAAGCAGTTTCCTACAGAAATTATAGGCACATGGCAGTACACATTTATATCCCCTCTCATCCTTGGCATCTTTTCAGAATTTGATGTAATTTTCTCTTTCACCATGTATTAGAGCCTTTGTGTACTGTCTTTTTTTTTCTGTTGAACTGATAGGAAAAATAGAGGTAATATCGAAATAAAAAAAAATCTAAATTACAGAAATCACATAAATTTTACAATTATTTAGTTTATGTACAGCTCATTTGAAAACAATAATAAAAAAAAAATAGTTCACCGATGAGTTAAAAAAGATATTTCAATTTTAATGCCAAAAAAATGTATTATTGCAGCAAAGGGAGATAATTTGGAGCTTTTTCAATGATATAAACATTTTAAAAGTCATTTGTGGCCAAACCAAATCGATTTTTTTATTGATTTTTGTACCATGTCATAAAGTAATAACTAATAGTGTAATAAATAAAATTTGTAATAAAAAAAAACAAATGTTAAATTTTCGCTAAAATTTTTTGTACCCGCGAGCTCCTTAAACAGAACAGAAAAAAGTATCTAAGAATCAACTATTAAGCTAATCAAAATGAAAATCATTGCCAAAATATGCAGTGATTTTCTTTGATATTCAGAAAAGATCTTGACTTAGACAGTTTTAACTATCTATTGACAGTATGGGAGGTTCTATAGCAGTAAACACAGCCTTCAGACACCTGATTCCATCTTTAATTGGTCTGATTGTCATTGATGTTGTTGAAGGTAAGAAGAAGTCTACCTGTTGTCCTTATAAAAGTGTAACTTAATTAATTACTGTGGATTCCATATTATTCTTTGGATACTGTTTTGGGGGATTTCGTAGGTACAGTTAAACCATGAAATTAAATGTTCAAGGAATGACAAATTTTCTATAGGATTGTATCCAGACTTCTGCAAAACCACGTAATTAAATATCCATGAATATGTAAGGTTTCCATGAAATTTGGTTCCCACGAAAATAAATGAGCCCACTGTATAAATCTGTTAATAGGCCTTGTTTACAGTTTAAAGCTCCTGGTGCAAAAAGGTAAAACTGGTGACGAATATGGTTCACTATTGACACTAAGTAATTTAATTTGGCTAATATTGATTGTAATAACAATATCTTGTTCTGAATATTTTTATTTCCTACTAACCAGCTACAAAGGTAAACAAATAAGACCAACTGCAAACAATTTTCAAATGAAAAAATAGCATTGTTGACCCTAAACTTCAACAAATACTTTACTAAAAATTCTCTTTTTTACTTTGTATATTTTGACATTTATTGGATAAAAACAATGTGTGTCTCTACATTTATATAATAAACTTATATAAAAAGCATAATGAAGTACTTCACAAAAATTTACATATAATAAGCTATTATAACCTCTTTTGTAGTTTCCTGGCCTTATAACCTCAACATTGATCTTATTAAAACTTAACATTGATGTGATGGCACCATGATAGCATAAAGTATCTATAAGGGTTTGCTTGATACAAATATTAAAATTTTTCATTGATAAATACACACTTATTTTTTAGTTTCATCTTTTCCAAACTTTTATTAAATTATTATCCTTTGATTTAAAAAAAATGATATGGTTGATAAAGTTTTAACTCTGTATCCTGCATCAGTACAAATGACCCTTTATAGCAGTTTTTAAATATATATAGTAATAAAATATAGAGATAGATTTTTATTCTTCAATGAATTTTGAATAAATTTAATTATTCCAGTGACTTCTTCCAAGTCTTATATTCATACTGTCTATATACAAGGTTATGACTTCTATGTACATTTATATAAGTAAAAAAATAGATATTATAGTATTTGGTAAGTTTTACCTACCAGCATACTAGTATTATTAAGAAAAGAAGATGTGGTATGATTGCCAATGAGACAACTCTTCACAAGAGACCAAAATGACACAGAAATTAACATCTATATGTCACCGTACGACCTTTGAACCCTTGAAATAAATATGTTTTCTCTTAATGAATGCAGATTTAGGAATATCAGTTTACAATTTCAATATTTTATGTATTTTTCTTTGACAACTAATTGATGGTTTGAGCATATTAGCATTTTAAAACTTTTTATACAATTTCTGTGTAATTGAAAAATCAAAATATTGACATAATACAGTTACGAATGTGCACATGTTACAGTTACATTCATATAATGAAAGTACTTGCTCACAAGAATAATGAAAATTACAATAAAACTGATGATGATGGTGAAAGCAAATATATCATCATGAGTTGTAAGTTACTTATTTACAATCATTTAATTATTTAATAAATCAGCATCACTATATATACTGGATTCAATATTTACAATAGTTTATTTTATATAATAGGAACAGCTTTGGAAGCTTTAACCAGTATGCAGAGTTTTTTGAGAGGCAGGCCTGCTGTATTTAAATCTCTGGAACATGCCATTGAATGGAGGTTAGTTCTTATACTTATATATTATGTGACAAGTAAAATAAGATTTAGTATTAGGACACTATGAAGGATAAAATAGTTCATGTTAATCACAGTTGGGACAATGTTTTGAAATAATTTCATAAATAAAAAATCATTCTTCGCATATAATTTTCAAAGGTAAAACATTTGGTTTTCATAACTGACACTGTTTTATCATGCATGTTTATAATTATATAATAGCATACAAAGCTTAATGAAAATGAGTCCTTAGGTTGAACAAAGATTTAAAAACTTGTAAATTTTAATTTAAGTAGTAGTGATATCCAAATTTATTGGCAATTCGTATATTTTCCCTTTGATCTTACTGCCTAATATTTTCGAGTATCAACGTACTGGCTGTATCTCTGAAAATATTAGGCAATACATTGTGACGTCATAATTAACGATAAACAGATTAATAGTTAGTTTCGTTTTTGATACTGACTTTATCATGTGGAATATATCAAAACTCGCCCTTTGGGCTCGTCTAGATATACCACATGCTATAGTCAGTATCAAAAACAAACTACCTATTATTCTATATATAACTTAAAAAGCAATGATAACATCAAGATACGATCTACAAATTATTCCAAATGTATGTCAACATTGAAAGATTTAATCTCACAATGAGTCTTAGGCAAATGGAATTGTAAGTTCTGTTATTTGATAGAATGTAAAAATGGATTTTTGGGATACGATTGTTTTCAAGCAATCTGTAGACTTATACCGGTGGCTCAGAGCATTGCCCTCACGTCAATCGTTTTATTCTAAACATTAAGGAACATCTCAGATTCTTATGATTGTCTTGCTTTAAAAGGTAAAAACAAACAAAGGGATTGAACTTAAACAACTTTCCTATAATGTTCTTTTCATAATCTTCATGTTTGATAATTCCCTCGACTTATATGCGTGTTTTTAACATCACGGAAAATCAGAATTAAGCAGTATTTATATTTAGTGTATTTATAAATTTAGAAACAGGTCAGAGGGAATTCCCAGTTTTGATAAAATGCGAGAGTTCTCTGAATTCCGATAAATCTATTTCTGTCATATAAGAACTGAAGTGGAGTTTTTCTTATATGTTACCGTTATGAAACTGGTATTTGAGATTGTAATTCCATAAAGTAATAGAGAACCATCTAGGTCGTTTAATAAACATTAATATATGTTCTTGCTCCAGGGTTTGTTTTGGAAATTATGCGCATGCGTATAGTTTTCTTGACTTCAAGGGGCTTTAGATTGAATGGTTGCTCTGGATTCTCCACTCAATTAATTAATTTATAACTCATGGGATCTTTTCTATGTATGTCTGCTATTGAGGGTTATTGTTGTTGCATTATTTTAAATCATATGCATTATTTAAATTAAAATAAATGTAATCCTTATCGTAGAACACCCCTTCAGGCGAAATGGAGTCTTCCATATTATCGTTTCGAGTTGTCTCCCTTCCGATAGTAACTTCCGTGAATTCTGAAACAACATGTCGAGTATTAGCTTGTTCTGTCAATAAACATCGTATTATATTAAAAACGATCGCAATTTAAAGTGATAAATGTGTACGGAAAGGAGTCATGATCACTGACCCAAAGGAAATTAAATATTTAAAGAGTTAGGAATGGGGTTCCTCCTAGAATTAGGAAAATAGGTGATAAGATACGGAAATACCTTCTATCACTCCGAGTCTCGATGACTGCTGTGGAAAGTAAACTTGGAATTGATAGTTGATAGTACAAAAATAAAACAGAATAGGCCTAATTACATTGTTCATACACTTTTATCCGGGATTGGCTATTTTGTAACTATCTTACATGTGCAGTTGAATTAGTTTTGAAAATAATATTATCCAGCTACATGTATACATGTGTCAATGAAACAACGGCAATCGTATCCCTCAGAGCAATCTGCTCTTTGATTATATTATATTAATTAGTTTTCATACTATCTAATTATCAACAAAACTTTTTATGAATCATATTAAACCATATACTATATGTTTTTGTTTTAGTGTTAGAGCTGGACAAATAAGAAATGTAGAATCAGCCAAAGTTTCAATGGTTGGACAGCTTAAAAGGTAAGAAGAATGTTTTATATTTTTAAGTACTTAAGTATAGTATTAACACATATTCCTACCTATAAAGCATGTACAATTTAATGCAGAATATATATGAAGGTCGAGACTAAATTGTCAATACTCTCATCTAACCCTAGATTTTACCATTGAAGTATATCTACTGGTATCTGTATCTAACTTCATTGTCATTTCTTACTCAACATTTTACTGTTTAAAAGCACGTCAAACAAAACAAAATAATGAGGTGTTATTTTCTTTTACTTTACTTTACTAACTGATTGAAATTCTAAACAGAATAAACAGTACAACATATGAAAGCATAGACATTTAATATATATTTCTCACAATGTTTGCCATATGGAAAGTTGACATAGGTCTTACTGGTATTCATGAAAGATGCTCAGAATATTTTTATGATTAAGAACAACCATCTTATTTTGTTTTGTGTTGTAGCTGATAAATGAATTTCCCTGCAGCCACTCATTGTTGGTTCCTCTGACTTTTTCCCTATGTTTAAGATCTTTTGATACATGATGTATTAAACCATCATCACAGCACACATACAAACTTCCATCTTGCAGAGAAGTTATAGAGGTTGAAGGTGATGGTAATTTCGTGTTATATATTTTGTTATCAATATAATTGTACCAGCTTAGTGTTCTTTCATTGCTCCAACTATCAGTGAAGAATATTCTGTCACCAGAAGCATGTAACACGACTCCTCCTATTGTTGTTATTGTACACGTCTCTCCTGTCTGATAATCAACACTCAGTAGTTCTCCCAAACTACCTACTACTAACTTGTTGTTTATCATTGCAATGCCAGCATCAATACACATTCCAGGATATGATATGGATTTAAGTATGTGTTTATTGTTTATGTCATACATCTCTATATAGAATCTGATCTGCAGTTCAACTGTAACAGCCACTATAGAGTTGTTGACTGCAGTTACACACCATGGTGTTCCCTGTACAGATATACTGTCGGTCTGTGATCCATCAGTGTTACAGATAATTAGTCTCTTTTCCTTAGGTGAACAAAACACCAGTCTACCATCATCCATCATCTTTACATCTCTTATCCATTCTCTCTCGCCAATACTGAATAGTGACTGAAGTTTGAACTGTTGATGAAGGAAGAAGATATTTTGTCCTAGTTGATACTGATCTCTGTGTTTTCTTCTTTGTTCATTACCTGAGTAGTAGATACAATACTGATACTAAAGAACAACTGTGAATGTATATTATATGTGCAAAATAATAAAAAATGGTCTGATTAATTGTAATAAAACATGATAACAACTCAAAGGAAACATTAAAAACTCAGTTTCAGATTTTAACGTTTTATCCTGAGCGCATACACATGTATTTATGAAGTGTTTAATCCAAATAATTAGACAATATACGTATAGTGTCTTGAAATATGAAATTTATTTGTATGAGGCTAAGAAACAGGGGAAATTTGAGGTTGTACTGAGCATTTCCCCTGTTTCGTGCCGAATACAAATAAATTTCATACTTCAAGACACTATACATATATTGTTTTTATACTGAAATCGATGAAAAAATAAATAAATTTTAAAAAAAATATGTAACAAATATTGGTAATAAAAAGTGTTTGGAATTTCCCTCTTGGGGTACCATTTAGGGGTATTTCTCTATAAGCGTAGTCCAGGCGGTAAGGCATTGACATTTAAAGGAATTAGAAAGGGAAAATTAACTTAATTAATAACATTTAATAAACATGGTATATAAATAACCAATTTGAAGACATAACAAGTTTAAATTCATAAAAGTTTGACCATTGTTACTACATATTTTTACTTTATATTGTCATGGTTGTGATGCGACGTTGTTGATGAAATACAGTAGTTCCGTTAAGTATAAAACTAACAACATTTCGTTTCAATCTATTGACTGAACGTATGTTTTCAACTTTTTTTCTACGATTTTTGTCGCCTTTCTGTGTTTTTCTATCCGCTATTGTTCCTTTGAAATGTGTACTTATAACGTTCAGCGGAAAATATAAAAAATGTCTTTTAAACAAATATTTAGACAATATACGTATAGTGTCTTGAAATATAAAATTTATTTGTATGAGGCTTAGAAACGGGGGAAATGCAAGGTTCTACCGAATACAAATAAATTTCATATTTCAAGACACTATACGTATATTGTTTTTATACTGAAATCGATAAAAAAAATAAAAAAAATAAAAAAAATATGTAACAAATATATAAAAAAAGTGTTTGGAATTTCCTTCTTGGGGTACCATTTTGGGGTATTTCCCTATGACCGTAGCCCAGGCGGTAAGACATTGACATTTTAATGAATTAAACAGGGAAAATGAACTTAATTAATAACATTTAATAAACTAATTTATTTGTTATGACAAAAACTTGCACTTCTAACCCTTGTCATTTTATTTACAATAGATATAAAATTTGTTCTAATCAAACAAACTTGTTTGTTGGGATTAAAACCAGATGGATGTTATTTATATTATGATTTGTAATTATCAGTCACTGCAATCAAATACTCAGGGGTTAAAACATACATGTTTCTGTTGATAAATCAATTTGATGAGAGCATATGCAAATGTCAATGTTTCATACTTCTTGTAATTGACTGATCAATATACATAAAACTTGGAATGGAAATTAGTTTCTTGAGTTGTCGACTCATTGATGATTACCCTGCAATCAGTTTTACCTTATTTAAAACTATATCCATCGTCAAATATTTATAATTTGAAAATCTATTAAAGTAACACCATTTACGGTAAATTCATTATTATTTGGTGGACGTAAATTTTCTCAATTTATATTTAACTGATTTCGTGAGTACAATAAACTCTTTTTTGAAATTTTGTATAATACCTATGAGGATTGATTTTACCTCACTGGAAATATTTTTCTGTAGAATGCATTTGTGTTAAAACAGTTTCATTTTGTTTTTCATGATGGATTGTCAATGCTTTTTGGATGTAAATTATTAAAGGTTGAATTATTTCCACAAATAAAATTCAAATAAACCAAATTGTTAATGCACATGGCAGCTAATACATGATACATGCTACCAAAAAAATTATGAACGGTTTGACTATTTTAACAACTACAGTATTAATGATAAAACAATCTTTTAAAGAGAGAACAATAAGGAGCTGTTTCCTTCACATAGTGCCTCCTTCTGCTCTCAATTTTTTAGACTTTAGAAGTATATATCAAATAATAATGATGGAAAATAGATTTGATTAAAGATGAAAAGTTCAATTTATCAAAATCATGTAATATTTATAAACTTACAGAGAGGAATAATGATTTGTCTGCCACATTCACATGTCAAACCTTTATGTAGGAGTTCCTATAAATGAAAAAAACTGTTGAATTATAAATGAAGTTAAAAAAAAATAATGGGGAGATAACTCATTACAAGTTTTTAATGGCAAAAATTAAATTCACAAAGTCAGAAGACAAATTGTTAAACAGACAACCTTCAATATAAGCTCTTTTTTCAAATACTATGTATACAATATTTTTCAATAACACAGATATTAATCGTAGTTCCAAAATGTTCTACTTGAAACCATAATGTGATCAGAAAGTTTTTTATGGCCCTGCAACGAAGCAACGATGTTGTGGGTGCCATATAGTTTTACCCTTGTCCGTAATTCTGAAATTCCGTAATTCCGTAATGCCGTCATTCCGTCATTCTGCAACAAATCATTATACTGAGTTTTTATACGCCCGTCAAAATTTTGACGGGACGTATTATGGTATACAAATGTCCGGTGTCCGTCCGTCTGTCTGTCCGGCGTAAACATGTCGCACCGTAACTTGAGAACGACTTATCCAAATTTCATGAAACTTAACATAGTTGTTTCTTATGATGGTCAAATGATCTGTATACTTTTTGGTGAAAATAAGATTTAAACTTTTTAAGTTACGGCACTTTGTAACTAAAACAGGGGTGTGTTTTTTTCACATGTCGCACCGTATCTCCAAAACGATTCTTGATTATGGCTTAAAACTTTAAACACTTCTTAGTTATATTAATCTTAATATCTGTATACTTTTTGGTGATGATTCAAAATTTTTATTTTTGAGTTATTGAGTATTTTGTAAAAAAGGGGGAGGGTTTTTTTACATGTCGCACCATATCTCATAAACAATTTATGATTATTGCTTAAAACTTTACACATGTCTTTGTTATATTAATCTAAAGATCTGTATACTTTTTGGTGATGATTCAAAATTTCATTTTTGAGTTATTGAGTATTTTGTAAAAAAGGGGGAGGTTTTTTTTTACATGTTGTGCCGTATCTCAAAAACAATTTATGATTATTGCTTAAAACTTTACACACTTCTTTGTTATATTAATCTAAAGAACTGCATACTTTTTGTTGATGATTCAAAACTTTATTTTGGAGTTATTGAGTATTTTGTTAAACAGGGGAGGGTTTTTTTACATGTCGCGCCGTATCTCAAAAATAATTAATGATTATTGCTTAAAACTTTACACACTTCTTTGTTATATTAATCTAAAGATCTGTATACTTTTTTGTTTTGATTCAAAATTTTATTGTAGTGATATTTAGTTTTTTGTAAAAAAAAACAGGGTCGGGGGTTTCACATGTCCCGCCGTGTTTCAAAAACAATATATGGTTATTGCTTAAAACTAGCTCAAACTATTTATGATTATTGCATTAAACTTCCACACGAGACGTCGGGCGTATCATGCGCTCATGGCGCAGCTGTTTATTTTCTAAACTCCTTCAGATATTGGGCTGATTTTTGGTTTGTGAGTTAACCATGATGAGTTACAGATCAAGTTTAACTCTAGTTTTGCTGAAACTATGGGCTTTGGACTTTGATAAATTGTCAAAAATCACAGTTATACAGACTTCTTTTCTAAATGCCTTCAGATATTAGGCTGATTTTTGGTATGTGAGTTAACAATGATGTGTTATAGATCAAGGTTATGTTTCATTCTGCTCCGCTAATTTTTGACGAAATTACGTGCTTTTGACTTTGATAAATTGTTGAAAATCAGTTGTACAGAGCTTTTTCTAAACGCCTTCAGATATTGGGCTGATTTTTGGTTTGTGAGTTAACCATGATGAGTTACAGATCAAGTTTAAGTTTGGTTCCACTCCTCTAGTTTTGCTGAAACTATGGGTTTTGGACTTTGCTAAATTGTTGAAAATCACAGTTATACAGACTTTTTATACGACCGCAAAAATTGAAATGTTTTGGTCGTATATTTTTATCACTTTGGCGTCGTCGTCGTCCGAAGACATTTGGTTTTCGCACTCTAACTTTAGTAAAAGTAAATAGAAATCTATGAAATTTAAACACACGGTTTATGACCATAAAAGGAAGGTTGGGATTGATTTTGGGTGTTTTGGTCCCAACAGTTTAGGAATTAGGGGCCAAAAACAGGTCACAAATAAGCATTTTTCTTGGTTTTCGCCCAATTACTTTAGTATAAGTTAATAGAAATCTATGAAATTTGAACACAAGGTTTATGACCACAAAAGGAAGGTTTGGATTGATTTTGGGAGTTTTGGTCTCAAAGAATTAGGGGCCAAAAGGGTCCGAAATTAAACTTTGTTTGATTTCATCAAAAAATGAAGTATTGGGGTTCTTTGATATGCCAAATCTAACAGTGTATTCTTAATTTTTGGTCCTGTTTTCAAATTGGTCTACCTTAAGGTCCAAAAGGTCCAAAATTAAACTTAGCTTGATTTTAACAAAAATTGAATTCTTGGTTCTTTGATATGCTGAATCTAAACATGTACTTAGATTTTTGATTATGGGCCCAGTTTTCAAGTTGGTCCAAATCGGGGTCCAAAATTATTATATTAAGTATTGTGCAATAGTAAGAAATTTTCAATTGCATAGTATTCCGCAATAGCAAGAAATATTCAATTGCACAGTGTTGCGCAATAGCAAGAAATCTTCAATTGCACAGTATTGTGCAATAGCAAGAAATCTTCAATTGCACAGTATTGTACAATAGCAAGAAATATCTAATTGCACAATATTGCGCAATAGCAAGAAATTTTCAATTGCACAGTTTTGCGCAATAGCAAGAAATATTCAATTGCACAGTATTGTCCCGTTTTCAAATTGGTCTACATTAAGGTCCAAAGGTTCAATAATTAAACTTTGTTTGATTTTAACAAAAATTGAATACATTGAGTTCTTCAATATGCTGAATCTAACCATGTATTTAGATTTTTAATATTTGGGCCCGGTTATCAAATTGGTCCACATTGAGGTCTAAAGGGTCTAAAATTGAACATTATTTGATTTCATCAAAAATTGAATTCTTGGGGTTCTATGATATGCTGAATCTAACCATGTATTTAGATTAAGTTCTTATACCACATTCTTTCTGTGTCAGAAACCTATGTTTTGTCAACTATTTAATCACAATCCAAATTCAGAGCTGTATCAAGCTTAAATGTTGTGTCCATACTTGCCCTAACTGTTCAGGGTTCAACCTCTGCAGAGCATCTGATTTTCTAAATGCCTTCAGATATTGGGCTGATTTTTGGTATGTTAGTTGACCATAATGAGTTACAGATCAAGTGTAAGTTTTGTTCCGCTCTGCAAATTTTTGTTGAAATTACGGGCTTTGGACTTTGATAAATTGTTGAAAATCACAGTTATACAGCCTTTTTTTCTTTACGCCTCCAGATTTTGAGCTGATTTTTGATATGTGAGACTACCATCATGTTTGTCTCCACATGTTTTCTTCAAATTGCAGATTTTTCAACATTCATGTCACTTTGACGCATCTAGTTTTTATTAAATATACAACTGAAATGGATTTATGAAATGAAAAGGAAGGGATTTGGTGACTCAAACTATTTACATTTTCAAAACCCATTACAGAACAGTATATTTATTATTGTTAATCATCTTCAAGTCACTGTGTGGATACTGCTCACAACTTGTGCAAATTAAGACAGCATATAGGATCACGATAAACAATTGTTGAGTAGATGAATACAATGACTGGATTTCAACACTTTTAAAAAGGCAAAGAAGTCAAATAATTACCATAAAAATTTGCAAGCCATTTTGTTTATCAGTAAATTATCATGATTTACCTTAAGAAGATCATTTGTTTGCTGAACTGATGTTTCTATTCCTTGGATGGAAGTTCCCATTCCTTGAACTGTTGTATCCATTCTATGGGCTATTGTCTGGACAGAACTGTCCAGTCCACCTAATGAAGAACTGACAGCTTGGATGGAAGAATGCACATTTTCCATGGTTGACTTTATCTTCAATAAAAAAATATATAATACACTCTTGAAGGTCTTGATTGCTTTTTATTGGTGGACAAGCATAATTAATTGTATTACACATAAATGCAAATGACACAAGTGAATTTAATTTCTAAAATTTTCAATTGGAAATAAAGTGATTTTCTTTGAGCTGTTCAAAGTTCTTTTATAGGGTCATGAATAATAAAAGCTTTCCCCACCTTAAAAAAATAATGTACATTATAAATTAAACAGTACATAGAAATGATACCTCTTCTATCTGTTGATGAAGATCAAGGAGGAATGTGAAGTATTTTTTACACAGTGACTTATCCAGTGGTCTGTGTTCTATCTTGACGAGATAATCGTTTTGACTTGGGTCAAGTCGCAAAACATAAGTTACTAGATCTGGCCATAACGTATTGTATTCAGTTTGGGTAATACAACCTGTAGTATTATGACTCAAGTAATCATTCTTGTATTGTCGCAACAGTTGAACAGCTTCCGCTTCAGGTTGTGATAGATGACAACAGTTTAACAAAATAAGACTGGAAAGGCTGATATCAAGGTCTTTTAGTTGAACAGGATTAGCTGTGAATTTACAGTGACAGTTGTGGATACCAGGTCCTGGATTTTCAGAATACAACTTTTTCCATTGGCAGTAAACCAAAGGCAGTGAAGTGTGGTTGCGACAGTTTGTGTTGTCTTTACAACACCATGAGTTTCTGTGTCGTAGGTGAAATAGGGTGTGAATAACATTTGGACTGTTGATAAATGCCTGAAGGGATCCAAACCCACCAGTTGTAAAGTCATGCTCTATCCTTTGTTGAAACAAAGGAGTCACAACTTCTAAAATGACAGATCCTACCACCAGGTATCTACGTTGATCTTCTCTGTCCATCCTTCAATTAATTGAAAACAGTGTAATTAATGCTCATGATGCTTAATGTTTTGCTTTTAATTTCTGTTGCATATCTTCAGATATTCATCATAAAATCATTAAGGAAGATCATTATTGGTTTTTTTTTATAAATGATGGTTACTTTCACAAATCTAATATCCATGCAATGAGATAGACTTCATATATATATTTTTTTAAATAATGCAATAAACCTATAATAAGCAGTGGTTTTGAAGTTTATGTGCTTGAGACAATATCTTATTGTGTACCTTGGAAAAGTTTATTTCAGGAAAGCATCTCTAAATTATCATCCTTAATTGTGTCTTGCAGTATTAATGTACTAATTGACCCGGCCAGTATCCATTGAATGACAATTACAAAAAAGAAAGTAGATTGCATTAAAAAATTGTCAGCTTTAGAAAAGATATGAATTAAACATACTTGTTTTTGTATGAGTGAAGATATGTTACAAATATATTGTTATTTATATACTTATTACATCTTATTGTAGATAAAACAAAAAAGAAAGTAGGTCATATAGAAATAAAATGTCTGAATTGGGCTTGTGGTTAATGCAATCACAAGTTCACATTTTAAAATTCTATTAATTTAAGATGTAATGTTTTGAAAATATTGAGTAATTATTTTTGTTCACACCTCTTGTCTTACCTTTGTCTTGATTATCTCATTTCTTTCAATATTCCTTCATCTTAATAACACAACCTTGGGCTTAAAACAGGAAATTCCCTTAACTATTTATAGTACAAAAATGTACCATAAAGAAGATCACATGATTGAAGTTTAATGTAAACAGTTAAGTAAGAAGGGAAATTTACAACTAAAATTGAAAAATTGTGCAAAATATATATTTTATTACAATTGATATTAAATCATTCAATTAGTTATTTGGTTAGAAATATCACAAATAAAGGCAACAGTAGTATACTACTGTTCATTATTCATAAATCAATTGAGAGAAAACAAATTAGGGCAACAAAATAAAACCAAGTTACACATCGAGTTCCATACAACAGGTGTTTTTTGTATAAGTTATGGTCTATTGCTTGGGCATTTTCTTGAGCATGTTGAGGATAGCATATTATTGCAATTTTCTGTTTGTAATATATATCACAATTAGATGCATTGTATTAAGTATGAATCTAAGCATATAGAGTTAAAGAATGAGTTTTGAGTTTTTATACCCCACGCTACGGGTTGCAGAGGGTATAATGTGTTTTACCCGCCCCTCAGTCCGTCAGTCCGTCCATCAGTCCTGGATCTTTCATCGCAACTCCTCTCAAACCAAACAACAGAATTTCCCGAAACCGTTTAAGATAATAAGGGAAAACTACATTGTTGTGCATATCGACAGGAAATTGCAATTCAACTTTTTTCTAGGAGTTACGCCCCTTTGAACTTATTTACTTTAATATACTACTGCAACAGTTTGTCATCGCAACTCCTCTCAAACAGGAAATTGCGATTTAATATATTTTTAGCTCACCTGGCCTAAAAGGCCATGTGAGCTTTTCTCATCACTTGGCGTCCGTCGTCCTCGTCGTCGTCGTCGACGTCGTCATTAACAATTTTTCAAACATCTTCTCCTCTGAAACTACTGAATGGATTTGAATGAAACTTAGCATGATTGTTCCTTAGAGTATCCTGCACAAAGTGTGTGCTTCGATTTTTGATCCGTCAAAAAACATGGCCGCCGTTACTTAAAATAGAACATAGGGGTCAAATGCAGTTTTTGGCTTATATCTCAAAAACAAAAGCATTTAGAGCAAATCTGACATGGGTAAAAATGTTCATTAGGTCAAGATCTATCAGCCCTGAAATTTTCAGACGAATCAAACAAACCATTGTTGGGTTGCTGCCACTTAATTGGTAATTTTAAGGAAATTTTGTAGTTTTTGGTCATTATCTTGAATATTATTATAGATAAAGATAAACTGTAAACAGCAAAAATGATCAGCAAAGTAAGATCTACAAATAAGTTAATATGACCAAAATTGTCAATTGACCCCTTAAGGGGTTATTGTCCTTTAATGACAATTTTTCACAATTTGTTCATCATATTTGCTAACTTTAAAAAAACTTCTCTGAAACTGCTGAATGGATTTGGATGAAACTTAGCATGATTGTTCCTTAGATTATCCTGCACAAAGTATGTGCTTCGATTTTTGATCCGTCAAAAAACATGTCCGCCGTTACTTAAAATAGAACATAGGGGTCAAATGCAGTTTTTGGCTTATATCTCAAAAACGAAAGCATGTAGAGCAAATCTGACAGGGATAAAAATGTTCATTAGGTCAAGATCTATCAGCCCTGAAATTTTCAGATGAATCAAACAAACCATTGTTGGGTTGCTGCCACTTAATTGGTAATTTTAAGGAAATTTTGCGGTTTTTGGTTATTATCTTGAATATTATTATAGATACAGATAAACTGTTAAAAGCAAAAATGTTAAGCAAAGTAAGATCTACAAATAAGTCAATTTGACCAAAATTGTCAATTGACCTCTTAAGGAGTTATTGCCCTTTAAAGACTTTTTTCACAATTTGTTCATCATGTTGACTTACTTTAAAAAATCTTCTCCTTTGAAACTGCTGTATCAATTTCAGCCAAACTTAGGCTAAATGAGTTTTAGAGTTTCAGAGTATCTAGTATAAATTTTATATTTCATTTCCTTGTATGTCAAGAAACATAGCTCCTATGGCTAAAATAGAACATAGGAGAAAATTTTTTTTTTTTTGCTTTTGAAGAAAATAGGACGATTCAAAGAACATTTAAATAAATTGAAAAGCCAAAATAATCATTGATATGAGATTAAACCAAAAAAATTCAGGTGAGCGATTCAGGCTCTTGAGAGCCTCTTGTTTAGGAGTTACGCCCCTTTGAACTTTTTTACTTTAATGTACTACTGCAACAGTTTGTCATCGCAACTCCTATGAAACCACACAACATAATTTCACAAAACTTTGTAGATAATAAGGACATACTATGTAGCTGTGCATATTGACAGGAAATTATGATTCATTTTTTTTTCTTACACATATTTCATTTCTCCAATGACAATGTGGGGTGTAGGGTATGTGAGCGCGCTCACTAAGGTTCTTTAATTTTCTGGTGCTGTGAAATTACCTGAAGTTGTTATACAAATAAGTTTTAGGGAAATTAAACCTTGCTACTTCTAGGGTTAAATTGTCACCCCATTTGGCAATATCTGCATCTGAATATATTACAAGTTATGAATTTAATGAATGTAAATTTATGAATGCATCAGTGACAACTTTATGCTTGTCTCATTTAAATGTAAAGCCACCCAAGTTATGGCCAGGGTTACGTTTCAGTCATTAGGGTATTGTAATTCTCCTGCTTTTACTCAAAGAATTTTATCTTTTATTGTTCCAACTCATCAATACAGTTTAAATTTTACATAGAGCTATTTAATCATGTGGTTAAGAGATCAGCACTGTTAAGACTGAAATGCTTTTTTTTTTGTGACGCAATCTTAGATTAAATCTCTGAGCTCCGTCTGAGCAATTCTAATTCCATGATGAAATATAGTTTACCCTTGTTCTTTGTATTTGTAAGGAATCATCATGATTATAAATTAGTACAAGGAAAAGTTAGATATTTCAAAAAAAAGAAATTACCTATGACCAATTGCAAGAAAATGTGTTGACTTGTAATTGAGTGTGCTGTCAGCTGATTGCAACCATCAAATGTGAAAAAAGGACTGTACATTAAAATCAGCATAATGGTTCAAAGCCAGAAGTTTCATGATTGGCTTGTTAAAGCGGTGAAATTTCTAATAATAGTAAATGTAATTTTTGTAAAACAGAAGACGAAGATTACTTACAATTCTTTATTACATGTTCTTTTTTAAAAGTTTTTTTGTATAAAGTGGAAAATCTTCTTGCACAAATCAATTTTAAAAATAAGATATCAGTTAAACATACAGTATTTGGATACAAAATATCAGATAAAGGTTATTATGGTTTGAACTATTTTTTGACAAATTTTGTAGGACTGCTAGATTTTTGGGACAATTCTAGGATGCTTTGACACATACAGATAATTTCTTTCAAACTTAATTATGTTCTAGATTAGACACAGCAGAAACAGCTACCTCACAACTTGATCATGAACACGAGATGGAAGTTGTCACATCAACAAGTGATACCATAGCGGAAGAGGATGAGGAGAATGGGGAAAGTGAAACATCTAAAAATAGCACAGACCGGTTACAGAGTACAGACAAATTAACCTCAGACACACCGGAATCTTCTACAAAACCACAGCAACACACAGAAAGTTTAAAAAAGCCTGAAAGCTCTGTATGTTTTTATGATATTGATAAAGACATTAGGAAAGGGATTTAATTATTATTTAGAAATAGAAAGTTTTTTGTTATAAAGTATATACATGCAAGGTTTAGGACTTGATATAAAGAAAAATCTTATAAATAAGTTAAGTCTCAAATGATAAGCCTGATGCCTTAAAATAAATACTCTGTATAATCAGTCAAATGACAATGACTTTGGCTTAATACCTTAAATTTTGAAAAATTGATACTTTCTGGTTGCTGAATCATATTACTTCATATATGTATATCATTTTCTCAAAATACAAGTTAAGGGAAAACAAATTTATGGTCAACATTATTTTTTTTCAGACCAAATATACATGGAGGATAGATTTGGGCAAAACAGAACCTTTTTGGAAAGGTATTTATCTGTAGATCAACCATCCTTTATTATATGTTTTTTATCCAACATATTATAGGATTTTTTGTTGTTGGCATATTTGATCAATTACACCATTTAATTTATATTTTCCTATAAAATTGTAAAAAACTAATAGATTTGAGAATTTAAAAAGCTAGATCCTTAAAGTCATAAGAAACCTCAAATTAAAAAAAATAATGCATATGTTTTTTATATCTCAATTGACAGTTTTCATTATAAAACTTATGTACATACACTTTTTTCTAAACAAAATTCTTTAGTTTATTCATATTTAGAAGAAGTTTACTTTATTTTAATTGCTTCCTTCCAGGAAGCAATTCCCCCGACATATTTTCCGTATTCAAAGTGACCTCAGTGTGACCCATCTTGTAAAAATCCAGTGATCGCAATACGCATGGATGTCCTTAAAATAAACTATTATCTGAATTTACATGCTAAACACGTGCTCAATTTCCATGCTTTTTTGTTGCTTTTTTGTTGATTGTTGACAAACAGGTGACCATCGTTAAACTTTGGCTTCAAAACACGAACTTTAATTACCTACCATATTTCCACAACAACACTGACCGATTGAAAAAAAAAATTGACGATTATACGAAATTTATGCGAAAAAAAGGAAAAATTCGTGCACAAAAGACTAAGTTTATGATGTTTGTATGCATTAGTCCAAAAATTGGAAGAACATTATTTTTCACCGGTCACTCGTTTCTTATGACTTTAAAAGAATACAAAAATCACATTATCATCTGTGAAGGGCTTTTTATTTGAAAAGGTTAATAACACATCTGTTTTTCCTTTAAATGTTTTATTAATAAAGTGTTGAGAAATGTCTGTTCTAATTATTGTTGTTTTGTATATATATATTGCTTTGTTATACATGTATCAATTAGGATATGTTAATGCATAAATAATTTTATCTCTTCTGTATGCATTTGAATCTATAGTGACAAGTTTGAATAATATTGATTTACAACCAAAACATTGATTAAATTTCTCTCAATAATTTCTTAACATATCCATTTGGAATAGTGCACTATGCATTTTGCATTATATCATAAGAGGAACAGATTTTACCAATTTGACTAGTTGATTACAATTTTTATCAACTAATAATCTAATTTTGGAAGTAACACATCTTCTGATTGGCTGACCTGATTTTGTTATCAGCCCATAGACACAATTAAGTCATGTGACTGTGACATAATCAACGTTTTTATATGACCCCAAAAACATTTTGGGTTCGTATAATGGTATGATGTGGTCGTCTGCGTCTGCGTCGTCTGAATAGATCTTAATGAAATTTTTTCAGAAGGTTCAATACCACAAAAGGAAGGTTGGGATTTATTTTGGGGATGATGGTCCGAACCGTTTAGGAATTAGGGGCCCAAAAGGGGCCAAAACAAGCATTTTTCTAGTTTCAGGATAATAACTTGTTTACCAGTATTTCAATTGCTCTGAAAGTATACTGCAATGTTTAAAATCACAAGTAGAAGGTTTGGATTCATTTGAGGGATTATGGGGCCAAAGTTTAGGAATTATGGGCCACAAAAAGGGGTCAAAACAAGCATTTTTCTAGTTTCCAGACAGTACCTTGTGTGTAATTGCATGGATCGCTCTGAAATTGTACCACAATGTACCATATAACAAAGAGGAGGCTGGGATTAAGTTTTGGGTTAATTGCCTAAAATATGTAGGAATTAAGGGCCAAAAAAGGGCCAAAAAGAAGCATGTTTCTAGTTTCCAAACAATCATGACAATAACTTGTGTTTAAGTGTATGGATCTCTCTGAAATCGTACTACAAGGTTCAGTATTACAAAGGAAAGCATGGGATTGAGTTTAAGGGTTATTGCTCCAAGGGGGGGGGGTTCAATAAATTGGGGGGGATCTCAGTTTACCATTTTTTGTAAGGGATTTTTTTTTTTCAACATTTTTCAAATTTCAAATTTTGAAAAGTTTCAATAAGAAATATTCAATTGCACAGTATTGTGCAATAGATGTGTTAGATCTTGAACCACATTAATTTTGTGGCAAAAACCTATATTATGTCAAAATTTTATCACAATCAAAATTCAGACGGTATCAAGCATGAATATTGTGACCAAATTTGCCCCAACTGTTCAGGGTTCAACCACTGGGGTCGTATAAAGCTGCACCCTGCGGAGCACCTGGTTTCAGAATATTTTACAGTTTAAAATGGAATTTAGAAATAAATTATAAGAAATAATTTGTGCGTTATTCAGTGTGCACCAAATATTTTATGTTATTTCTTCATAGTCAGAAAAAATATTACAGTCATTCCTTAAATATTTGAATTATTTCCAAATTTTGGAATGATCTGTAAATATGTATTTCTATGTTAGAAGATTTAAATATTTTAGTATTGATAACTATTCAAATGAATGGATTTGTGTTGTAGAATCTACATTTTATTAAAACTCTGATGCTATATATTTAGATCTTTTTTACAAATATTAGTTCATGGTTGACTATCTTTATATTGTAGGCTGGTTTCAAGGACTATCAGAAAAGTTTTTATCATGTGATTGTCCCAAAATGTTATTATTAGCAGGTATATTGATTAAGTAGATTTATTTGCATCTAACACTTGAAGGGGCAAAATACAAGTTAATTTATAGTATAAGTTATATGTTGCAAGATTAATTTAAAAGAAGTAAAAGTACTTTTTAATCTTATTTTCCAAAGTTTTTCTTTTAACAAATGCTGAAGTGCTACAAAAAATAACAAAATAATGTTCAGATATCAAGACCAAATAAGTGTATGTATGTTTAACATGTTGAGAAGCTAAATAATGAGTAAGTGATATATTTATACAGTAGCATCTTGTTATCTGATACAAATATTGTTTTGTTGTAGGAGTGGATAGACTCGATAAAGAACTGACCATAGGTCAGATGCAGGGTAGGTGTAGTCAACATTATTAACAGTAATTGGTGTGAAAGAACAACTGTTATCCATAACTCTTTTATTTTTGGAAAATGACGCAGTCATTGTTCCATAACTGCCGACCTGATTTCTCTGCCTACCGCGCTTGGTTTCGTATTTACTAATTTCAATACAAACTGGAATGTGCTTGTGTTCCTTATCATTATGCATGAGCATTGTGTAGTAATCAGCCAGGAACCAGTTTACAAACTAACTGGTTTCTGTTTGTATTCCACTACAGTCGAACAAAGTGTTGTAGTTTGACAGGAACCAGTCCAGAATTTTGTAAACTACAAAACGTAATCGGTTATTATCATTCCGTTTTGGTGTTTCATACCGACTTATATGGTTTGAATAAGCTTAAGACCCTTCAAACATTAATGTGATAGGTATATTAAAGACTGTTTTACAAAAGGATGAAACTGTTTTGCTTTAAAAGTCGTACTATAGTGATATATGTTATGTACGGATTTCCACTCTCACCGGTTAATTTCTTCTTTTACACGTGCTTTTGAAACTTCCTGTTTAAACAGAATACAGAATCAGAGGTATTATATGTCTCTGACAGAATTAAACATCGCAAGTTTTAAAATTGTTTTTTGAGTGAATTAAACTTATTTTAACAATCACGAAGCGTTCGGGAATCATTTCAAGCAGTTTCTTCTTCTCTTTGATGATGGAAAATAGGTTTTCTCAAGAAAATACCGCAAACGATCGCAGAGGAATTGAAACGTACAAGTCAAGTCGGCACCTGGTTAAATTGGCTTCAAGTCAAATCGGCACCTATTTGACGTCAATTCGGCTTCCAATAATATTTATTATAATATTTTCTATTCAATTAATTAATAACTGTTACCAAGTACATAGTGAATATTAGGTAAACAACGAAACCAAAGTGAATATGTTGTTGTGTATAAAAGTAAACAACGAAGCTATTGTTTTAACCATTAGACAATTATTAAAATTAAATGGAAAACTATGAGTCCCTTTCAATAAATCAAACTTTCATGCCAAATAATTAGCAAATTTAAGGTGGTTTTTTTTTCAGTAATGTTTAAACAGCATTAAACAAACAATCCTGTAAAAGACTCAACTGGTTAAATAATGCATAAAAATATCCAATATCTCATGTATTACTCCAAATAATAATGACGTCTGACAAGGCTATTTTATTTTTTTTCTGGGACGCCTTCCTAAGACGTTCGTAGGAAGGCTTCCTAAGAAGGCGTCCCAGAAAAAAATTAACATAGCCTTGTGGTCATAGGAAGGTGTCCCAGAATAAAATTTAAAAAGCCTTGCCAGACGTAATAATTATTTTGACTACTCATATATATCATTAAAAATACACCAAAAAATTCATGTAGTTGAGAAAAATAAATACATACAAAATGTACATGAACATCCAAAAAAGTGAAAGTTAGTATTAACTCTTTTTGCTTTAAAAATTTACAACTGCATTTAAGTATTGAATGCTTTTTTTTTGTAAATTCATTGAGGTGTAAAAGCGTTGACCGAAGTACTTTTTGTATGAAGCGCGTAAGCATAAGCGCTACATTCTAAAAATGTGCAAACGGTCAATGCTTTTGCAACCCTATGAGGTTACAAAAAGAAACATTCAATACTTATAATTACTTTTTAGCTCACCTGGCCCGAAGGGCCAAGTGAGCTTTTCCCATCACTTTGCGTCCGGCGTCCGGCGTCGTCCGTCGTCCGTCGTCGTCGTTAACTTTTACAAAAATCTTCTCCTCTGAAACTACTGGGCCAAATTAAACCAAACTTGGCCACTATCATCATTGGGGTATCTAGTTTAAAAAATGTGTCCGGTGACCCGGCCAACCAACCAAGATGGCCGCCATGGCTAAAAATAGAACATAGGGGTAAAATGCAGTTTTTGGCTTATAACTCAAAAACCAAAGCATTTAGAGCAAATCTGACATGGGGTAAAATGGTTTATCAGGTCAACATCTATCTGCCCTGAAATTTTCAGATGAATCAGACAACCCGTTGTTGGGTTGCTGCCCCTGAATTGGTAATTTTTAGGAAATTTTGCTGTTTTTGGTTATTATCTTGAATATTATTATAGATAGAGATAAACTGTAAACAGCAATAATGTTCAGCAAAGTAAGATTTACAAAAAAGTCAACGTGACCGAAATGGTCAGTTGACCCCTTTAGGAGTTATTGCCCTTTTTAGTCCATTTTTAACCATTTTTCGTAAATCTTAGTAATCTTTTACAAAAATCTTCTCCTCTGAAACTTTTGGGCCAAATTAATCCAAACTTGGTCACAATAATCATTGGGGTATCTAGTTTAAAAAATGTGTCCGGTGACCTGGCCATCGAACCAAGATGGCCGCCATGGCTAAAAATAGAACATAGGGGTAAATTGAAGATTTTGGCTTATAACTCTGAAACCAAGGCATTTAGAGCAAATCTGACATGAGGTTATATTGTTTATTAAGTGAAGATCTATCTGCCCTGAAATTTTCAGACGAATTAAACAACTGGTTGTTGGGTTGCTGCCCCTGAATTGGCAATTTTAAGGAAATGTTGCCGTTTTTTGGTTATTATCTTGAATATTATTATAGATAGAGATAAACTGAAAACAGCAATAATGTTTAGCAAAGTAAGATCTACAAATAAGTCAACATGACCGAAATTGTCAGTTGACCCCTTAAGGAGTTATTGCACTTTAGAGTCAATTTTTAACAATTTTTCTTAAATTTTTGTTATCGTTTACAAAAATCATCTCCTCTGAAACTAGTATGACAAATTTAACCAATATTGTTCACAATCATCATAAGGGTATTTAGTTTAAAAAATGTGTCCGATGACCCAGCCAACCAACCAAGCTATACACCATTGCTAACAAAAGAACATAGGGGTAAAATGAAGATTTTGGCTTATAACTCTGAAACCAAAGCATTTAGAGCAAATCTGACATGGGGTTATATTGTTTATCAGGTCAAGATTTATCTGCCCTAAAATTTTCGGATGATTTGGACAACAATTGTTGTTGGGTTGCTGCTGCCGAAATTAATCAACAACACAAGATCTAAAACTTTATAAATATTGTTCAAAATATCAATTATCTATTAAAAGATGTTTTTGGTCATTAAAAAAATAAAATTCTTCATTTTATCAAGGATTTGTACAGTTAGTTTAACTATACAAATCCTTGATAATGATTTTATATTTTCTTAGAAGTTTAGGAAAATATTTTTTCAATGTACAGTAATTGTGTCCCTTGTTCTCATTTCCTGGGATAAATCTAATATAAAGTATTGGTATTGAATTAATATTTAGGAAATATTTGAACCACACCATTTACTTTACAAGAATGAAGACTTATATATTTTCAGTGTAATGAGTTTTAGTTAATTGTACTTTGTTGTTTAAAAGTTTCTTTGTGGTAATAAGATATAGCAAAAAGAAACTCTTCAATGAAAAGTTAGAATATTCCTTTTGCAGTCTGTAGGTGAGTATGAGGCAAGAGTTTGCATAAGTTTTAAAATATAATGGGGACTCACAAACTGCTTAGTATTTTAGATATAATATCATATATAGATAAATAGGATTAATATAATATAATAAAATGAAGAATCTGATTAGCTAGCATTCTAAATTTAGAATGTAAAATTAAAGTATAAAATAAAAATGACATCATGAAAGTCATGAAAGGGAAGAATACATTACAAATAAAGGACAGCAAATAATATTAACCTGATTGAAATAACTTAGTTATTATTTATTTCACTGTGTTGTGCAGTTGAAAATAAGGTAGCATACAATTAAATGTAAATTTAGCATTTTTTTGCATGTTCCCAACAATGTTGTTGTGGAGAAAACATTCTTGTAAAAGAGAAGGATGAAGTTAAAACAAGTTTTTAATGGATCAGGATATATTTAAATGTTTGATGAATAATCATTATAATTGCATTTAAATTAATAAAATATTTGAAGCATTTGTGTTTTGTTGTAACTTGTGAACTGATATAGTTGATTTGTAGTTCTACAAATTAGAAATTGAAAGACGTTCTCACTATAATTTCTAATAATATCTGACTATGTAAAAATAGGATCTATTAGTGATAGATCAATGAAGTTATGTAGAAAATGGATTGCTGTCAGGTCATTTCAGTTTCATGACTAAGATATGAGGCCCTGCCCCTTTGGTCATGGTTATGGTCCAGTGATTTTGTATGAAGTAGCAATTTTTATGGCCAAGCAACAAAGTTGTCGGGGCCATATATTTTTATCCTTGTCCGTCATTCCATCATTTTGCAACATACCTTTCATACATACTTTTTATCGTAACACCTTCAGAATATGGGCTGATATTTGGTATATGAGTTAACCATCATGAGTTACAGATCCAATTACGGTTGGTTCTACTTCGCTATTTTGTTGCAGAAATTAAGGCCTTTGGACTTTGATAAATTGTTTAAAATTAGTTATACAAACTTTATTTTCTAAATGCCTTATGATAATGGGCTGATTTTTGGTATGTGAGTTAATCATGATGAGTTACAGATCAAATTTTAGATTTTGTTTCACCCCGGTTATGTTTGTCAAAATTGCAGGTTTTTGACTTCAATAAATTTTTGAAAGTCACAGTTATACAGACTTTTTTTCTAAACGCCTGTAGATATTAGGCTGATTTTTGGTATAATCAGTTACAGCTCAAGTTTTAAGTTCTGCTTTGCTGATTTTTGCCTAAATTAAGGGTTAAAGACTTTGAAAATTGTTGAAAATCAGTCATACAGACTTTTTTCTATCACCTTCAGATATTGGACTGACTTTTATACGACCACAAAAATTGAAAA
Source organism: Mytilus edulis (assembly GCA_019925275.1). Lineage (NCBI taxonomy): Eukaryota > Metazoa > Mollusca > Bivalvia > Mytilida > Mytilidae > Mytilus > Mytilus edulis. The sequence continues at coordinate 56,958,924 of CM034361.1, forward strand.
ATTTTTGGTTGGATATTGGTATCACGTTGGCGTCGTCGTCTGTGTTGTCGTCCGAAGACATTTGGTTTTCGCACTATAACTTTAGTGTAAGTAAATAGAAATCTATGAAATTTAAACACAAGGTAAATGACCACAAAAGGAAGGTTGGGATTGATTTTGGGAGTTTTGGTCAAAACAATTTAGGAATAAGGGGCCAAAAAGGGGCCCAAATAAGCATTTTTCTTGGTTTTCGCACCATAACTTTAGTGTAAGTAAATAAAAATCTATGAAATTTAAACTCAAGGTTTATGACCATAAAAGGAAGGTTGGGATTGATTTTGGGAGTTTTGGTCCAAACAGTTTAGGAAAAAGGGGCCCTAAGGGTCCAAAATTAAACTTTGTTTGATTTCATCAAAAATTGAATAATTGGGGTTCTTTGATATGCCGAATCTAAATGTATGTAGATTCTTAATTTTTGGTCCAGTTTTCAAATTGGTCTACATTAAGGTCCAAAGGGTCCAAAATTAAACTAAGTTTGATTTTAACAAAAATTGAATCCTTGGGGTTCTTTGATATGCTGAATCTAAAAATGTACTTAAGATTTTTGATTATTGGCCCAGTTTTCAAGTTGGTCCAAATCGGGGTCCAAAACTAAACTCTGTTTGTTTTCATCAAAAATTGAATAATTTGGGTTCTTTGATATGCCAAATCTAACTGTGTATGTAGATTCTTAATTTTTGGTCCCGTTTTCAAATTGGTCTACATTAAGGTTCAAAGGGTCCAAAATTAAACTAAGTTTGATTTTAACAAAAATTGAATTCTTTGGCTTCTTTGATATGCTGAATCTAAACATGTACTTAGATTTTTGATTACCGTATGGGCCCAGTTTTCAAGTTGGTCCAAATCAGGATCCAAAATTATTATATTAAGTATTGTGCAATAGCAAGAAATCTTCAATTGCGCAGTATTGTGCAATAGCAAGAAATTTTCAATTGCACAGTATTGCGCAATAGCAAGAAATCTTCAATTGCACAGTATTGCGCAATAGCAAGTATTTTCAATTGCACCGTATTGCGCAATAGCAAGAAATTTTCAATTGGAGTTATCTTTCTTTGTCTAGAATAAGTAGTTGAATCAACTTAAAACATTGTTTTATAAAATATACAATGTATATTCACTTTTACTACCAACTGATAAATTAAAACAATCTTTACCATTCAGTGATAACAAGCACTTTTATTACATTTTAATATTTTATGATGTATTTAAATGAGTAGTTATTGTTGCAAACTCCATTAGAAATTTGAATTGAGATCAGTTTTGGAATAAGGGAAAGGGGGATGCGAAAAAAAAAAATTGGGGGGGGGGGGGTTAAATTTTTCTCATTTCAGATTTCATAAATAAAAAGAAGAATTGTTCAAAGGCAAAAAAAATATTTTAAGTTCATTAGACCACATTCATTCTGTGTCAGAAACCTATGCTGTGTCGACTATTTAATCACAATCCAAATTTAGAGCTGAATCCAGCTTGAATGTTGTCTCCATACTTGCCCCAACCATTCGGGTTCAACCTCTGCGGTCGTATAAAGCTGGAGCATCTGGTTATTATGTAACTTGACCATCATGTGTAACAAATCAAGTTTAAGTTTTGTTAAGCTCTTCTAATTTTTGCCGAAATTACAGGCTTTGGAATTTATAAATTGTTGAAAATCACAGTTATACCTATTTTTTTTCTAAACGCCTTTAGATATTGGGCTGATTTTTAGTATGTTACTTAACCGTGATGAGTAACAGATCAAGTTAAAGTTTTGTTCCACTCCCCCATTTTTGATGAAAATTAAGGGTGAAAGATTTTGAAAATTGTTGAAAATCACAGTTATACAGACTATTTTTCTACACGCCTTAAGATTGTGACCTCATTTTTAATATGTGAGACTACCATCATGTTTGAGTCCACATATGTTGTTGAAATTGCAGATTTTTCAACTTTTTAAGACAGGGCCATTCATGTAGTTCAGACATATCTAGTCAATTGTTTAGTTTTCGTTGTAAGTCAGTTTGATAAGAACTACATTTACATGTGATAGATCAATGATATTTTGTATGAAGATGCAATACTATTATTACAATTTGATGACTATTTTGTCGCCCTGTCCCCTACAGCATGGTCCAGCGACTTTGAATTAATAAGTATTTTTGAAATTATTCAATGGTAAGTTTTCTTCATAACTTGAATTGAAATTATAATATTTACAAGCACAAAACTGTTTTTAACACCAATTTGTATTGACTGATTTCAAATGTCAAAGTTCAAACTTCTAGTACACATACATATGAATGAAGTAAACATGTATTGTTATGTAAGTTTAAAACTTAATTTACTCTTAATGAACATTAGTGCATTAATGTTATCACCTTATTTAATTGAAACTCTTGTTTACTTAATTTAGGAAGTCTGTTATGATATTATTTTATTCCAATACATGAAGCATATCATGCTGAGTTCACATGTAATTCGAATTAGTTCAATTGGCATTCGAAACATTTTGCGTCTGAATGTCAATTCTCATTCAAATTGCAATGTGCGTAAAATTTTCTTTACTGTGCTAAGGAAGTTATCTTTTAATTCAAATTAAAAAAGAAGAGTGAGTGAATGCGATTAGCGAATTCGATTGGAGTTGAAAGTACGTGCGAACGAGGCATCAGTATTCTAGATACATCTATAGGTATATCTATAAGTATGTCTTAACAAGTGACAACTCTATGGCAGAAAACACATATTATATTCATGATGTATTTAAAGTTACTAATCATTTAAGCTCTCATTATGCAATTGTTCATCTAGCCTTTCTTTTATCGCATTATGCATTTGTAACATTTTTCCTCGGTATTGTACATTATTTGCATTTGTATTTACAGATTTTTTTAAGATGCCAAGAAGAAAAAATTGGAGGGCAGCAGAGGCTAAACGTGGTGTGAAAAATCCACAGAAAAAGACACTGACGGACTTGACTGGGGATACTGGCCCCATAAACAGTACTAGAATTGACCTTGACCTGGGTGATACTGACACCCTCAACAACAGTTACTCAAAAAATATGGGGGATACTGACCTCCACTCAAATACAAACAACAGTAACTCAAAAAATATGGGGGATACTGACCTCCACACAAATATAAACAACAGTACCTTGAATTTACTTGAAAGATCTAAATTGAATAAACTTGAAATATCTGAACTAAATATGCTTGAAATATCTGAATTGAATGAACATGAAACATCTGAATTAGATAAACTTGAACTATCTGAGTTGAATCAAAACAGTAACAATAACTGTGCAAAAGAACTGAATCAAAACAGTGACAATAACTGTGCAAAAGAATTGAATCAAAGCAGTGACAATAACTGTGCAAAAGAATTGAATCAAAACAGTAACAATAACTGTGCAAAAGAATTGAATCAAAACAGTAACAATAACTGTGCAAAAGAATTGAATCAAAACAGTGACAATAACTGTGCAAAAGAAACTTGTCATATACAAACAGATTTTCTGTTAAATGAATCAAACAATAGTTATTCAAAATCAGATTCTCATAGTAATATCCAAACTGATCTGTTGCAAAACCAAAATGAACAACCTAGAAATAATTCAGAAGAAGTGCTATCAAAATATTTCAATTCTTTTAATGCAAACTTTATTAAATTTGGAACTTTTGACCAGTATGCCACAAAATTTGCTACTCAAAGCAGGGGAAACCAATGTACTTGTAATTGTTTAGTTTTCTTATCTCTTTCGTCTTTAAATTTTGATTCAAACACATTGAACCTGGATTACATTTTAGATAAAGGAGATGAAATTTACAGGAAGCATGTTCAAGAACTAATAACACAGGGATTATTTAAAAATATGCTTTTGAATTTTGATGAAATTCCTGTCAAAATTGAAATTCCTGAAGGGATTTTTATAATTAACAAACAAAATATTCTGTTCGGTATAGCTTTACAGTACCAAGAGTTGACTGGATTTCTCTCATTACAAGAAGCAATTCAAAATTGTATTAAACAGTCAAACAAATTTCTTATAATGATTGGAGCCATATGTTCGGCAGTTTATTATTATAATCATATATACTATTTTTTTGACACTCATTCTCATTCAGAATGTACACTGAATAATCCATTAGATTCCTCTGGCAAAAGTATTTTGATTGGATTTGCTGACTTACATGACCTCCTCAGTTACTTGTATGCTTTTTACACAAGTTTACAAATTGATTTAGACTCTCAATATGAAATTTTACCTGTAAGTATCAGTAGTAAAGATACTGACAAAGATGTGACCAAGCAGATTAAGAATTATTTCGATGATCAGAAACTAAGGAACACAAAACAAACAAAAAATTCTTACCAGTATATGAAGGTACACAAATTTGTATATATGAAAAATTACATGCAAAATAGAATAAAAAATAAAAAATTCAAGGAGAAAGAATTAAATGCCAAGCAAAATAAAAGAAAAAATAAAAAATTCAAGGAAAAAGAATTAAATGCGAAAAGATATTCAAGAAAGGATACACATTATAGAAAGACTGAAGCAGATAGAAAAAAGTCTCAGAGAGATAATTCTGATTTAAGACAGATAGAAAGACAAAGAGAACTTGTTGCTAAAAGAGAAGTTAGAAAGGATGAACATTATAGAAGGGCTGAAGCAGAAAGTAAGAAGTCTCAGAGAGATAATTCGGATTTAAGACAGATAGAAAGACAAAGAGAACTTGTTGCTAAAAGAGAAGTTAGAAAGGATGAACATTATAGAAGGGCTGAAGCAGAAAGTAAGAAGTCTCAGAGAGATAATTCGGATTTAAGACAGATAGAAAGACAAAGAGAACTTGTTGCTAAAAGAGAGGCTAGAAAGAATGAAAATTTCAATAAAAGAGAACTTGCTGCTAAAAGAGAAGTAAGAAAGAATACAAATTATAGAAAGACTGAAGCAGATAGAAAGAAGTCTCAAAGAGAAAATTCAGATGTAAGACAAATAGAGAGACAAAGAGAACTTGCTGCTAAAAGAGAAGTTAGAAAGGATGAACATTATAGAAGGGCTGAAGCAGAAAGTAAGAAGTCTCAGAGAGATAATTCGGATTTAAGACAGATAGAAAGACAAAGAGAACTTGTTGCTAAAAGAGAGGCTAGAAAGAATGAAGATTTCAATAAAAGAGAACTTGCTGCTAAAAGAGAAGCTAGAAAGAATGATGTTTTCAAAAGAAATGAAATAGAAAAGAAAAAAATTGCCAGACAAAATGAAGACTATAGAAAACACGAGTCCGAACGGGACTACCACAGAAAACAAGAATATAGGTCACATCCAGAAAATTTAGAAAATGAGCGTTTGAAGAAACAGAGTTCTAGACAAAACAAACTAGATACAGACAGATGTTATGATAAAACAGTTAAAAGTACTAAAAGAAAAAACGTTGATTTCACAGATCATGAAAAAAACCTTAAAAAAAAAAGAGTTCAAGGTATAACCCTTGATGCTTGCATAAGAAATTTTAAAACAAAAATTAATCATGGTCCTACATATATATGTACTTCATGTGAACAAACATGGTTTTGTGATTCTGTAGTTAATTCTAAAACTATCAAAATGACCACGCCTGCTAACATGTCTCATTGCTTTAGTAATTTTAAATCTGTACTAGACATAGAATGGATATGTCATACTTGTCTCAATGCAATTAAAAAACAAAGAATTCCTCGATTTTCAATAGCCAATAAAATGGGATTTCCCCAAAGACCAAAAGAACTAAATTTGTATCCTTTAGAAGAGAGACTGTTATCATTAAGAATTCCTTTTATGCAGATTCGACAGTTACCAAGAGGTGGACAGTTATCAGTTAAAGGCAATGTTGTAAATGTGGCTGTTGAAGTTCAACCTACAATAAATTCACTTCCACATACATTAGAGAAATCAGGTACAATATCAGTTAAACTGAAGAAGAAGCTGGAATTCAAAAAGTGTGATTTTAGTGAAAATGTGAGACCATTTGCTGTAATTTGTGCATTACATTATTTGATGAGAACAAGTGACTTGTACAAGTCTTCTGGAATAGAAATAAATGAGGATTGGATTACAGAAATCGCAAAAATAAATGAAGAAGAAACACATGAAAATGAAAAAAATAGTACAGAACAAGAGGATAACCAAAATCAAAATAATTCAGATGATGACTCCGATCATTTCAGTGAAGTAGATGAAACTGAAACGCATGTTGGAAACACAGATACACTGTTAGATCACATTCCAGACGACAATCCACTATGTGATACAGGTTTAACTTTTGCTCCTGGTGAAGGTCAACGACCAATTAGTCTCTACAGTGATCCTGATGCAGAGTACTTATCTTTTCCAACTATATTTTGTGGTCAAAGAAGGCCAGATAACAAAGACAGGTCTGTCTCTGTTCACTATACTGATATTGTTAAATGGGAACTAAGGTCCATGGATAGGAGAGTAGCACAGTCTGTACCAAATATATTTTTCAAGTTAAAGAAAATTCAGTTAAAAAACATAAGTGATAAGGTCAATCTTGCTCTAAGAAGGTGTCAATCAGAAGGGAAAACATGGACAGCAAAAGATGTACTGAATCCTAACACTGTAAACGATCTTGTAAGATTAGATGAAGGTTATTATATCTTTAGAAGTTTAAGAAATTCTCCAGTATACCTTGAAAAGAGGAAGAAAGATTTGTTTGCAATGATCAGACAGTTGGGTCTTCCAACATGGTTTGGCTCTCTTTCATCTGCAGACACTAATTGGAAAGATTTGTTACGAATTCTTGGCAAATTAAATGATGGCAAAGAATATACTGACAATGAATTGGAAGAAATGGATTGGCATCAGAAATCTAAACTTGTTCAGAAAGACCCTGTGACATGCTCTAGATATTTTGATTATCGTGTCCAACAGTTTATTAACTTGGTGTTAAAAAGTGATCATGATCCTATTGGAAAATTGACAGATTTTTTTTATAGAGTTGAATTTCAACAGAGAGGTTCACCACATATTCATATCTTGATCTGGATTGAAAATGCACCAGTATATGAAAGCAATTCAAATGAAGATGTTGTAGCATTTATTGATAAATATGTCTCTTGTTCACTTTTAGAAAATAATACTAGTTTAGTCAATTTGCAGGTTCATAAACATTCAAAAACATGCAGAAAAAAAGGTCACCCAATTTGTCGTTTTGGTTTCCCCCTTCCACCTATGAAAGCAACAGTAATTTTAGAGCCTTTGAAAGAAAATGATGACATAGAAAAGTACAAAGCTATATATAAAGAAATACAAAACGAAATTAATACACTTCACAATTCTGAAGATATAGACCAGATGACATATGACATGTTTTTAGATGATGTGTCACAAATGGATGATGAAAATTACATTAAGGCCATAAGAAGCAACCTGAGTGGTCCAAAAGTTTTTCTCAAACGAAAACCATCTGAAGTCCGTGTTAATGGTTACATGAAAACTGTGTTGATAGCCTGGCAAGCAAATCATGATTTACAGTTTGTTTTAGATGCATTTGCATGTGCAGTGTATATTGTTTCATATATAAGCAAGTCACAAAAAGGTATGAGTGCATTACTTGACCAAGCAGCAAAAGAAGCACGACAGGGAAATTTAGACTTGAAGCATCAAGTAAGGCACATTGGGAATTACTTTTCAAATTCTGTTGAAACAAGCGCACAAGAAGCAACATACTTAACACTACAGATGCCTTTAACAAAAGCTACAAGACAAGTTGTCTTCATTAACACATCTCCACAACACAAAAGAACTTTCCTCCTCAAGCAATCATCAGCCCTAGAAAAACTAGGCCCAGACTCTACTGAAATAGAATCAGACAATGATATTAAAAGATATTCACGTAGACCAAAACAACTGGAGAACTGGTGTCTAGCAGACTATGTATCTCAGCTTGAATTGCAGTATCCTAAAACTTCAGAGTCTTCAGATGATCATGAAACAGAACAGATAGAAAATGAATCTGCAAGTGAAAATGAAGAGGCAAATGCAGATGTTATTGAAGAAATCGATAACAAAATCGACATAACCCTGAAGAATGGTATTCGAATATATCAAAGAAAAACACCCAAGGTTATAAGATATGTTAAATACAATTACAAGACTGACTCTGAAAACTTCTACAGAGAACGCTTAATGTTATTTTATCCATGGAGAAATGAACTTTCAGATTTGCAAAGCGGACATGAAACATTTGAAAAAATGTACTTGACTGTTGCAAGACTGTTAGAAAAAAAAGCTAAGCAATATGAAGGAAAAGTGATAGATCTAGAGAAAGCTATAGAAGAGGCAGAAAATGATTGTAATGAGAATGATCAAATAGCACCTGGCACACAGCAAATAGAAATGGAAGATGCTGAAATAGGCCCAACAGAATCTGAACAGTATATTCATTTCAATCCAGATAGACCAACAGAACATAGACTGTATGATATGTCCCGTGAAGTTGGAATAGAAGCAAGAACAGTAGAATTGACAAATCATGCCAACAGAATAAGTGAGAGTGATTATTTTGCATTGATAAGATCCTTGAATAAGAAACAGTGGGAATTTTTCCAACATGTTGTCACATGGGTTAAAACAAAACATGAACCATTTTATACATTTTTGACAGGTGGAGCAGGATGTGGAAAATCTGTAGTTGTCAGAACAATATTTCAAGCTTTACACAGACACTTATGTTCTATTGAAGGTGAGGACCCTGACGATATTAGAATTCTTCTTTGTGCTCCTACTGGAAAGGCAGCTTACAATATAAATGGTCTGACCATTCACAATGCTTTCCAGATACAACCAAATAAAGAACTTGACCAGTCACTGTCATGTGATGTTCTCAATACACTCAGAATGAAATACAGAAATTTGTCTCTGATTTTGATTGATGAAATTTCAATGGTTGGAAACAAAATGTTCTCTTTACTGGAGAGAAGGCTGAAAAAAATCAAGGGAAGCAACTGTTCATTTGGTGGCGTGAGTATCATAGCTATTGGTGACTTTTTCCAACTCCAACCTGTATTTGACAGCTGGATTTTCAATGATCTTAGCAAAGGATTAACAGCATTAGCTCCTAATTACTGGAAATTATTATTTTCTTTTGATGAACTTACCGAAATAATGAGACAAAAGAATGATTTAGAATTTGCTCTATTACTAAATAGGTTGAGACAAAATCAGCTGACTGAAAATGATTTTGCAGTTTTAGGTACCAGAACTGTTTCAATCAGTGATCCAACATACAGAACTAATGCTACTCATTTGTTTGTTGAAAATGCTTTAGTGGATAATTTTAATTTACAATACATATCTAAATTAGGCTCACAAAAGGTTAAAGTTACAGCAGTTGACACAGTTTGTGGGGATTTACCAGCATCTGTAAAAACAAAATTACTTAGTTCTTTACCAGAAAAACAGTCTGATACAGCCAATCTTGCAAAGGAAGTGGTATTAGCAATTGGGATGAAATATGATCTTACAGCTAATATTGAAGTCACTGATGGTCTCACAAATGGTTCAACTTGTGAACTTAAATTGATAGAGTGTAAAACTAAATCTATTAGACCAAGTATCATATGGGTTAAGTTTGAGGATGCCAGAATTGGTGCTAACAATAGAAGAAAATATTCACACTTGTATGGAAAAGATGTTGAAAAAACATGGACTCCAATGTTTTACATTAAAAGGTCATTTACATATAAATATAAGACCTTTGAAAGAATTCAATTTCCTCTTCGTCCAGCAGCCGGAAAAACAATTCATAAATCGCAAGGAGACACATTACAAGAAGTTGTTGTTAGTCTGAAATCAAAACGTAAAGGGAAAATACCACATATTCACTATGTTGCGCTAAGCAGAGTAACATCTTTAACTGGATTACAGATATTAGATCTCAATCAAGAAGCAATAGCTGTAGCAGAGTGTGTTCGACAAGAATTATACAGACTAAGGACAGATGCAACTCTACAGTTGTGCTTTAAGCCATTGTATAATTTATCAAGTAACTATTTTAAAGTAGTTTTCAACAACTCAAGGTCATTGCATGCTCACTTTAATGATATAAAATCAGACCCTAACATCTTGGATGCTGATGTTATTGGTATTGCTGAATCAAGACTTATTTCAACAGATGAAAATGATGATTTTCATGTACCTGGTTTTGAACCACCAGTTCGATTAGACCAAAAGCAAACAAACTTTAATACAAGACCACCTCATGGATTGGTATTATATTATCGAAATAATTGTATTCTTCACAATACAGTCACTTTCTCAACTCCATCTTTAGAGTTTGTTATAGCAGACATAATATCACCCAGCAAAGGTCTTTTTCAGGTTGTCTTTGTTTACAAAGCACCAAACTGCAAATTGCAACAACTAAAAGATACTTTCCTTGCAAACCTTCTTCCTGATGTGTATTTAAGACATCCAAAAATTATCATAATGGGAGACTTTAATATTGATTTAAACACTGGGAACACTTCTTTTTTAAAGTTCATGAGAGATTCATTTTGCTGTTCACAAATTGTGTCTAAACCTACTACATCTTATGGTACATTGTTGGACTTAATTTTCCTAAATTTTGATAGTAAGGTAAATTTTGAAACAGATGTCCTTGATTCCTATTGGTCAGATCATAAAGTTATATATGTAGCCATTGAAACACAATGATTCCGTGTAATGATTATTTTATATGCCAAAACCAGCTTTGTTTGAAACAATGAAAATTAAACCCGCTGAAAAACATGACACATTTGTGGTTGCTGAAAATGCAACCTCAAATGTGCAGGAGTGGTTTTAAAGGAAAAATGGGTTTCCACTCCAACAGATTTGCCTTGTCATAAGTAGGAATGGAAATGAGTTGGCTTCAAGACTCCTGATATCCAGTTTTACCTGTATAGAAGAAAGCTTCTTTACAAAGCTTTCTTCTTTATAGGTACACTGGATTAACGGTAGCAGAGGTAAAGAAATTTGAAACTGTGTTGCTTTGACTTTCATAAAGCAGAAAGGCCCTTGGTCCATTTGCTACGGAAGAAAAGTAGAATTCCATTCATTTCAAGTCAGTAATGATTGGAGACATCAAATTTTAGAACTTCTACTACCTGAATGCTCATTGTATCAGTGGAGAGTTGTGTGCACATCGCATGTGAACATTCCTGATATTTACTTGTTATAAATGTATATATATATATAATTCTTGAAATATTTGTTTTTGAATACAATCAAAAGCCATTGCTTTAATATAGATGTAAAAAGGGAGTTTTGAAGACCACAAGTTCCATGCCTCATTTCTCTTCCTACAAAATGATTAAATTTAACTGTCTGTTTGATGAACTATGATTAAATAATCAAAATGTTTATGAATGTTGAAATCCTTGCTGTTATGTACATATATTCATTGTAATTTTTCATATCGATAACTTGATACAATTTACAATACTTTTGTTCACTATATATATATGATATACTAAACATTTATCATGATTAAGTATGTACAGTTTACTTTTTGTATTAATCTGTATATTTATCTCATCCAATATTCATTGACTTTTCTGTTTAAGAAATGCTCTTGTGTTCACATCAGACATAATAAATCAGTTTCTGTACAAATACCACATATTTTATTATAATATAATTACTTGGAGTACTCCAAATTGAAAAACAATCCATAAATCCAACATTTTTGATTTCTTATGATTTCAATTGTGACTTATTCTAAGTACAGGTTTATCAAAATGTGTAAATCATTAATTCATGCAAAGGGTTAAATGTTGAGAAATAAAAATCAAATATTGCATTAATTGGTCATTCTACTTAACTATGTGGTTGCATTTTTGCTTATACATTTGATATATATATAGAAGTCATTTATAAAACAGAAACTAATGAACAATTCATGTAAACAAACATTTGCTTCATAGAGAAGAAATTTGTGAACATTTGCTTAATAGAGAAGAAATTTGTGACATTTGCCTATTAGAGAAGAATTTGTGAGCATTTGCTTAATAGAGCAGAAATTTGTGACATTTGCCTATTAGAGAAGAATTTGTGAACATTTGCTTAATAGAGCAAATATTTGTGAACATTTGCTTAATAGAGCAGAAATTTGTGAACATTTGCTTAATAGAGCAGAAATTTGTGAACATTTGCTTAATAGAGAAAAAGTTTGAGAACATTTAATGACTGTTTTATAATAAGCCAATGTAAAGTAAATTCAGTAAACTAACTGCTGAAGAAAATAAGAATTATATAGATTGTTTCAGTTGTTGTTATATTAACATCATACAACAATTAATAAACGTATGCAGTGAACTCTTGAATCTTGCATCAAAGCAAATCCACCAGGACTGATATGAATAAAGTTTAAAACAGAGATACTATGGTACAACTCAGTATACCATGAATAGAAAGGAAACAAAAATGACAAATACTTTGACAGATAGTTGTTAAATGCTCAAGAGGAAATAAATTATATATAGAATCTAGAGTTTAGACTCTTAAGTTGGAAAAAACTGTTGAATATTCTTCTCGACAAGTCTTTACAAATTAACTTCAAGTCATTTTGAACGTCAAGTTATGGAAACAATAATCATATCATAATATAATGGCTGTGTTGCTTTTTATATATACTGGTACTGTTTTTACTGTCATATTTTGACTTTGAAAATGTGTTGTTATAGAATGTAAAATATTGTTCTATAAGTGAACTGTTTTAATGCACATATATAAAAAAAAATGTATAAGACAATGAATATTATAATGCATTATTTGAAGTATTTGATGTGTTCAAATTTTTCATAATAAACAATTTAATTTGATGTCTTTTATTATTTTTCACACCCCATTCATTTTTGAAATTGATAAAAACAAAACCTCCAGTCAAGAAGAGAAAAAAATGAGTTGGAGACAAACATGGTCACAACCCAAAAATGACAAACAAATAGCAGCTTCACACATCTTAGAACTACTATAAAGGTCGTCTCTATTTAAGCTAGCAAAAACTTAGTTCTCTGTGTCTACCTTCTTGTTCAATTCAAGTAATACCTATTCATTTTGAATCTTAATTTAAAGGTCAGGTCACCACTCATAAAAGATGATAATCTTGGGTCCAGTAAAAAGATTGATACAGTTGATCTGTTGTCATTCTCCATAATGATCAGTAACTTTGCTGTCATAACTAATTGAACAACTTATATTATAATGAACATTTCAAAATCAATTAAAGTTTCCTTAATGATCCTTGACCAGTAATGATAGCGTCTGGCGTATATACCAAATGATGAGTTTATATTGAACAAATATATAGACATGTATGTCCACGAGAGAACAACACAATACTTGAAAAGTGTGTTTTAGACCTCAAAACTGAAAATAATAAACTAGTTAAAGGTGTTCAATCACAAGAAAGATTAGATTTTGGTTCACAAACTTTCCTTTAACAAAAAGTAATATTGTTATTTCATGCATTAATTGTCAACAAAAATCTAAGGTGAGCGACACAGGGTCCTTGGACCCTCTAGTTTTAGCTAGGATCATGAAAACACGAATTTTATAACTTTTTTATTCAATTCATCTGTGCACTTTATTGTGGGACCACGTGTTATCATAAATGAAAAGTTTTATTGAGTGATGCAATTGCTTGAGGAATAACATGTGATGTGCAGTTAGTATTATAATGAAACATATATCAAATGTAATTATAACAAAATACATTACGTTGTAAGAGTTATCTCCCCAAACACTGTTTTTCTTGTGGCCACCTCTCCTTCGTAACCGTAAAAGATTTTATTTTACCAAATTGCTCGTTACATATTAAGGATAAGAATATTCGTTTGAACCATAGCTCTATGGGGACTCCATATGAGAGTTATTCCCCCTTTTTCATTTGATTCAAGCGATATGCATTTTCAACTGGTAAACCATAACTGATAGAGACCTAGGGTCTTCATGAGGTCATTGGTACTTAAAATGAAAATGAGGTCAATGTCAAAGGTCAAGGTCATATTATAAATTTTGATTTTGGCTTATTTTCACTTCTTTTCAAATACCGTATGACATTTTGACAAATAATTTTACATGTCCTTACTTGTATATTTTGGTTGAAAGGCTGCGCATACAATAAAAGGGAGTTTTTGTCCATCTTACATTTAAAATTATGCGTCAAGTGGTAGTACTCATTAACCAAACATATTAAAGACCTAGGATATTTTGATTCAAGGTCCATGGTTTGTGACCTTGAAATTGAGGTCAAGGTCATAGGTTAATAGGACGTCATAAAGCCATAAGAAACTAACATTTTAAACTGATTTTTCATATTTCAATATAAAAATAGATCTTTTCTAGTGGAAAGACTTCAATTGTTCTCTGAACAATTTGTTTTTAATTTACTTCATATTTTGTGGGAGAAGGGGGTTCAGACTATGTGGTATCAGGTCTGTTTGCGCCCAATACACTTTCGCACCTCGCACGTTCACACCCAAGGTCCGTTCGCACTCTACTCATTCGCGCCCAATTTTAATTCAAATTCAAGTTGAATAATTGGAAAATCATGATTGTTGTTTTAAATTGCTTTGGTGTAAATACTGAATGTATTTATAGCTTGGTATGAGTAAAACATTGAAGATTTTAAAGGAAAACACAAAAGATAATTGTTTTTAAGCCCTTTGATCTGAAACAATAAAATATAGGAACCAAAATATAGCAATCCACTATTATAACCAAAACATGATAAAATTAAACACACAGAAAAAAAATTAGTCAGAATCTCACTTCATTATGAAAGAGGTCAATGAAACAAAGTATAGCAATACACTGACCAAAACATGATTAAGAGTTATTCAACGCTAAATAAAACGTTGACAAACTACCACTTTATTTAGAAAGGATTATTATTATCTTTAACAATACGCTATCCAAAACATGATTAAGATTTATTCAACACAAAAAAAATGCTGTCTCACTTTATTTTGAGACAATGACAACAATTATACTTATAAGAAAACACTTGCTTACAGAGTTATTAAACACAAAACCAATTAAGATTAGTTACGAACATGTAGGGTGTGAAAGTGAAAGGGGGCGAACATGAGTTGGCGCAAACGTGAATGGGCGCGAACGGACCCGGATTCAGCCTATGTACCAGTGAGAAATATAGAAGCCTTTCTACGGTATTTATTTGTACAATTCAGGTAGTCTTGACCTATTCATTTGTCTTAAAAAAAACCAGCCAGTTGGCACCTTCACTTCACACACACACATATACGAATATCAATTATATGCTTACGAGACATGTTGCATTGTTAAACTAATTACGGTATGTGAAAATCAAGACTTGCATAAAAACTATCCCAATATTAGAGACAGTGGCGTCATTTTTCTTCAGAGCTTTCAGCTCTTTGATTATTTTAAAGACATCACAAAAAATGATAGTTTTTAATAATGATTTGAATTTTACACAGAGAAAGAAATTTCGAACCTTCAAAGGAAAGTTCAACACATAGATTGTTAATTTAAAAGACTGATTATCTTATTGTTGAGAAAAATTAAAGAAATAAATCTGATTATGCCAAAATATAATTATTCAAAGAAATAAAACTGCTGTTGCTGAAAGATAACTATTTTATAAAATGCATCTACTATGACTGGAGTGAATAAGTACCATTTGAGTTCCCTTCAAGCATGTAAAGGGTATTATCTGAACGTCATCAACACCCAAATTTTTGAATTAATGATAAAAGTTGACGTTCAAAATGCTTTGAATATGGATTGTGTCCAAGTTTCTATAAGAGAGGGGCAAAAAACACCAGAGATGCATTACAACTCAAAAAATGAAAACAATCGAACAAGGTCATGGCTAAAAAAAAAGACAAACATACAAACAATAGTACACAAAACACTACATTGTAAAATAAAGACCTAAAGCAACACGAACCCCACCAAAAACTGAGGGTGATCTCAGGTGCTCCAGAAGGGTAAGCATGTCCTGCTCAACAAGTAGCACCCATCATGTTGCACATGTTACAACAAACACAGTAATTAGTCTTAAGTTGGTATGTCTCATTCAGAAAAAAGGGGAAAAAAATTGTCATTTAAAAGAAAAAAAACCTAAATCAGTGTGAATGGAGTATCTGTCTCACAAATTAATTAATCATTTCACTTCTGTTCTATTAAATTAAATGAGAAAGAACTTGAACCCCACATCACCTCATTTTCAAATTATTTTTTTCAGGAAAGTTCCAGATGCAGGTTTTACCTCAGTGTGGTCATGCTGTGCATGAAGATAGTCCAGATAAGGTAAATGATAAAAACTTATAATAGTTACCAGTCTAATTATTGTTTATGCTAGACGTGTGTTTTGTCTATAAAAGACCACTGTAAGTTAAGAAATTATTGCATGCATTTATTTATTTCAAAAATGGAAGAATAGACAAAAATGCAAGATTAATTATTTTGAGTTGAAGAAAATCTGCAAACAGATATATGTATAAGATATCAGAATATAGGGTTATTGCATGAATATTGGGGAATATTGTCCTGAGTAGAATTTTATATTGCACGAGCTTGCGAGTGCAATATATGTTCTACGAAGGACAATATTCCCCAATATTCATGCAATAACCCTTTTATTGTATAGCAATATAATATTTGAAAGTAAAAATTGGTTTAAGCTAAGATTTTGTCGTTGATGACGTCATGAATGTTGAAGACTTATTGCACTAGTGCAATATTAGAATTTATTGCACGCTAACTTTTGGTTACTTTCTGTGGGATATATTATATTGCTGTACAATAATGTGAGTTATTATTAATGCGATGCTCACTCATTCGCATCTTTTTTAATAAAATAAAAGTAATCAGCTACACTCAAATCATTAGTTCTTATAATATAAAAATGCAAATTGAGAATGGGAATGGGGAATGTGTCACAGAGACAACAACCCGACCATAGAACAGACAACAGCAGAAGGTCACCAATAGGTCTTCAATGCAGCCAGAAATTTCCGCACAGGAGGCCTCCTTCAGCTGGCCCCTAAACAAATATATATACCAGTTCAGTGATAATGAGGCCATACTAAACTCCAAAATATATGCTCTATTATCATTTTATAAACGTAATAATCTTATTTTCATCCTACCTGTAGGGCCTTTACAAATGTATTTATAATAAATGTAGGATAGATGAGAAATGGTATGATTTTGTTATTTTTCTGTTATAGGCAACTAGACTTATTTTTTGACAACCCTCCATACCACTGATGGGATCTCAGCTTACATGAAACTTTAGAGACGTTGGGTCAGCAATTCTTTATTTAATTCTTTTTATGTTATAGGTAGTAGATGTCCTTGCCACGTTTATGGTCAGATATAAAGTTGCTGAAGCCACTCATAATTTTGAAAGGTATTGTATTTGTAGTTGTGTAATGTAAAGTTATTTGTTAAAATACTACTTGAACAGTTCAGTCTGACAGTTCTGTGAGACATTTTCCGCAAGAGGAGTACAAAAAACACAAAATATAACAACTTCATCTTAAAACTGAGGACCATTCAATTTCAAAATAACTTTTAACAAATATTTAGGAAGATAATTCAGGTCCTAACAGCAAAAGCAGCAATGTTCAATTGTAAAAATGTACAGAGGACTCCAAGGGGACTATCCACACCATAAATTGAACCATTAGAAAAACAGACAATGTATTGGCTAAAGCAAAATTGCCAAAAATACAAAACAGTAAAACCTGACTCAGAAAACTATAGAATAATTCAAACAAACCCTACCAACAAGTGGACAGTAATCTTAGATGCCCCAGAAGGGTATAAGATCTTGCTGCACTAGTTATAAGCGTAATCTTGAGAAGAGATGTAAAAGCAATTGAAAGACTTCAAAGAGTAAACTGTGAAAGTGGATTTGATATGCGTTTTGTACCTGTTATGTTCCAAAGGAAATTTTGAATAATAAGTCAAAACTTTTATAATAAAAAGATAAAAGATCTCTTTATGGTCTTATGGCTTTTCTAGGAGTTCTTGGCGCCCACAATTTATGAACCTTTGCAAGTTCTTGAAAAGTTGTCTACTATATTGTTACACTTAACACAATCATTGTGGTTTTGTACTAAAATTGTATACACACTTTATCAAAATCAAGAATGAAAATTGATATAAATAAATAGTTTAAATAAAAGAAAGCAACATTTATATTGGTACAATTTACAATGAAATCTTAAAATTATCCAAAGATTTTTCTGGATTCATTAATGATAAATATAGAATAATACATGGCAAAATCCGTATCGCATGCTGTATCACCACGAGAAACCAATATCAGTCCCGAGGGCCGAAGGTCCCGAGGGCTGATATTGGTCGAGTGGGGATACAGTAGAATCAGATTCATGGGATATCCATTTTTTTAAATCGTCTGAAATTATAAGCTAGAAAAAAACATTATGATTTTCTGGTATTTTTCCAACTGACTTTATTTTTATAGACTTCATTATTTGCTTAATATCCACATCGTAATGTCCTATTTAACCTATTACATTTTCAATATACGTTTAAAACCATACATATGTATTAAAATGCATCCTCTAACAACACTGTCCTATTAATTCAACAAAAATTAATATTTTTCAAAGATGTAGAAATGTTTAAAGTTTTATTGTTTATTTGACGATGATATTCAAAATAATTTTAATTTTAATTTTAATTTTCTGACCAGGTGAACGAACAGCAAGAAGCATATTCCTTGAAAAGTTTGCTATCTATTCTAACCAAATAAAAATAAAATTTGCATTTGTGTTTAATCCATCAGGTAATGAAAACAGACTTCACGAAAATTATGACCGAACAAAAAATAAAACTTCAGATATTTCTACATCTTATTGTGTCTTTTATATATATATAAAAGTCACTCATAAAGTTACTGGGAAATAATTTTTGGAAAAATATCGATTTAAGTTGAAATGATAGAACATTTGTTTTAGTGGGAACTCATTTGTTTTCCTATGTAAGGATTGCAAATAGAGCAACTGGACGTCATAGGTCAAACGATGACGTCAGTCGAATTATGACGTAATGCTAGGTATGCGATACAGGTTTTGCCATGCAATACAGGGTATGCGATACAGGTTTAGCTATGCGATACGGGGTATGCGATACAGGGTAGGTGATACAGACTGGAAAAAAGAACCTTTATTAGATATACAAAAAAGCTGTATTTTGTACTAAATATATGATAAATGATAATATCAGTGAGGGAAAAATATAAACTTAGGGCTTTTTGAAATGTGGCATATTTATTTTATTGTTGTGTTATTAGATTGTAATTTTCTTTTCAGAGCATTTCTAGGATGTTGAATACTGGATGACAGCATTAAGATTTTCTTATGTAGATAGGCAACTACCAAGCAATGCAGTTGGAATTGGATTCACAATTGTTACAGCATGCATGTGCCTTTTCATATTATTTGGCAATAAAAAAGCTTAGACAAAATAAGATATATGATCCCTCTGGTTATATCACAAATAAACCATTGGTGATTTTTCAATTTTGAATTTGTTACAAAACTATTGCAATGTGCAAATGATCAGTTGCAATAGCTTTTTGTTAGCAATTTTTTTGTAAACCTGTTTCCTCAAGAGGTAACACTCAGACAACTTGTTAAGTTTCTGTAAAAGCTAAGTTAGCAAAGGCTTATCATATTAATATAAATAAATGTCCTTTAAGTATTTTGCTAGAATCCAGAATGAGTATTTTTAAACTGAAAAACTAACCCTAACTGGTTATTATAACCCTGTTTAGTATGAAGTCTCAATCTGTTAGGCAAAAGATGTGAAGTTACATAAGCATTTCCATTCATTTCATTCTATGTCTGTAATTTGTTAACCCAGTAATTGAATTTGTGTGCAAATAAAGTCTCTATGTATTACTATTTTATTGCATAGTTATTTTTTGTAAGCAGCCTGCATAAAAAAATAGGATATTTTTATTTGGTTGTTCTTTTTTGTAGAACATCCATTTTGTCATTTATTTACTTTTAATGATGCTTTTGACATACCTGTATTTGATTTAATATTTATTATTTGAATGCAGAAAATGATTAATCAAGTCAGGATTGAAACTGACTTTTGACAATGCTTACTAGATAAAGATGTGATGTTTTGTTAATATTATATGTGAACTTATTTCGTCTTATATTTGGTTTTTTTTTTAACTCTGAAATTTCAGGGTTTCACGTTATGAAACAGCACACTTAGGCAAAGAATATACTAAGTTTTTCCTCACGTATATCAGTAAATATAACACATGTTACTTTTAATCATACAAGCCTTATATTTTATATTGCCACCTTTTTTTAGTAATGCTGAGAGTGATTATCTAAATAGAATAAGGCTGAAGGATGGGTCCACTGGTTTAATATAATAACTACTTGAACTTTAATAAGCAGTAAAAGAACAGTCAGGTCGATTTTAAAAGAAATAAGATAATCACAAATTTCACAATACATGAAGAAAATCAACATTCAGGACTAGCTGTTGTAAGATATATATTTTGTAACTGTCTATAACATGTAGTGGATCAGATTTTGATACTGTGAACTTACAAGTCTCTTTCTCATGTATCAAACTCTATTCCAGTCATATTCTAGACAATCAATAGAATTAACAGAAAATGTTAAAATCACTAACACCATTTACTTTAGATGTAATGCCAAAAATATATATATATGTATAATATATATATACAAGTCTAAATTGAAAAATACATTCAAACCTATGATTGCGTTGGATAAAAACCGCAATTTTTATAAGTGTGCATGTAAAACAAATTTCGTTATAGAAGGGTCTAAATACAGCACAAACAACATTTTCCAAAAGACCAAAAAGTGGAAAAGTATATTTAAACAAAACGCATTTGACCAGCAGGTCGAACAACCGATGTTCTTAAACCCTGCTGACTGCCATTGGCGATTGCCAAATAAAATTGATCACGAGATGTAACAAAATGGATCTTAATATAAATTTAATACTAAACAGAAAACGATAAACTTGTGACCAAGGTGTCAATATTTGTTTTGTACACCAGATCTAGATTTCGACAATATATGTCTCTTCAGTGATGTTAGGGATCGAAACGGTATTTGGAAGGCCATATAATTTACCCTCAATTTCAGATAGACTCTTGAATTTAAAGAGTCAATATAGGATGAACGGATCATATAAATCGGAGGGAAAATATGATACAAGCCCAAACGAAAAAATATAAACGAGTCTAAATTGAAAACTACGTTAAACCCTATGATTGCGTTGGATAAAAACCGCAATTTTATACGTGTGCATATATATATATATGTATATAGATATGATGTATCTTAATGCAGCTCCAATCACCGACCTTTTCTGGTACTTCTAAAAGGTTGGTTTCAGTTAATAAGATTTTCGTTTCTTTTTCAAATAGATAAGAATCTTTTATACATGAGTCTGTGTAGTTAATGAAAATCCAGAAGCATTAATTTGCCTATCGTTATGTTTTTACTGCTTTGGTTTATATTAAAGATACAATCTAACTGCTACATTATCAATTATGAATTTTATAGGGGAATATGAACTTACCTTTAGGTGTAGTTATATGAAGATGTCATTATTGGGTGATAAGGAGGTGATTTTAACCATCACTCATGCTTGCCTTTTTCTATGTAAACATTCAAGTTTATGTATCGCCTCGAATTATATTGGTTAATGTGGGCTGCTTGATCATTTCTACTCAAATGCACCAACTGATGTTCGTCATGGTCTGGGAAAACAGACATTTGTATTGATTTGAATGACTTCAAAAGAGGCTTTAGAATGTGTTAACATATGACAACAAATGTTGGTTACAATTGTTATAGTATAATGTCATCTGTAGACAATGGTTTCTATGCTTTTCTTCTTTTGTATGTCAATCATTAAGTTTATGTTCATTTTTTGTTCAATAATTGTGGATGACAGTTCATCTTATAATTTACGATCTTTGGAATTCTTCTTTAAACTATTTCTAAAAAAAAGGGAAGGTTTCCATTAATCTTAATTGATCCAACATCATAATAAGAAGCCGTGTTTCATATATTTCATAGATAGAAAACAGACCTATTACCAAAAAAACCCAGGCTAAAATACTGAACTCTGAGTTAAATTCAAAAAGAGAAAGTCCAGAAAAACTGACAAAATCAAACTTCAAGAACCAACGGAACAAGTGAAACAAACATAATGTTCTGACTTCGTACAGACATTTTCGGAGAAATTTGTGGGTTAAATGTTGTTTTAATTCCAGTTGCTTATAGTTTCGTTGAATTAACAAATTCGGTTATCAACACAAACCGATATAATTGTTGTAAATACGTCGCGAACACAAGGCGAAAACGTCACTTATATCTTATATTGTAACGTAAAGACTTTGTGACGTGTCACTTGTATACTTGGGCTTCTATAGATTGATTACACATATAAGAACATGCAAAGTTTTCTTACTTAAATCACGTGTTCCCGACATTTTGGTGCCGTGTTGTGTAAGTCTCGCGCCAATTGCACCTGCCATTAACTCAAACTGCGGTAATGTTAAACTTTTAACCGGAGCTAGTCTTGTTTCTTTTCAATTGCATCCAAAATTAATTTCACATCGTCTTTGTCTAAGTACGAAACGGACAATGTGCTGACCTTTGTTGCAGCTTCAAGAGAAATCAAACAAATAATTGAATCGCAAAATGTACAAAGTAAAATAGCATATTTAGGTGTACAGTGGAGATTCATTCCGAATTATGCTCCCTGGTATGGTGGATTTTGGGAGAGACTAATAGCAGTTATAAAAACTACGTTTAAAAAAGTCCTTGGAAAGCATTGGTCGATTTTCAAACCTTTTACACTCTTGTTACGGAAGTAGAAAGTGTAATGAACGACAGACCACTAACAGACACCTCAACGAATATCTACGACAGTGAACCACTTACTCCATCGCACCTCTTATGTGGTAGAAGAACAAGATGGTTATCTTATCCACATTTAGAACCTGACAACAGTGAACCCGTGTTTTTTTACTATTCATCACCGACTAAACAAAATGAATGACACAGAGAATTATTCAGACACTTTTGGACAAGATAGAAAAATGACTATGTAACATCACTGAGGGAATACCATAAAGCATATGGAAATAACAAATTAAAGTTGGCGACGTTGTTCTTGTGCATGATGATTCAACGAGAATCAATTGGAAAATAGCCATTGTAACTGAACTTATTCGAGGAAACGATGGATGTGTGCGTGCCGCTAAAATAAAGATGAAGAATACCTAAACTACAAGGCCGATAGTGAAACTATATCTGCTTGAAATTACATGTAATACGGAAAATTTTATGATACATGTGAACAAACTACCGCACAAGACATTCGTCCAAGACGTCAAGCAAGTGTAACGGCTGGTGAAAGAATTGGTTGAATCTGCCATCAAATCGAGATGATAAAAAACAGATGTGAACTTGTATACTTGGGCTTCTATAGATTGATTACACATATTAGAACATGCAACGTTTTCTTACTTAATTCACTTATTCCCGACAATAATAGGTTATATTTGACAATAATTGGGATCCGGTAGCCAAAACTATGTCAACAAACGTCACAGACATTCAACAAAACTAACTAAAAAAATCAAACATACAAACAAATCTAATAAAGACGCCAAAACAAAAAATGCAGTTGATAGTAAAGTTGACAATGCCATCAACATAGTTTTTGTAGTTGATAGCATATGGACAAATAATTTGAAAAAAAATATTTAGTAGTTGATAGTACATACCATATATATCATACATTTATCGAAAAAGTATGAATAAGTCAAATATAAATTCAAGTTAAGTAAATGGAAACAACACACCAGGACCAACCTGCACCCGGAAAGATCAAGTCAAAAACACGGTAGTGGAATGCATAAACACCAAATCACGTCAAAAGTCATAGGACCTAAATATGTACCTCAAGACCCTCTTGTGTTATTTGAGATGGAACAATGCGACTTCTTCAAATGCTGCAAACATAAATGGTATTTGATTTTAAAGTTGGATGATTTATATTTTTATCCTTTTTAACAAATCAAAATGATATTCAGACAAATTTACAGAACAATATTGGTCTTGAGAGTTTCTATTTTATGTTGACAGTATGTGAAAGAGAGGCTAAAGTTAACAGACTGACATTCAAACACACAAGTCGAAAATAAACTGACAACGACATGGCTAACAAAGAAACGGCAAACAGACAAACGATAGTACACAGATCAGTATATATAAAACTAAGAACAGAGCAATACCAACCCAACCGAAAACGGATTCATTGTTATTTCACACATATTTTACTGAATATATGATGTTTTATTTAAAATGATATCTGATTCTTATAAATATAGAATACTTTTAGAAAGAAAAACTATATGGAAGCTTAGTTTGGACAATTTTATAGCAATTCAAAATAAACAGTTCCTCTTCAGCATGGAAATGACTATAATATAACTATACACACTGATAAACTTATTTTGTCACAACATCATTAAAGTGGAGTTAAAGTCTTATAGAATTATAAAATTATAATCCTGGTACTTTTGATAACTATTTACACCACTGGGTCGATGCCACTGCTGGTGGACGTTTCGTCCCCGAGGGTATCACCAGCCCGGTAGTCAGCACTTCGGTGTTGACATGAATATCAATTATGTGGTCATTTTTATAAATTTTCTGTTTACAAAACTTTGAATTTTTCGAAAAACTAAGGATTTTCTTACCCCAGGAGTAGATTACCTTAGCCGTATTTGGCACAACTTTTTGGAATTTTGGGTCCTCAATGCTCTTCAACTTTGTATTTGTTTGGCTTTTTAACTGTTTTGATTTGAGCGTCACTGATGAGTCTTATGTAGACGAAACGCGCGTCTGGCGTATAAAATTATAATCCTGGTACTTTTGATAACTATTATAGGATTGTAAGTATATTTTATTTAAACACCTTGCACTTTCACATTTTGACTGAACAATTTGTTCAATATTCTGACCAGTTGACAATTTGGTTTAATAAAACAAATTGCAATTTGGTCAAAATTTTGAATGAGTTGCAATTGGTGGAGAGCAACACTAACAGTCAAGTCACTGTAAGTGTAGCCAATTGTAAATCTTGCAATAACCTTTGTGTAAACTAAATCAGTGTAAAGCTCATATTGCAAAAAGGTAAAACGGGTTACAAATTATAAAGTAGTAAGACTATTGATACTAAATAATTTATTAAGGCATGTAATAATTCGTATTTCAAAAGTCCACTCTTAATATTTTTATTCACCCATTTTAAAGTAAAATCGTAAACAAATCGGATAATAAAGACTATGCAGACTGTAAACAATTTTCAAATGAAAAAATAGTATTGAAAACGCCAAAATAAAATAAATATTAATAGAAAAATCACTATTTTACACTAAACATTTATTCAATATTTATTAGATAATAAACAATTTGTGTGCAGGTATCTACATATATATAATACAATTATATAATGAGCGTACATAAAATACTCCACAAATCATTTATGTTCTAAAAAATTAAAAACAAACTCTTTTTTCTTTGACTTTTACAACAGAAACCTATGTAAATTTTTGCATTGATCAATTCCACTTTAATTTGGAATTAGATTATAAGCATTTGCTTGTAGATTAATGAACATAATTAATATGGATGTTTAATTTTGAATTCTGTACTAGTATTCATCGGGACAGATGACACAACAATCTACCATTAATATACATTAATTTGTGTAATAGAAATATGCATATAGATAAATATTAGTTCACTCAGAAGTCTGAATCATTTTTTGTTCTTCAAACTTCTTTAACTAAAGAGACTACTGCCAAGTTCGTTATTCCTAAATCTTTCCTCAAACTACATAATCAAATCTATAAATTTGAAATCTTCTGAACTCAATAAATTTTCATAAACATGAAATATAAGATACAACTAAGCTCACATGACAAATACTAATATCACAACACAAATAAAGACATATACAGTAATACTAAAAATATGGCTACTCAAATATGAAACATTGCACTACATATGAACTTTTGGGGAAAACATGAAAATTGCATTATCTGTGATGTTTGAGATGGTATACACAGGGATATTTCTAAAATTCATTAATAATTGGCAATTTTGAAAATGATATACAAATAATCAAATATATTCCTCCAATTTGAAAAACTATCTGTATATTTGTTTTGTACAAAGCCCAATTTCACAAACGATAAAAATGATTCTGCAATGTCCATTTCAACACAAACCCTACTACCATTCTTTTACACAGTGTGCTATGATTATAACTATAAATAGCAATATAGCAAAACACTTAAACATTTCCCCTTAAGGGCATACGATACAGTTTTGAACCTGTATTTACAAGTTGATGAAAATTTGCATATATGCTATTTTTTACCTCATTAAATCAAATATGTAATATAAAATATACCTTCATGTGCTACTTTTTGAGTAAAATGAGGTCGAAATTTTGTATATTTGTTCAAAATTCGGATTTGTGTCCGTATTTTCTTTTTCGAAAGAAAGACATAACTTTTTTGTTTTAAAAGGCACAAAATGGTTTTTGTTAAATAATCGGTAATTTCTGTATTTTATAAGTATCATTTAAAATTATGCAATTTTTATTCCGAAATAACTCTATATTTATCAAATGTTCATGAATAGAGGAAAAAACGTCATTTTTTGCTGCATGTTTATCAAAATTAAAAAAATTGCGCTATTTACAGTTTTATAAGATTTGCGTCACATAATCTCCTTGCAAAATGAAACAAATTGCTGTTTTAAAAAATAGGGGTCCATGCACTCGTTTTCAAATTAGATCAGTTTGAATGATAAAAATCAGTCGAAAAATGCATCTTTTCCCGATATGTCAGAGTTTGACGTCGCGAAAATAACATTTTACGTTAGCAACGTCATTACCTTCCCTGTAACTGTATCGTATGCCCTTAAGAAACTATCAGGAGCATATGATAATGATTTTGTCTGATACAAACAGTTGCCTAATGATAATTTGAGTTTCCCTAAATTGATCAGGATAAAACGTTTACAGATTGAAGTTGATGGGGAGGGAAATAATGCTATTGGTTCAATGGTCATTGGTCTATGTCACCGTTACTATACAAAATGTTGGAAAATATTAATTTGAATTTTTTTGCGGGGATAGTTCCACTATGAATAGGAACACATTTATACGTCAATTAAAATATAAGCCATACTAGGGAAACGTAAAATCACAAAAATACTGAACTCCGAGGAAAATTCCAAAACGGAAAGTCCCTAATCACATGGCAAAATCAAATGATTAAACACATCAAACAAATGGTCAACAACTATCATATCCCTGACTTGGTATAGGTATTTTCAAATGTAGAAAATGGTTGATTAAACCTGTTTTTATAGAGTGAACATGTATTCGTTCCTCTATACATACTTATATAAATAAATTTGGTGTATTTACTGTCTTCTGATTGGTTAAAATTATTAGTTTTATTTTCAATGTTGTCAATTTTTATGGCGACACGCCCACTCTGACGTTGTATATTCATACGCCAACTTGTGTGTACGTTGTTATTGTTTTAATATAATTAATATAAAGAGTTCTTTGAGTCTTATTTTTGATAAAAATTTATTTATAATGAATGGCAATAATTTATTTTGATTTTATTGAACCATAAAACTAATTTTTGACTCTTCACATTTTACATAATCCGCTTCGCGGATTATTCAGTGTGAAGAGTCAAAAATTAGTTTTATGGTTCAATAAATTCAAAATAAATAATAGCCATTCATTAAATGTTGAGCCCATGAACTGAAAATGATTTGTTGATTGAACATCAGCTGGCAGTGCTAGAGTTTTAACTTATTTTCTTTGACATGATTATTGATAATCTGAAAAAAATCATTCATAGAGTAAACTTCCAAGAAAGATGATTTACAAATGTAACATTCCTTTGAAAAACAATATCTCTCTCTTTTGAATAGCTATAGTATGTATATTACAGTATTATGATTAAAAAGGCTGCTGAAAACTGAAGTTAAGATTTAGATTGAGAGTAATTGAATTTGAAATTGGAATGATATCTTAGTGTTTTTAATAATTTATAATATCAAGATGCAATCTAGTACTACCTTAAATGTATGTAAAACTGGACGATGTAACATCACAAAAAGTTTAAACATATGAAAATATCAAGCTAATTTTGAATATTGTCAACACAGTATTTAACACTAGTTGTCTTTGTTTACTATCTTACCAGTTAGAACACTTTTAATGAATAATATTAAATCACGTTATTATTTGATTAAGAGTTAGAGTAGGACAAATAAAAAAATGTAGAATCAGTCAAGGTTTCAACAGTTGGTCAGCTTAGAATGTAAGAATGTTTTTATGACCAGTAATGTTTCTGTATAATTGTCTTTATCTATCCAACCCTAAATTTTACCATTGTAGAATATATATCTGCATGTGTATCTAGATTGCGTTGTCATTGCTTACCTATTCATCGATTCTACTATTAACCAGCACTTCGTTAAAGGAAATTGATTCAATGGTATATTTTTACCTCAATAACTGATTATATTGCTTTACATAATATACTGTACCAAATATATCATCATCAAACAAAAAAACATGTTTCACAATGATAGCCATATGCTGATGTGACGTCGGTTTCATTTTTTTTCATGACAGATGCTCAGAATATTTCTATTAAATGCAACCATCTTATTTTGTGTTGTGTTGTAGCTGACAATAAACCTACCCTTCTGCACTTCTATGTTGTTTATTTTGACCTTTTTTGTATGTTTAAGATCTTTTGAGACATGATGTATTGAACGATCATAACAGGTGACATATAAACTGCCATCTTGTAGAGATGTTATTAGGGCTGGAACTGATGGCAATGTCTTGGTATATACTTTGTTATCAGAACAACTGTACATCTTTAGTGCCTTATCTTTATTGATGGAGAGGTCACTGAAGAATATTCTGTCACCAGAAGCATGTAATCCGAATGGTGTGTAGCCTGTTTCTATAGTCTGCACTGTCTCTCCTGTCTGATGATCAACAATTAGTAGTCTACCTTTCCCACCGACTACAAATTTGTTGTTTACCATTGTAATTCCACTATAAAGATTAATACCAGGTACTGATATGGAATTAAGTTTGTGTTTATTGTTTATGTCATACACCTCTATATAATTGCTGCCCTGCTTTGCAACTAAAACACCCACTGTAGAGTTGTTGACTGCTGTTACCCACCATTTTTCACCCTGTACAGGTAAACTGTCAATCTGTGATAGATCTGTGTTACAGAGTAGTAGACTGTCCTTGTAAGGGAAACAAAACATCAGCCTACCGTCATCCATCATCTTTACAGTTGATATGAATCCCATCTTGTCAGCATTAAACAGTGATTCCAGATTGAGCTGATTGTGAAGAAAGAATATATCTTTTCCTATTTGATACTGCTTTCTGTTTTTTCCTGGTTGATCATTACCTAAATAGAAACAAAAATACTAAACAAAAATTGAGAAAGTTTATTATAAGTTGTAAATCTTTCACAAAGGTCTAATTAAACCTAATAAGCAATGACAAAAACTCAAAGAAAACTTGCTCAACTAAGCTTAATTTTTGGCCAGGGTGCATTCATGTGTATTTGTGTAGTGTCATAAAGATCATTGGAACTGAAACCCCAACCTATTTACAAGACAGACAAACACATTTAAGATATATTTCATATTTGAGCATTGAAATAATTTATTCCAATTTTTATGCTTTTTAAAATTGTCATCACAAATACTTCACAATGCCAGTATATGTATTTTGTGTCATCGGTTCTTCGCTTGTATTCACATCTTTTTTTTAGAGATCACAAACTATATGCAAAAATATCAGTTTTTTTAATATCATAACAAGGGTCATCCATATTTTTTTTCAAGTTTTACACCAAGGTTTAACATTTTAAGTTCACTTGCAGTAAATAAACTCATCATAGATACCAGGACTAAATTTTGTGTATACGCCAGACGCGCGTTTTGTCTACAAAAGACTCATCAGTGACGCTCGAATCCAAAAAAGTTAAAAATGTCAAATAAAATACGAAGTTGAAGAGCATTGAGGACCAAAATTCCTCAAAGTTTTGCAAAATACAGCTAAGGTAATCAATGCCTGAGGTAGAAAAGCCTTAGTATTTCAAGAAATGTAAAATTTTGTAAACAGTCAATTTATAAATATAACCATATCAATGATAATTCATGTCAGCACAAAAAGTACTGACTACTGGACTTGTGAACACGGGTAAAGTGTATCATGTTTGTCAAATGAATATATGTTTATAGAGTATACTTTTTTTTATGTTAAAGCTTGCATTTTTAATTATGTTCCTTTTATTAACAATATATAAGTGTTTTCTTAACAAACAGGACTTGTTTGAGGGTGTTTAAACGAGATGTATTTCAACTTTCATTTTGTATTTCGCAGTCGCTGCAATCAAATATTTATTTTCCGGGGTTAAACCGTATTGATATACTGTAGTTTCAAAATTATTTATTATCGCGTTTTGTAAAGAATTGACTATATGCGAGAACAATTATTGCGATATCGGGAATATCTGTATACGGCTATTTGTAAAAGATATCATAATGAGAATTCTTATTATTGCGATACTCGTCCAGCCGCTTTTTCGCATTAATTAAAACCTCGGATAAGTTTCCTGATTTACAGAATAGATTTAATTTTCTATCAGTTACAAGAAAACCAGGAAACCTAGTTTATTGAATTGTTCTTATATTTTGCTGACTACCTGCTAATTGTTTTATACAGTTTTCTGTACTAATTGAATAAACACTGTTTGCTTTTTCAATTATCAAACAGATGGTTAACAAGATAGATTGTGACACGGTAATGATGGCTGTATCCCTATTTTGACAATTTTACCTATTGTGTCTGTTTTGTTCACGCATCGTTGTAAATATAATGGAATTTGATTCGACTGTCATATAAGTGATAGATTTAGCACTATAAAACTCGGTTCAATCCACCATTTTCTACATTTGAGAATGCCTGACCAAGTCAGGAATATGACAGTTGTTGACCATTCGTTTGATGCGTTTTATCATTCGTCTTCAATTTGATTTGTATGATTTATAATCCTTGTTTTCACGGTGTAAATGACTAAAGTTGAATATTTCAACTAATAACATTAAAATTTATCACTTTGTTAATGAATCATCTAGCTAAAACAAGATACATATTACCAGAAAGCAGTGACCGTATATGTTCTGTAAACGATTTACTGTGACTTGATTGTAAGTGTAATCCTCCACTAACTGCAGTTTACTAAAATTATTGACCAAATTGCAATAAGTTTTATCAAACCAAATTGTTCAACTGGTTAAAATTTTAATCAACTTCTGTACATGCTGTAGAAAACATCACACACGTTGTGAAAGTGCAAGGTGATAAAATAACCCATATTTACAATCCTATTAGTCTTTAATGCCTCTCAATTGATATTATGAAAATAATTGTCAGAATTTATATACATGTTTTATATAATTGTCATGCGAAATTTGATAGGTAGTATTTTTTTAAATGCTATCAAAGTATCCAAATTAAGCTTTCATTCATTTTTTCTTAAAAACGTCTCCTTTTTCATAAAGATCAGACATCATTTTGATTTAAAACAGGTTATATTCAATAAAATGTATGTGAAATTACAATACGTTGTTAATGTATTTTAATTGGAGATAATCGAAAATCATTGATCTTTTGAAATGTTGATCTTATATCCTTTTAAAACTTAAAGAAAACATATTGAAGCTTAAAGAATATTGGATCAAGTATTTTAGAGATTAATCTAAAGAAAGCTTTGTAACATGCATTGATTAAAACCATTTAAAAGAAATAAATCAAAAACTTAAATTTGAACATATTTTTATCAATTCAAAATTTACTTTCTATCACCTTTCAAATTAAAATTTCAAATATGATACGTATACATTTTTCATGTCAAATTTATATTGTATTGTAGTGGAAATAAAGTCTAATAGGATTCCAAATATGCTTTATTTTATCACTTTGCACTTTCACGACTAGGCTGTTTTTTTCCACACAGTTCAACAGTTTGGATTGATGAAATATATTGAAATGTGGTAAGAATTTTGAATTAACTGCTATAAATGGAAATCAACACTCACATAATTTCAATTATAGAATTACAACTCTTGTATTACAGATGAAATAATTTTTAAAGACAGACAAATATGGAGACCTTTTTCTGCACATAGCGAAATGTGACTTTTTCCCTCCCAAGGAAGCTTGTCTATAGAAGGATCTCAAAGACTTTTCGTTGTAAATAGATTTAATTTAAGATGTAGAAATGTTATTTGTTAAATATTTAAATATTCATAAACTTACAGATAGGAATGATAATTTGTCTGCCACATTCACATGTCAAACCTTTATGTAGGAGTACCTAAAATATAACAATACTGTTATTTGTATTATTATAAATCAAAGTGAACTAAAGCAAAAGATAAACAGACAAGTCCTTGATTTATTGTTCATTGTTCAGCTTCAATGGTAAACAAGCATCACCATGCAACTTGTTTATTAAACAGCATTTTTAAATATCTTACAACCGAAATGCATTGATCAAATGGAAATAAGGGATATTGTGTACTAATTCTTGACACAAAATATAATAATTTTCCAAATCCTTTAAGAAGACTGGTATTCAACTCAAAGTCAGAGTGAGGATCCAAGTATGGAGAAAGTGCTCACATCTAATGCAAGTTCAAGACACTTATAGAAACTGTTTAAACAATTCTAGATGTAGATAATGCCTGCATCTGTGTCAGAAGTTTGGGCTAGTATTAACACTTAATAGACATCAGCAGGTGAAAGAATTATAACAAATACCACCATAATTTCTACGGTCATTTTAATAATTAGTTTTTTGTTATTTACCTTAAGACAGTCATTTGTTTGCTGAACAGATGTCTCTATTCCTTTGATAGATTTCCCCAAAACTTGGACTCTTGTATCAATTACTTGAACAGTTGTATCCATTCCCTGAACTGTTGTCTGGACAGAACTGTTCAGTCCAGTTACGGTAGAACTAACAGCTTGGATGGATAAATGCACATTTTGCATGGTTGATTTTATCTTTAAAAAAAAAGGATGAAATAATTTTATCACATTGTTTGAATATTAACATTATTGGAAATCATCTCTTAATGAAAACTTGTAATATTAAAATATATTTCTTAGGATCAGCCAAAATTGTGGATACATGCTATGGAAAATTGGTTCTTAATGCAAATATATTGCAAGTGAAAAAATGCATTTTGTTTTTAAAGGTTGAATTTACAATAGGGCTTTAAATCAGTGTATTTTTCAGCTTTATCAAAATGCTCGAATAATGTAAGAAAGCACCCTGTACATACTTTTGAAAAATCATAAATTCATGAATATAACAGACGAATGTAAATGTTAGAGTAATGATAATCTGTATAGAATATATACCTCTTCTAACTGTTGTTGAAGGTCAAGAAGGCATGTGAAGTATTTTTTACACAATGACTCATCTAATGGTCTGTTCTCTATCCTAACAAGGTCATCATATTTAGTGGAATCAAGTCTCAGGACATACGTGACCAAGTCTGGCCATAATGTGTTGTATTCAGTTTGGGTAATACAACCTGTTGTATTATGACTCAAGTAATCATTCTTGTATTGTCGTAACAGTTGAACAGCTTCCTCTTCAGATTGCGATAGGATACAACAGTTTAACAAAATAAGACTGGAAAGGCTGATATCCAATTCATTTAGTTGAACAGGATGAGCTGTGAATTTACAATGACAGTTGTGGATTCCTGGACCGGGATTTTCCGAATACAATTTTTTCCATTGGCAGTAAAACAAAGGCAGTGCAGTATGGTTACGACATTTCGATTTGTCTTTACAGCACCATGAATTTCTGTGTCGTAGGTGAAATAGGGTGTGAATAACTGGTTGACTGTTGATAAATGCCGGAAGGGATCCAAACCCACCAGCTTTATAGTCATTCTCAATCTTCTGTTGAAACAAGGGAGTCACCACTTCTAAAATGACAGATCCTACCACCAGGTATCTACGTTGGTCTTCTCTGTCCATCCTTCAACTAATTGAAGAAAAAAGTATAAACAGTTAATTTTTCAAATTGTGACTCGGGTGCAGAGTAGTCTCATTGGGACTTATACCACATCTTCTTATATATATATTAGTGTTAAATTTAGTGTTTGTTGCATATCTTCAAATATTCCTCATAAAAGTGATAATTATTGTTTTTCTATTACCGACGGTAACCTTAACAAATCTAATGTGGGGCAGACCTCATATGTATAAAAACTTTTTAATTCAACATAACCTATGATAAACAGGTTATCTGATTGTAGCAACAACAAGAAAGGAAATAGGTCAAATAGATATAAAATGTCTGATTTGAGCTGGTGAATTATACAATCTCAAGTTTATATTTTATAACCCATTTAATTTAAGATCTAATGATTTGAAAATACTTAATAGTTATTTTCTATTATACATGTTATACTACTTGTCTTACCTCATTTCTTTTTAATTTTCCGTCATCTTGTGAAAACAACCTTGGGCTTAAAATCAAGAAAATTCGGTTGACTATTTATAGTACCATACAAAAGATCACATGAACCTTAGGCTTAAACGTAAGGAAATTCCGTTTACTATTTATAGTACCATATAAAAGATCTTATGATATAATTTTTTATGTTAACAATAAACGAGAAACATCTAAAACTGTAATCGAAAAATTGTGAATGATAGAATTGTTTTTTTTTTAATACCAAATCAATCAATTAGATATTGGATAGAAAATCCTATCAGAAAACGTTACAGATAAAAGTAAGAGTTATCTAAAATTAGCGTTTTGAAAAAGTTGTGGTCCAGCATTTGTTTGCATTTTCTTTTTGTAATGCATGAATCATTTGAAAAGATGCATTGTATTATGAATAAATTCTTAGCATATAAATTTAAAGAATGAGTTTGAGTTTTGTTCTAGTGGAGTGCACTTTCCTGAAGTAATGGTATTAAGGCGTAGAAAATTGTTATAGAAATAAGTTTAAGAGAAATAAAACCCTTCTACCTCTAGTGTTAAGATATTACTCTAGTTGGAAATATCTGCACCTGAATCTATATCAATGTATGATATTTGGGTTTGTAAATTCACAACTTCATTAGTGACAACTTTATGCTTGTCCCATATAGGTGTAAACCCATCCAAGGTATGATTCGACATATGTTCCAGCCTTGATGGTATTATAGTTCTTCTATTGTAACTGATAGAATTGTTATCCTATATTGTTGCAACTCTTTAGAATAGATTGAAATTTATCTGAAGCTATTCAAAAAAGTATTGAGCTAAACACTGTTGACTCTGAAATACTTGTGTTTTGTGTGACTTTATCTTAGATTTATATATCTGCGCTCCACATTAGCAATTTTTGTTTGCCCTTCGTATGTGTAAGGCATCATCATGACTAAGCATGAGGGAGAGTTATATATTTGATAAAAAGTAAAATACCACGACAATTTGCAAGAAAATTGGTTGACTTGTAATGGATTTTAATTTAAAACAACAATTAAAATGTGAAAACAATGTTATAATTTAGAGTCAGCATAAAAGTCTTTACTGGTGAGTTTTCTTGTATTGCCGTTTTAAATAATGAAATATATCTTTAAATAAGCTTAAAGTTCCAAAATAAAATAACAGAAAACTGCTATAATATAGGACCAATTCAAGTAGGCTTTGTAAAATATTGGAAATTGACATTTAAATTGATTATTTTTTAGATTAGACACAGCAGAAACAGCTACCTCACAACTTGTTCATGAACATGAGATGGAAGTTGTCACATCTACAAGTGATACAATACCTGTCGAGGACGAAAAGACGAAAAGACGAATGGGGAAAGTAAAACATCTAAAAATAACACAGACCGATTACATTGTACAGACCTCAGACATGACAGAATGCTCTAAAAAAAAACACAGCAACACATAGAGAAGTTCCGTTTTACACTTCTATTCCTCATGCTAAGTTGAAAGATCGATTTCACCATCTCATTCAACAGTTTTTTCTTCTATAAAAATAAGAATCGTAGATACAAATTTCTTGTTTTTCGGTTATACTGATTCTTATTTTGTGAAAAACCACACTGAATTTACCAGGAAATATACTGAAGATGATATTATCAAAATGCTGAACTTTTTGATCGACATTAAATTTGTTGAGTTTGGAGGATTGATATTTCAACAGACAGTTAGTATTCCAATGGGAAATTATTGTGCACTCCTACTTGCCGATTTGTTTTGTATCGTATGAAGCAAAATTCATTAAGAACCTTCTAAAAGACAAAAAGAAAAATCACCTTGCGAAATTCTTTAATTTTACATTCAGATATATTGATGATGTCCTATTACTGAATATAGATATAGGAAGATGTGGTGTGAGTGCCAATGAGACAACTCTCCATCCAAATAGCAATTGAAAAAAAGTAAACTATAACCCATATTTCAGCCAATACTTATATCTCAAATATCCTAGTGAACTTGAAATTAAGGATACTACTGATACAAGTAGGACTGCTTCATACCTTGATCTTTTCCTCAATATTGACACAGACCGACGACTTTATTCTAAAAATCTATGACAAACCTTTAAGGATTCTACTTCGTCAAAATTATCTTCCCATTAAACCAGTTCATTTTCACAATTGTAGAAATGGAAGCCATTGTAGGGATGACACGCTGCCAGTTTTGCTCTTGAAAACCGATAAATGTATCCACACAGCACCATTACGATCCTTATATGCCAGTTGTATTTTAAAAGACAAATGTATCTACAAGCTATTGAGCATCAGTTAATGATCTTGTCTGCATTGATTCAACTTAAAACTATTGTCTGATCGTTTGTCAGGTGGAATTTTCGAAAATTCTTAAACATTTAAAAAACATTCTAATTAAATGTTTCGTGGAAAGGCAGACTAAAAATTGTCAGTGGTTGAAGATTATAAACCCTAGTAATCACACACAAAAAAAAAAATTTCTTTCTCGAAGATATGCATTTTCATCATCCAACTTAAAAGACTGTCGTCGAGTACTTTTAGTAAAAATATAGCTATTCGAACACACCTACTCTGTTTTTGTGATTTATAAGATAGGTATTTCACTTGACCCATACGTTTTAAAGACAAAATATACACCTCAAACACGCCCTTACATAAAAAGGTGCACTCTATTTTCTCTTTTCGATACAATTGTTACCCATTTTTTGGAATTTTTTCTTGAGTCACAGAATGGAAGGGCAGACACGAAAATTACTGAACTAATAGATAGATATGTTCTCCGTCCGTGGTAAATTAAAAAAAAATCGGAGGTTATGCATTTTCTGCATCCAACTTGATACAAACCCATGTCAAATTGAAAACTTATGCAAATGGTGTTTTTCAAATAGAATACTTCGTAATTAAGACGAAAGTGGTCGTTTTATTTGTTTCTATTAACTTTTAAAATTTTTGTTACTATAGTAAACATTACAGTAAGCATTTATCACCTTCTTTATCAAAGAGCTTCGATTCTTTTGTTCTCTTTCGACTGGGTTTCCACGAAACGACTTTACATTAAAATCTTTGACAAACGGGACGATTTCAACTTCTCAATTATCAATTTCCCCTCTATCAGCAGCAACATAACCTCTGCCCCAGCGTATGGTGTTTACATATCTTAGTTGATACGTTATGCACGTGCATGTTCACACTATACGGACTTCATAAACAGGAGTGTGCTACTTCCGCAGAAACTGCTCCAACAAAGTTATGAGGAGGAAAGATTAAAAATGGCACTCCGTAAATTGTATGGACACCGTCACGAATTGGTTGATCCATACGATGTGACTGTGTCTATACTAACTAAGGACATTTTTACCACGTCTTAGATTGTGATTTGCAAATACGTCGTCTGGTCTTTTAAGTACCCACCATGATCCATTTCCGAATATGACTGATTTGTTGAGTGTGAATTCGCATTGCTATAAGGCGTGTCGTGGTATTTGTTATCCAACATTTATGTATTTAGTTATTATGTTGTGTTTGTAATTCTGATCGGTTATTGTTAAATGTCTTATCGTTTGTAGTTGTAATTCTATTTTTTGCATGAACCCCCTGAGGGGTTCATGCTTATATATTGGCGAGTTTTGGATGTGTCTATGGGCCACTCGATATCTCTCGGCCGGAAGTCAGAATAAAATTCTCGGAATGTCTCGAAATTTTTCGGTCATTCAAGTTATACAGGTCTAAACAGGTTGTTATCTACGTCTTTGATATAGTCCCTTGATGTCCCTTGACGACGCAATTATATTTGTTTTAAAACGACCGCTGTACACTGTGTGCATCTGGGTCAATTATAGCGTGGAATTGTCTGTTGACTCGATAACATGTAAACTAATTATGTTTGAAAATTTAACGACGGGATACTGCGTATTTCATCATAGACTTACGAGAGAGAACATTCTGGTTAAAATATTAATATTAGATCGGAAAACAGAAAGATAACATTAGATCGGAAAACAGAAAGATAATATTCTTATCAAAAGTATTCAATTCAATCGGAATCAAACACATATATACAAAATGAATACTGTATTTATGTTTCTGGAGAAACTAACAATGATTGAAATCAAATTATTTTCAGAGTTGCAATTAAAGTATTTTATATGACAAGATACTCTGCTTTGGTATTTTTAAATATTTATTTGTAAAGGAAACATAAAAATTAAATCTAAATAAATTCTTGCATCCTACAAAAAAAATGTGTATAAACAATAATTGTTATATTTCTACATTAATTATGTCATACCATTTTAGTTTTTATGTTTCATGAGTAATTATTATTTATTTTTTTGTATTGTAATATATCCATAAAACGGAAAGTAAGATCAATTTATTAAATATTTAAATTTTAAACGGTCGTGATTAAAAATACTTGTGTGTTTTCAATTCTTAAGCGGCATGATTTTAAATCCTTGCAGCTCACAACAACCGTACAAATAATGTACAATAACTACAACAAAATTTAATTACAACTATCGGTTTGCGTTCTCAAAAATTCCGGATAAAATGTCAATGAATCCGGAGTCGAAACATTTCATGTAGGCCGTTTGACATTCGATGTCAACTATTAGATATGTGATGACGCAAATGCGTCTTCTTTTCCTGAGTATCACTGAGATGCTTTCTATTTACTATTTCGTGCGCTAAAATACTACTTGCATGCAATACTATTAAATTCACTCGTGGAAGCTTATTTTCGTTTTTGTTATCTAAATTCTGGACACGGCAGAAAGAGCTATACATGTGACTTTCAAGCACGGTCATCATTACTAACGGTATTCTGACCTCGAGTTGTTTCTCTTTTGTTTCTTTTTTGAGTCACTGTCTTATTATAAACTTTGACCTTTTCAAAAAGCTGAGGATTGTCTACCCAAGGAATAGATTCCTTAACTTTGTAATGTATTTAGCCTTTTAAATGTTTTCATTCGAGCGTCACTGGTGCTTTTTTGTAGACTTAACTCGTGTCTGGCGTTTTTTATATCGACCTACCTTTTTATAAGAATTAGTTATTTTGAAAGTGTGTTCAGGTATTCATATACTTCTGAATTAAGAAATTCTTTGGCAAAACTAAGTTTGTCTGTATAATGTTTGAATTGATTTAAGTAAAATCAGGAAATCCTTAAAATTTGAGAGATTTTATGAGACCAAAATAAGGCTCTTCATAAGAGGTCCCAATCAATTGCATGCCACAGGTTTAACCGCATACAACATCTACCATGAGTAAAGACAGCTTCAAATACGAGTTGAGAAAGGCATTCATTTAGGAAACAAAATATAAAGATTTGATAGATAAAAAAAAAATGCATCCAGAATTCCAGATTATAAAGCAAACTGAGTGCATAAATTTATATTGCGATAGGTTTGTGCAATTTGCATAAGTCATCCGGTTAGTAGAAATTAGGATTTGCCAATGGGTTATAATCGGAAAAAATATGTACATTCCTAAGTAATATATAAAATAGTCGAGCCTTAAAATAACTATTCAAATAGAAGCTGTAAATATATACGTTCAACTGGCTTCTTCAATATACAGTCAATTATTTCAATTCAAAAGCAAACACAAATTCATCAACAATCTTTTGGTGACCCGGCAGTCAGCGGTCTTAGGTTCATGTATTGCTTTTCTTTTTTTAAAGAAAGCAACTTGTTTGATTTTCTATTTGTATGTAAAAGTAAAGATAATTAATCACTTAGTTCATTTCTAAGATTTTAGTTTGAAGCAACTATATGTACACTATTTATTTGTTTTACAGTTTGATTATGAAAAATACCGACGTAGCTAATTAATACATTCAATTATCTAATTACTAAAACAATTCTATATTTTTGTAATTGTTATAATAGTCCAGTCAAACAAAGTTTGAACCTCAAACTAATTTTAACAGAAAATGTTTTAGTTCTAATCTCTAACATAAAGCCCCAAATATACATAGAAAAAAGTCCCATAAAATTTAACATTAGGAAAACTCCATATTAGCAAATAACATTGGAAAGGGAGATAACTCCGCAAAAAATTGTCTTTGTTGTCAGTTTTTGGTTTATTTTCTTAACATTCATGTAAAATATGATACTTTAATATGTTTATAAGTTCGTATTTGACTATATTATATAATTTTCTGCTCATGAAAGGTACAAAACCGAAGCGTTATTGGTATTTTTTTATTGCACATTTTTCATTAAAGAAATTGCAAATTTATGGCTTTGTGACCATTTTGAATAAATAATGTGAGTATTTGGTATTGTTTATATCAGTAAATTATATTTGGTCCGCATCTACTTTGTTTAAAGAAACTGTAAACCATAAAAAGAAGAATATATACTTAATAAGTTTTATTCAATTTGAGATTCTTTACCTTGACATGCAGAAAAATCTTATAAATGGTCAACTAATGATTGATGAAATCTAGGTTCTAGCTTAATAAAAGACATGAAAACTCCTTTAGAGTTGTTTGTTATACTCTAAAGACGGCTAAAATATCAAAAATCAATACATTCTTTTGAATAGCAGCGGTAAAATTATAATATTGTATAAATTTTATTGATATTTCTGCCTTTTTGCAGAGTTATCTCCCATATCAATGCAAATTTCCATAGGAATTTAAAATCATGATTTTTCTAGTTTTCCTCAAGTTAGATTTTATGGGACTTTGTTCTCTGTATAGTTGGGGTATAATGCAAAAAAAATAAAAATTAAAAATCTTCTGTTGCAATTACTTCAAGGTAAGGGTAAAATTTATGCTAGATTGACTGGACTATAATTTACATCAAATGACATAGTTACAAACCGGATCTTGAACAGTATCAAAATTGTAGAAATTTACATGTGACGTGACTTTTGTGGGAAAATGTAAATTAATTTGAAGTACAAGTCAAATGCAGAAAGATTTAT
Organism: Mytilus edulis; assembly: GCA_019925275.1. NCBI lineage: Eukaryota > Metazoa > Mollusca > Bivalvia > Mytilida > Mytilidae > Mytilus > Mytilus edulis. The sequence continues at coordinate 57,000,652 of CM034361.1, forward strand.
TGCACTTAGTACTTATTTATCTCATTTTCTATAGTTTTTCTTTTCTGAATTCTGTAGTGCTACACAATATATTACAGAAGTAATGATCAGAACTCAAGATCAAATAAGTAGATATAGTAAAATGTAATATGAGTGCCATCGAGACAACTCTCCATCCAAGTAACAAGTTATATAATTGTATGTTTTTTTAGGGTGTTGGGATGCTAGATTCTGAGTAAGTGACATATTTATACAGTAAGATGTTGTTACCTGATACAAATAGTGTTATGTTGTAGGGCTGGATAGACTAAATAGAGAACTCACCAAAGGTCAGATGCAGGGTAGGTGTAGTTAAATTATAAGTTATATTGTCACCAAAAAATCAAGTTTTCAATACGACTAGAATTCCACACAGAGAAAAGAATTTAGAATTCACAAAGGAATCTTTAACAAACAGATTGTTAATTAAAACAAATGATTATCCTGTTTAAAAGAAATAAATCTGATAATGCCGAAATATTATTATTGAAAGAAATAAAACTGCGTTTGCTGAAAGATAACTATTTTAAGGAAAGAATCCACTATAGTTAGAATGAATAAGACGTTAAATAACATTAGAGTTACATAAAAGAGGCAATCTGAAGGTCCTCAACTACCAAATTTTCCAATGGACTGTCACAATTTTGGTATTTGAAATATAGATAAGTGATAAAGGTTTACGTTTAGTGGCGTACATAATTTTTGATTCAATGTTAGGTAACAGAATGTCAATTTGCTGCATTGTCATAAAAATGTATTCTTACCATGTTTTCCATAAACGCTGCATTTTGAGACAACAACAAAAAACAGTGTGAAGGGAGAATCTGTCTCACAGATTAATTTCTCATTTTCCTTCTGTTCTGTTAAACTACATGTGATAGAATTTTTACGACAAAGCCCCATATTTTAAATTGTTTTTTTTTGTCAGAAAAGTTCCAGATGCAGGTTTTACCCCAGTGTGGTCATGCTGTGCATGCATTTAGTCCAGATAAGGTTAATGATAAAAACTTATTAAAGATATCAGGTTAATAATTTTGTAAGCCCGACGTGTTTTTTGCCTTTACAAGATTAATTAATGACAAGCTATTCCTTAGTTTGTAAAATTTAACAGTGTCCTATTGTCATTTAATAAAAGAAATAATGTTATTTTTTATCCCACCTGATAGGCCTATTAAAATGTATTTGTAATGCTGATTGTGAAAGCATTATTTTGTTATTTTTGTGTTCCACAGGTGGCAGATGCCTTGCAACGTTTATGGTCAAATATAAAGTTGCTGAAGCTACTCATAATTTTGAAAGGTATTCTATTTGTAGTTTTAATGTAAAGTTATTTGTTTGAATGAAGAGTTTGTATGAACATTTTATTAAACAGTTAACACAAGAGTACAAATACAAATACAAAAAAAAAATATAACTACTGAGGACTATTCAATTTTAAAATGACTTCTACCAAATACAGGGAGACAGTTTAAAGTCAAATTCCAAAGCAGCAAAGCGACCAACAAAATCAAAAGTCGACAACAAGAAATACAGACAATGCAAAGTTTAAAACAAAGATGACCAAAAGCAAACAACAGTCCACAAATCTTTACACAAAATCTAAAGAATGGGTAATACTGACCCAACTAAAAGTGGGCAGTCATCTCAGAACATGCTGTTCCAGTGGCACATGTAGTTCTGCACAAGGTAAAATTCTGCGATAAGTTGCATTTTGGTATGACACAATCAAGAAAATAGAGGTCAAGATTTTGGTCAGGAAAATCAGAATATATCTGTGGTCTTTATATATGTAAACTTTATGTCACTTGTAGATTATTTGCACTGATTGAAGAAATTTATAGACTTTAATCTTGGAATTTAAAAGCTTTAAGTTTTTTGATAGAAATTGAATATTAAAAATGAAGGTTTAAAATTTTGATATTGCTTTGTATACACACAACAAGTTTTCCAATATAAATCAATGATGTCATATCCCGGCCCATGTATCTTCCCAAAACATTGAGCATTTCCCTACTTCATCGGATCAAACAAAATAGCTACTTTACAAATGTAGAAAAAATTATTTGTCTGAAGATATTATCAGTATGTTGTCTTTACGTGAAGCTTCCGTTGTTATGAAATAAGATAGTAGGTAGTGATAACTGGTAACTGATAGTATACAGACTATATAAGACATCAAGACTATTACTGGTTTTAAACACTTTTATAATCATGGTTTGATAAATAATATAAAAGTTAGTTACATAAATATTGCTACAGAATTCTTTGTATTGCTTTTTCTTTACTGTATTGAAACAATAGTATTTGTGATTAATTTGTATGAGGCAGGACTTTTTAAAATAAGACATTTTTTCTCTTATTATTGAGAGATTAGATTGTTATTTTCCTTTTCAGAGCATTTTCAGGCTGTTGAATACATGTCTTTTAGAAAGAACATTTGAACATAGTTGATGTTTGTCTATTTGAAAGCAGCCTCTGCAAATATTTTGAAAAAAAATGTTATGAATTTAAACATGTGTTTTTAATATTTATCCCAGTGCTACACATATAAGAACATATTTTTTTTTAGATTTCATGGAAAATATTCACAATTCGTGAATTATAAATCAGAAATCTTCAGAGGTTTGAAAAAAATGTCCTACATCAAAACCAATGATTCCTTTTTTGTTTCATTATTTAATGCTTTTTTTTTTTAAAGAATTATTTCAATACTTTGGAAGATTGATGATCCGCTTTTAGTTTACTTTTGACTTACAAGTTTGAATGTCCCTTCGACGTCTTTCACCTCTCTTTTATCAGTCACTTTGTATAATTTGCGGATCTACAGTTTTAGAAAAATTTGAACATACAATCCCTTTTAGTAATATCAGCAATGTCTGTATATGAATGCTTTATGTGCGGTTTTATATTATACAGTTAGACTTTATAAGCAGTCTGTTGGATAATTTTAGGACTTTTTTTTAAGTTATGCTTCTTTGAAGAACATAAATTTTGTCATTGACTTTTTATGATGCTTTTGACATACCTGTATTTGAATTTTTATTATATGAAGTAAGATAGACATAGCTTTATTTGTTTATCTATTATTTGATTTAAGGTATTAGATATGGCAAGTTGGGATTGAAAATAAACTCATCATAGATACCAGGATTAAATTTTATAATCCTGACTTTTGTCACTGATAAGATACAGATGCAATGTTTTGTTAATTATTAGTCTTTAAAGTGTTGTTTTGTACAGAAATATTTAAAAGATCCACCAAATGAAACATCACAATAAAGCAGAAAATGTTGTTTCTAAATTCACTGAATAGTATTCGTATTCTTACATACCTTTTATAAAAAAGATTTATAATCTGAAAGAGAATAATGTTATGAAGCACACATTGTTTTTAATCATGCAAGCCTTTACTGATATACGACATACTTACCTTGTATAAGTTATACTGAGATATATATGATAAATCAATTCGTTATATATGATAACTAGAGCTCTTAGTATCAGTGAAAGGAAAGCATGTCAAGGTTGAAAAGGAATGAGTTACAAATAGCATTTAAAGGAAAGTCAGGTATGTTCAAAAAGTGATTAAATAATCTTCAAAAATTACATTATGGACATCAAAAAGGGGGCTGTCTGTTGTTAAACATCTATTTTGTATCTATTCATTAGTGTACAGTATCAGACTTAGACCCAGTCACCTTAAAAGTGTCATTTTCATAGTATGGTGTCCATTTTCACTGAACTAGTACACATATTTAATAAGGGGCCAGCTGAAGCCCGCCTCTGAGTGCTGGATTAACTTGCTGTGTTTAAGACTCCTTGGTAGACTTTGGCTGTTTTCTGATCTTTAGTCGAGTTGTTGTCTGTTTGAAATTTTCCCCATCTACATTCTCAATTTTATCTAATCCAGTCCTAGTCTAGAAAAATCAAAGGCACCAATATACATGAAATGACAAAACAAACAAATATATAGTAAGACAAAATGTATCATAATGCAGAAATGAAGCTCCAACTACAAACCTTTTCTCATGTTTCTTAAAGTTGGTTTCAATCAACATACATTTTTCTATTTCAAATTGATAAGAATCTTTTAAACATGAGTTTAGGTGTAAGTAAGAATCCAGTAACAAAGATATTCCTACCTTTTATATTTTTACTGCTTTAATTAACGTCAAAGATCAAATCTCACTACTACAAATTATCATGCAACATTGTTTGTAACGTTCATTTTGATTGGATAACTTCACCAATTTTCATGGCCCTATTACACAATTGATGCTATGAAAACGCACGCGCAAGCACAAACGACATATGACAGATTTTAAATGTATGAAAAAAGTAAAATCACAAATTAAATACTGAACTCCGAAAAATTCAAAACGGAAAGTCCCTAATCAATGGCAAATCAAAAGCTCGAACACATCACACGAATGGATATCAACTGTCATATTCCGGACTTGGTACAGGCATTTTCTTATTTTGAAATTGGTGAATTAAACCTGGTTTTATAGCTAGCAAAACCTCTCACTTGTTTGACAGTCGCATTAAATTCCATTATATTGACAACGATGTGTGAACAAAACAAATAGACATAATAGGTAAAAATGTCAAAAGGGGTACAGCAGTCAACATTTTGATAATCTTAATCACTATAAAAACAAAAATATGTAACAAAGAAGCACAAACGGGTCGCCAATAAACTTGATTTGCAACCATCAAATCGCCAATTGATGCCATCGGAGCTTAAAATATAATATTATTATATCCTAAAACGGATCATACTCACTGACCTTTAGGTGTAGTGACATGAATATATCATTATTAAGTGTTTAAAAGGTAATTTTAACCATCACTCATTCTTACATTTTTCTATGTATATAATCAAGTTTTTGTCTCTCCTCAAATTAAATTAGTAAGTGTGAAATGCAGGATAATTTCGACTCGGATGCACTCAAGGAAGTAGGTCATGATCTAGGAAAAGTAGTCCTTTATATGTTTCATTTATTCGAATCGCACCCTAAATGACATCTGAATGTTATCACATGACTACAATCATCTGTAGACACAAGATTTTTTATGCATTTATTTTAATGCGACAAAATGTCGAGGGGAATACACATTCACCCCTGTCCGTCCGTTCGTTTCTCCGTTGTTCCATCCGGATATTGATACATGATATGTCCGGGCATTTCCTCCACCAGTAATTGAAATGTGTATGTCCATAGGATTTTGATTTTTGTTTAAATATTTTCAAAATGCCAGATATTTGGTCATTTACATATACTCATGCAGAGAAGAGGGAACATCATTCATATCTAGTCCTTCTATATGTAAATAATTAAGAAAGTTTAACTAAAAGTACCGGTACATTTTTTGTTCAAAAGGAAACTGTTTAGATGACAATTTATCTGAGAATTTACGATATTGCGAATTCACCTTTAAACTATTTCTTAAAAGTTATGAAGGTTTCCACTATTTATAAATGGATCAAACATTATACATATATGCAGTTATTCATATGTTAAATAGATACAAAATATACTACCTAATCTCATTCCAAATATTAATTCAGGAGAGTTGTCTCATTTGCAATCATATCAAATCTTCTTTTTTTTTTTTTTTTACATATACCTAGTACCAAAAAAAGTGTTTCAAAAATACCAAATTCAATGGTACATTCAAATAGGAGAAGTCGATAAAAATTTACAAAATCAAACGTGATCAACCAAAGGAACGAGTGGAAAACAACTGTCATATTCCTGACATTTTCGATGGTGAGATAAACATGAATTTATTGCTAGCAAAACCTCCCACCTGTAGGCCATGTGTTTATAGTTCCGTTTTATTAACAAAATTGTGTGAGGAAAACGAACAGACATAATAAGTTAATGTGACTATAATTGGGACTCTGTAAACACACATCACAGACATACAATACAACTAACTAAAAAATTTAAACATACAAATAAATCTAACTAAAAATATAAGAGGCCAAGACAAAAGTTGCAGTTGATAGTAAATTTTACAACGACGTCAACAAAGTTATTATGCCCCACCTTTATACGTTTCGGTCTGTTCGTCCATCTGTTCGTCCGTCTATAAAGTTTTTGGTCAAGGTAGTTTTTGATGAAGATAAGTCCAATCAACTTGAAACTTAGAACACATGCTCCATATGATATGATCTTTCTAATTTTAATGCCAAATTTTAGTTTTGACCCCCAATTTCACACCTTCCGCTGAACATAGAATTATAGTGCAAGTGGGGCATCTGTGTACTGTGGACAAAGAGGCTGAAACAAAAACATTAGTAGTTAAAGATGTATGTGAAGTTAGCAGCCAGTTCGTTATTCGATATTTGATATTCAATATCCAACCGGCTGCTAGCAGTAGTTCGATATTCAAATTTAGTTGAAAATCATAGAAAATTAAAATATTCAATAACTCAAGAGTTAAGAAGAGTCAAAAGATACGTAGTAAATGGTTCAATGTCCCCTTTAAGTTATCGTAAAGTCTCGTTGTCCTCGAATATAAACCCTTATGTAAGTTGCATATTTGTCTTTATGTAATATAGATTTATATAAATAAAACGACATCAAAGATGTAAGACATGTAATATTAAATATTATATATGATACAAAAACAAAAACTGATCACTCTAGAAACATTAAGAAATATAAATAGAAATATTTATGGAAAGCACAAAAATAAATGTATAACGAAAACCTACTGGTTACCGCTGAAATGACGATGAGACCCTCTTGGTCTTTCAATGGCCCTTATAATTATATTCGAGGATATCATAGAATCTGCATATATGAAGGTTGTGTTAAAGGGATTTCCAAGAATAATGTCATCTTCGATATCTACGGAGGGCTAAGATTGTCACTTTTCAACGAAAAATTGTCAAAATATCAGGATAAAGGGCACAATACAATGGTGAGAGCCCGGTGGTATCTCCATCTGCCATATATTTAGCAGACAGTTAGTTAATAGGTACATACAAACGTGACTAATAGGAATCTGGGTAGACTTTCTGTCTTCTATGTTTACGGAGGGCCCAAAGTGCTAGTTTGATATTCAAAATATATAGCGAAAACCTACCGGAGACAGCTGAAATGACGGTGAGCCCCCTGGTCTTTCAATATACAGAGTCTATGATATCCTCAAATTTTAGGGACATTGAAAGACCATGGGGGTCTAATCGTCAAATGAAAGTGGCCGCATTCGTGTCCATTCATAATATTGAAATGAAAGTTGCATTTAATGATAATACATAATATATATAAAGGTTGAGGATGAACACGGATGCAGCCACTTTCATTTTTGACGAAAAACATCTGAAAAGTGACATTTTTTGGCATATTTGATAGATTTTCATATTTAAGCTCGAATCGGAGCATTTTTAATGACTAAATCAGTTAAAATATTTCACATAAACTAATCGAATCAATTGAAATAGACACTTAAGAGTTTAAAAAGTGTCTAAAATCTTTCGTTAGATGAACTTGAAATTTGAGGCCAAAATTGGCTCCTTTCACAAAACATTTCATTGCATATAAGATAACAACCATTACAAGAAGTTAACCAATAAAATGTTCACCCCTTTTTTCCCCTGTGTACAAGCTTTAGTAACCACGTAACCTAAAAAATATCTAAGTATTCTATAGAAACACCAAAATGAAAAAAAATGCTGCTTTGAAACATCCCAGATATATGCTTATGACTTTTTTACTGCAATGAAATGCAGGATTAATTTCCTACAACTGACAAATTCAGGTGAATATTTTTTTCGATACTTTTTCGTATGCAACCGGATATGACGTACTATGATTTTGTGGCAATATATACAGTGATAGTACATACAAAATATATCATACACTTTCTCGAAAAGTAAAAATTAGGATTTATATGCATGAATACAAGGGTAAGAAAATAGAAACAACACTCAACACCTCTTGCGTTCCAATCGCATGTCAGGACACATGTGCACCTTCTCAAGGAACACCCACAGTCACAAAAACGATTGTGGGATGCATCAACACCCAGTCATGTCAAACGTCATACGACCAAAATAGAAGATGTTAAAATGGAAACTGCAAAGCAAAGAAAAAGTTACGCAAACTCAGCACCTAGAATCTCAATACCATCATGTATTATTTGTAAAGTAGACAATGAGTATTTATCTATTAGGTCTTGGAATTCTCCGATGATTTTGTTTAAGACAAAGGACGAGAGGTTCATTGATAAAACCTTAGCTCATTTATTTTTAGCGCAGACACTTGTGACGTTTTACAAAATATGGGTAGCAGCTGCAAGCTCTTGAATATCGTGTAAGTTGAGAAATGTATACTCAGACCACGGATGAAATTTGTATATTGCTGCTAAGGTGAGGAAAATTTATGATTTCAAAATTCACATCGACTCGTTCGTCATAGTTTATGATACTTAGGTGACTGCTTTTGTCAAATTTGAGGTAAATGTCTTTAAATGAGACGGAGGAAGCTGTATCCGTAGGTTCTTTAATCCTTATTTCAGCAGATATATTAAAGGGACTCAATCAGAACAATTTGGATTGTTAGTTCGATTCTTATTAAGAAATGATGGATAAAGAGGCGCATTCGGACGGAGATGGTAATTATGAATATGAAACAGTTCGAGACAACGAACGGTTAATTTGTCAAAGATGACTAAGCTTTATAATAAATTTGAGAAGAAAATGATTTCACGAGACACAAACCGAAAGTATAATTTTGTTTTATGTCAAACTGTGTGATCGTTTCGAACAATTAAAAACAGCTCACATCAACTGCTTAAATTTGTGCCCAGATTCACATATAATTAAGACTTTGGCAATGGACTTTGATAGCTGCAAAAAAAAAAAACTCAAGGAGTTCCGGGAAAGATTATCAGAGTGGATAAATATATCACTGGAAAATATTCCCGATCACGAGGTTGGTAGCTGTATGAGTTCATCAAGTTCTACATCATCAAAGGCCAAATTGAGAACAGCAAGGGTTTACCGTATGAAAGCGACACAGAAATTAAAAAACACTGAAGAAAAACTCTAGATAGAGCGAGAAAAAGGGAGTTAGAAATAAAAGAACAATTAATAGAAAAACTTAGTGAACTAGAAGAAGCAAAATTGGAGGAACTAGTGTGGCAAGAAGCGTACGGTGAAGACAATGACACGTTAAACACAAATCAAAATAAAGGCATTATGGTTACCGTCTTTGCCGCCCGTCTTTATGAATTTATTATTCTTTGATGATGTTATTTTCATTTGTTTAGTTTAAATTTTTGGATTGTAATTGGACATGCAAAATGATTTATAAGAGATCATAATCGGTAAGAATATATTTGATCGGACTTAAACATTATTTCATTAACATGAATTGTAACAATGTTCCTTAATTGAAATAAATTGATTTAATCTTTTGTACTTTATTGGAAAACATGTTTCTTTATCTTTTACTATAGACTGAGTAGTAATTAATGCACTGTTTATTCTTTTTATGATTATCGGAATTTAGTTCCACTCTTATTTAGGATTGATAATTTATATTTGCAGAGATTCGTATCGTATACATCAACATTAAAGAATCAATTGATACGCATACTTGACTTTGTTTTTTATATTTACTGCGTGGATTAAACTATCATCATCAATATACATGTAAGCGATATCATCTTGCATCTGTTATCTTCTTGAAATTAAAACATGTCTGTAGGGATTCCAACTCGTATGAAAATAGGGAAAAGTTGGTTAGAAGAGATACACAGTTCGTTCCTATAGAAATGCCGATAACCTACTTAAAAATTCAAGAAATGTAGCTCTTTTATCTAGATTGTATATATGCGTGCCTTACTTTCCCTTCTTCCTAATGAGCGATCACAACCAGTTGTGTGATTATTGTTTACAGTACATGGTGACGCATACAAGACTTGGTTTAGTGAACGTTGGGAATGATATAGAGTTCCATTACCGAATAATTTTGATGGAAATATATTTTCCTGATGTCTGTTCTTCATAAAAGAAATATATGTCATCGGATATTAACTGTTTTTAATGGCTTGTTGGAATAAATGTCAACAAGTCCGTCCGTTATTTTATACATCAACCATTAATGCTGTTCTCTCTACTAGTTATATACATGTTAGTTGCTTCATCATACATGTAGGAAGTTGAACATTAGATGATGTACTACGGTATTTGTTCATGACATACCAAACCCTCTGATATGTACAATCACAAATAACTTTTTCTTCATTGTTAATCTGTTGATGGTCCCATATATACTACATCTGTATACTAGTATTGGGATTTAACATTTTCTTAAATTATTTTCAATTTCTATGTGTTTTATATTCAACAAATTATTAGAGGGTATTGCTTTTTGACAGATGTTATACGCGATATTATTCATGTTTTGTCGGAGGTAATACTTCTAAATATTTAACAGCTGATACTCTCTGATGTATATATTCATGGTTGTGTTTGTTTATATTTCTATAGTAGAATTGTTTTCTTCTTGATGTACATTACTGCATTTGTCTGCATTATTCTATATATACCATCGTTGTTCCTAGTCCGTAAACTTATTCAAAACATGATCCGGTGATATTGTAACTGCATCTGTCGCTATAGTGAGTTACATGATAGGGTCGTCAGCAGCGTTATTGTAGGTTTTATTTTTTCCTGCCTTATTGATGAGAAAAAGGTTAAGAGCTTAAAAACCTTGTTTAACAACTGTTTCAACATAATTAAATAAAAGGTAAAATCACAAAAATATTGAACTCAGAGGAAAATTCAAAAAGGGAAGTCCCTTATCAAATGGCAAAATCAAAAGCTCAAACACATCAAACGAATTGATACCAACTGTCATATTCCTGACTTGGTACAGGCATTTTCTTATTAGAAAATAGTGGATTAAACCTGGTGTTATGTTAACTAAACCTCTCACTTGTAGGACAGTCGCATCAAATTCTATTTTATTGACAACGATTTTTGAACAAAACAAACAGACATAATAGGTAAAAATGTCAAAAAAAAGGGGCACAGCAGTCATTAAAGGACTTTATCCATCTAAATCTACTGAATTGTCTTCTTTTAAGAAAATTATAATGCATTTGTTGATCTTGCCTTTGATTTCGAATTGACTTAGGTAACAGATTTGAAGTGAATATCACAGAATCCAAATCTTTTATAAGTTAATTATTGAACAGTTCATGGATTTTGCTATTTCAATCCTGAAAGGTTTCAATATCAGTATTATTATTGTTTCCTCGTTCTTTCATTTTTGAGAAACAACTATAATGAAGCTAAGGAGTGAAACAAGCAAAGGTAGTTGTACGTTTGGCTATTATTAATTGTAATTTCAAAATCTCGTTCTAAAATTTTTAATATCTACTATCTAGCTACAAAAGTAAACATATAAAACAATGATAAACTAAGAAATTTTCAAGTGAAAAACACGGAAGACAATTAACTTCCACAAATACTAATTGAAAAATCACTATATTATGACAACAGTTATTGGATAATAAACACTATGTGTTCAGCCATCTACATATATATAATACATTTATATGAAAATCATACATAAAGTATTCTACAAAATATTTATATTTATATTTCACAAGCTATTATAACCTCTATTGTTTTTGTTTTGTTTGCCTTACAATACTGATGACACTATAATCTTACATGTTATATACATATATAATAGAAATCTTAAAACAGGATAAAAAAAATATGTCTAAAAGATTCATTTTTAAGTTATTGAAATTATTTTAATAATTCAAGTTACTTCTTCCAAGTCTGCTATTCCTATTGTTTCCTCATATAAGGCTACGACATCTACATCAATTGATACAGGATGTTTTAAATATTGAACGCGGACATTATTCATGTTTAGTCTGAGGGAGTACTCCATATCATCAAGAATTATGATTCAGCAATACCACTGGTGTTAAACTGATCATCGTAATAGCAGTAACGGTGATCACAACATGGCGGAGCCAAAAACAGGTAAAATCGTCCTGTTGTAATTTCTCCGTGTACACGCGTTGTTTAAAAGAATTACGCAACCGCTTGGTTGATATGTACGATATTGTTGTATGTGTGTGTTCTTAATATCATATGTGACCTTGTTACCGAAATAATAGCCATTGGAAATATACGGAAGTTCATCGTAACTCCAAAAGAAGATAGTCGTACTTTGTGGACAAATAACTTGAAAGATAATCGTAACTGTATAAAATATGTCTATGATCATAGTAACATTAAACTGATTTTGTCAGAACCCTCTGCTAACGAAATATTTGATTTAAAAAAAGTTGTGTAAAGATAACAGCAAACGCGTAAACAACATTCGTGATCGAAATATTTTTTCAACATAATGTGTGAACATGCAGAAGGTTTGTCTCTCCTTGTCATCATGATGAACATTTGCCGTAAATTATGACTATATCTAGAAAGCAAAAAGTAAATTAGTAAATTAATCACTAGTTCTAGCAGGTTTATTCCCGATACTCCCACTTTTAAAATTTTAGAGTTCTGATCGTCCCACATTATTTTTTGAAGTAAAATGTTCTTTGATAAACAAGGTAACTGTTGGTTGTTTTGCCAAATAAACAAGAATTAATTATTGTACCTATAATATAATAAACTTTATTTTACATACCCTAAGGATCATTCAGCTGAAGTTTGGTAGGAATTGGTTCAGTAGTTTCAGAGGAGAAGAAGTTTGAAATAAACTACACCAGACGGACGAAGACGGACGCCACGTGATGGCAAAAGCTCACTGTTCCTTCGGAACGGTGAGATAAAAAGAAGATGTGTTATGATTGTCAATTAGACAACTCTCCACAAGAGACCAAATGAAACAGAAATTAATAACTATAGGTCACCGTACGGCCTTCAACAATGAGCAAAGTCCATACCACATAGTCAGCTATAAAAGGCCCCGAAATGACAAATGTAACAAAATTCAAACGAGAAAAATAACGACTTATTAACAAAAAATGAACGAAAAACAATTATGTAACACATCAACAAACGACAACCACTGAATTACATGCTCCTGACTTGGGACAGGCACATACATACAGAATTTAGCGGGGTTAAACATGTTAGCGGGATCCCAACCCTCCCCTAACCTTGGACATTGGTATAACAATACAACATAAGAACCAAGTACTGATCTGAGAGGACTCGCAGTTACTGACAACTAGTCCAAAGCCACTAACAACTAATAACAAAATCATGCATCTAAGACTAAATTATCAATCAGTACACATCCAACATCCATTGGATTTAGTGTAAAGACGTCATAAACAGTCAGAGAAAAACATGACCTTGTGCAATGCCATGATACAAGTATCGACAGGTTGTAGATCCATGGATGTGTATATGCATATAACAATACTATTTTGTTTGCTTTTAACTAACTGATAACAAAATCAATATTAATACCTATAAAAACAATATTCAATGATCTAATTACAGTGTTGAATTGGTAACCTTTGAGAATAGGTTTATTTAAAGGATCGATAAGTTTACCAGGATCGTCTCTAAATTTCCGGGGACGGGAAACAACATTTCTGTATAATCAGGATGTGCTATCCCGTTTGAAATAAAAAAAATTACAGGTACAACCAAACTTCAAAACCAAATCTTTATATTTATGGAAAAATTTTAGGGGAGGTTTTAAGTAATTTGTGGTAACGTAATCCCTAGCCTAATAATTTACCAGTAATACATAGATTACGTTCGTTAAAATGAAAAACGTCACTACAGACACGGGCTTGGCGAACTAGTTGTGAAATATAAACACCGTAAGATGGTGCGAAAGGAACATCACCATATAAAAGGGAAAAATAACTATAGGGAACGAAAAATTGTCCCTTTTGTCGTACATTTTAGAATGGAGTTTCCTGTGTTAAACCGAATTATCTAAATCTAGGAAAGGACAGTTATTACCGTTTACATTTGATTTATTTAAAGTAATTTCCTTTGTGTGAATTTCAGCAGTATACTAGTATTTAGACAATTCTAGATTATTTAACGAAAAAATATCATCAAGATACGGTAAGTTTTGTTGAATGTATCAATTAAATGCAATTTAGACGGGTCTTTACTGAGTTTGGTCCAAAAACAAGTCTGCTATAAAAGGGCCGCAATTAGTGCCCATTGGAATGCCTACAACCTGTCGATAAACTTTGTTGCCGAAAAGTACATGAATATTATCAAGGAGAAAATTAACAGCTTCAATCATCTTATCACACCTCCAGTAAGTATTCACTACAAACTGCTCAGAATCTGAAAAGAAAATATTTTGTGCTCGACCAGTGAAGTCGAGCACAGATTTTACTCGGCTAAACTCGGCATTATCTCGACAGTACTTAACTGTACTTGACTGTACTCGACTTCGGTCTCGACTTTACTTAATAAGTCTGATTCAGTACTTATAATTTTGGTGTAGTCTGAAATGGTCTCGACCAAGGCTCGACCAGTCTCTACCTGTATCGACCAGTCTTGCCCTTTAAGTTGAGTCTTCACTGGTCTGAATTGTTATCAAAGGTACCAGGATTATAATTTAATACGCCAGACGCGCGTTTTGTCTACATAAGACTCATCAGTGACGCTAAGATCAAAATAGTCGGCCCATCTTACTAAATTAAATGCTGATCTTACATAATTCCAGTTTATTTGGTAGTTTGGTTCATTGCTGTGAAATTAAAGAATTTAATTAATAGGTAAAAAAAAAGCAAGAATTTTCAGTTTTGACTAAATTAAGATAGTCGTCTTTAATCATTTCTATCACTTTTTCAAATCAATTATCTGAACAAATTAAACACACATATTATAATACCACTGTGAAAAGATGGCCACTGAATTATGAAACATGGTCTTACATATGGGGGAAATGAGATAGAATGGATATGAATGATATTGATAATTTATTTTGGAAAATTCGTAAGCTGATTGTGTTAAAGTTTATAACATGTAGTAAACCAAATAGTTTCTTTCCATTTGGTAAACTATTGAATCGTTAAGTAATTTACAAAGCTTCTATTTCAACACTGTTCACAGGCGATGAATTTTTTAAAATTTCATTTAAAACCTAAACCCAACTACCGTACTAAAAATATAATATAACGATACATTTTAATATTCTTCCTGGAAAAATACCGGGACTCAGGAGCATATATAGTAATCTTTTTGTCCATGTGTCTGAAACAAAAATTTTCCAGATGATTTTAGTATTTTCCTTTTAAGAATGAAATTCATAAAGATGGAAAATATGGGGTTGGGATAGAAGGGACTGAATTTAGTGTGAAATGTGAGTGTCATTTAAAAATGTAATTGATAGAATAATTTTGGAAAATGGATTTCAAATAGGTTACTTTGATATGTGTACGTCCCTTTATTGAAATGAAAGTTAAACATATGTAAAAGATATAGAGGAAGGAAAAAATATTTTGGGTTCAACAACTGCTTCTAATATGGAACAGAAAATATTTGGAAACTAAATGGCTTCCTGATGGTAAATAGAATTTCCGATGCTTATACATGTTATATGAAAGGAAACACTTACTCAGAGACATGATAGTTATCATTAATTAGGGAAAAATAGAGAATGGTTTCTGGGTGGTAGCTTGTGTTTCCCTTTCTTGATTAGTAAGAAATTGATACAGATGGAAGAAACCTGCATTTATTTGGGGGGTTTTGGGGTCAACTGGTCAAAATTCGGTTTGGTTAAACATAAAATGGTTTTATGATGATATTCAATTTTAAAGTGAAAGACAGTTATACAAATAAAAAATAGAAATAATAGTACTTGGTTAGTTGTATAAACATACTAGTAGTTTGAAGCATAAATGGTTTCTCTCAATAAATACAGTTGCATCAGGTTGCAGTTTTAACATTTTATGTGTTTTTCTTTAACAAGATAATTAATGGCCATTGTTTGAATTAAAAATGAACGAATAATCCAAAAAGTTAAAACATAGTTCATTTTTCCAAGAAAACAATCAACAAAACTTGCATTCATTTATGTGACAATATCTTTCGTTGGAAGATATCATTTTGATAAAGTATAATTTAGCTTTTGTGAAAAATCTCATGCAATTTCTGTGCCACAAAAACCTCAATATATTGTCATATTACCGTAGACTGACATGGACATGTTAGCGGGAAAACGGTACTATTTATTCTGCCATTGGCGACAATACTATCATTTTCTAAATTTACAACTTTTTATAATAAAAACCTGGATAAAACAGTTATGTGTGGTGTTAGTACTTTATTATTCTGTTTTAGGGAGGTTTGGCCTGCCACAAAACCAGGTTCAACCCACCATTTTTTCCTTTAAAAATGTCCTGTACCAAGTCAGGAATATGGCCATTGTTATATTATAGTTCGTTTCTGTGTGTGTTACATTTTAACGTTGTGTTTCCGTTGTGTCGTGTGTGTGTTCTCTTATTTTTGAGTGTGAATTCACATTACTATAAGACGTGTCACGGTACTTATCTATCCCAAATTCATGTATTTGGTTTTGATGTTATATTGTTATATTTGTTATTCTCATAGGAATTTGTCTAATGCTTAGTCCGTTTCTGTGTGTATTACATTTTAATGTTGTGTCGTTGTTCTCTTATATTTAATGTTTTTCCCTCAGTTTTAGTTTGTTACCCCGATTTTGTTTTTTGTCCATGGATTTATGAGTTTTGAACAGCGTTATACTACTGTTGCCTTAATTTTAAAATTGAAGCCAAATAGTATCATGACCAATTTCCAACGGAGCTTGTTTATGTTATCCATGCCCACTGTCATTTTACACCAAATTTATAAAATTTTGGAAGCCTTTTCGAATAATTCTCTAGAAAATATTTCAATAGGTTTTAAAAGTTATATTGTGAATATACACACTGCATTTATTCATAGATAAATAAAAAAAAAATATATTGTACCATTACATCCAATCACAGCCCTCCTAAGTTGACTTCCTTCACCTGTCTTTAGTACACAAAAGGCCAACCTAATGCTGGGAAAATGTAATTGTACCGTTTTCCCTATACTGTGACATAAAGATATAAAGAATTATTATGACACTATTAATGCAATACTGGGTTATTGTGAAAACCTTGGCTGTAATAAATACTTGTATGTCCCCATTACTTAAAGAAACATGGATCATTTTATGTCCCCACCCCTACATGATGGTTTACCTCTTTCTCTACTTCTTTCAGATAAGGCTTAATAACCAACCTGTATCCAACCATATCTTATCTTATTTAAAAAGAATGATAAACAGTTCCATTAAAACAGATACAAATGACAATTCTATTCAATTTGTATTCATCTGATCCAAAATTTACAACATAAGCACAAATTCGAGATTTTTCATATCAATCTCCATTCCATACTTTAGTATATGCCATATTATGGTTCAAAATTTCAGAGGGTTATATAAAATCCATTATTCTGTCTTGAGATGATAAAAACAAAGATATTAGACACTTAAAACATTGAATATGCAAAATACTAAGCTGTAAAGTTGCCTTTGTTGCCTGTATTAAACTATGAAAAAGCTGAATTATGTCCCTTGGGAGTATTAATTTTCAACATAAGTCCTTTCAATAGCAGAAAATGAAAAAATATATATGCCTGATATAATAAAAGATAGAAACTACTAAATGAAGCACTATTGAAATATTTGCTGCATGAATTGCCAAGAATATGAACAATTCTTTACACAGGAGTGTATAAAATCTATCTAAATATAGCCTCAAGTGGGCCTCTTTTTTTCTTAAATGGACAATTTTAACATTGAAAATGCTTGTAGTTTGACCAAATATTGCCTTACTCCATAAACAGTACAAACTTAATCTGACAATTTCCTGTTTTAATAGAGTATGTCTAGAGAAATACCCAAGTGATACATTTAGGGAACTACACAGCAAAAAAGGCAAATATTTCAGTTAAAAATATTTGTCGCCACTTGAATTCTGGTGTTTCCAATTGAATTTATCATTGCGAAAGGTGAAAACAAATACAAAAGAACAATAGTTTGGTGCAGTTTATACAATATAGTTAATATTGAAATCCTAGAATAAAGTTTTATATCAGTACCCATCAATTTGACTTATTATGATGACTCAGCACTTTCCTCATCACAGTATTGTTCTCAGTTGAAAATTTCTATTCTTTGCGATAAAAATCAAATGTACCTAATCAAAAGCTTCAAAATAGTATGATATGACTGAGGTCTGATTGATTTTGATTTCCATTGCTATCTTGAGTATAGGGAAAACGGTACTATTTATTCTGCCAATGGCGACAATACTAACATTTTATAAATTTACAACTTTTTATAATAAAAACCTGGATAAAACAGTGATGTGTGGTGTTAGTACTTTATTATTCTGTTTTAAAAATTGAAGCCAAATAGTATCATGACCAATTTCCAACGGAGCTTGTTTATGTTATCCATGCCCACCGTCATTTTACACCAAATTTATAAAATTTTGGAAGCCTTTTCGAATAATTCTCTAGAAAATATTTCAATAGGTTTTAAAATTTATATTGTGAATATACACACTGCAGTTATTCATAGATAAATAAAAAAATATATTGTACCATTACATCCAATCACAGCCCTCCTAAGTTGACTTCTGTCACCTGTCTTGGGTACACAAAAGGCCAACCTAATGTTGGGAAAATGTAATAGTACCGTTTTCCCTACAGTAACATTTGAATTGTGATAGAAAGACAACTCTAGGCACAAAAAGTAACATTATGATGATTGCGATAGCATAATACAATCATTCTCATGCATTTTAAATAAGTACATGTTATGATTTGATTATTTGCAATATTTCAGTACCATTATACTGGACAATAATTTGTTTTATATTACAGGAACAGCTTTGGAAGCATTAACCAGTATGCAGAGTTTTCTGAGAGGTAGGCCTGTTGTCTTAAAATTCTGGAACATGCCATTGAATGGACGTTAGTTCTTATGCTCAGACCTATATCTGACCAGTAAAAAAAGAAGAACAATATGACATTTTACTTTACATTACTAACTGATATTCCTAAACAGAATATACTGTACAAAATATGAAATAATAGACATTAAGTATATGTCTAACAATGATATCCATATGACAATGTGACGTAAGTCTTACTTTTTTTCATGAAAAATGCTCAGAATATTTCTATTAAGTGCAACCAACTTATTTTGTTCTGTGTTGTAGCTGACAATAACTCTACCATTCAGCGCCTCTATGTTGTTTATTTTGACTTTTTTCGTATGTTTAAGATCATTTGATATATGATGTATTGAACCGTCTTCACAGGAGACATACAAAGTGCCATCTTGTACAGAGTTTATAGTGGTTAGACATGATGATAATGTCTTGGTATATATTGTGTTACCAATATAATTGTAGCAGTTTAGTATCTTTTTTTGGTTCCATGTGGAGCCATCTGTGAAGAATATTCTGTCACCAGAAGCTTGTAACCTGTCTGGAACGCCCTTTGTTTTTATTGTTTGTACTGTCTCTCCTCTCTGATGATCAACAATCAGTAGTATATCTATACCACATACTACAAACTTGTTGTTTAACATTGTTATGTCACTAGCAAACATCATTCCAGGTACTGATATGGATTTAAGTTTATGTTTATTGTTAATATCGAACATCACTATTCTGCCAATTATGTATTCCTTTGCAACTGAAACTGTTACAGCCACGGTTGAGTTGTTGACTGCTGTTATACAGTGAGGTTTTTCCTGTACAGATATACTGTTTGTCTGTGACCCATCAGGGTTACAAATCAGTATGGTGTGTTGATTAGGTAAACAAAACACCAGTCTACCGTCATCCATCATCTTCACATCAGACATCCTTAACTTGTCAGCATTGAATAGTGACTGAAGATTGAGCTGTTGTTGAAGGTAGAAGATGTTTTGTCCTAGTTGATATTGCTTTCTGTGTATTCTTGGTTGATCATTATCTAAATAGAAAAATACTGATACCATTAAAAAGTGAAGTTTTAAGGTATAGTATATATACTAAAAAAAATCAGAAAGGTCTATGAATAAAATCAAGGAAAATTTGCGAAACTAAATCATTCTGGATAGGGTGCATTCATAATATGTATTTGGGTATTGTTCAAGCCAGATCATAGTAACTTCTATAACAACTTATATATCAACCCAAATGAATTCACTTAACAAGCTTTCAAACTCTGCTTAAATGAGATACTTTACCTAAAACGAATAAAATAAAAATCTGAAATTCGTTGAAATAAATTGTCTTTGAATAAAACAACAACATTATTAATACTTTCACAAAATTTGATATTTCCTCAATTTGTAATTGATTTTTAAAGTACAATATCATACATATGAGTGTTGATTTTATAATAGTTCTATTCAAACTTAAAACTTGGGAGAGTTTTCCCTGTGGATAACTTTGGAGAATACTTCTTGGTAAATTGATTTAATTTTGTTTTTCATGACATATTGTGTCCAGGTTTTTGGGATGTAAGTTATTAAAATTTAGATATTTCCATTTATAACAAAATAAATCACCATTCTAATGAATCTGTTCGTTAAAACAAGATACCTGGATGATTTCTGGTCTATGTGCCGTGAATGATTCGACATATTTTATAGAAAAATAAATATTTAATTATAATGATGAAATAATTTTTCAAAGAGAAATCAAAATGAGGTCTTTTGCTCCTCATAGTGAGATGTGCCACATTTCCTCCTCATGACGCTAGTCTTTAGAATTAGATTTCATTCTTGGTAAATAGATTTGATTTAAATAGTAAAAATTCAATTTGTTAAAAACTTGAAATATTTAACAACTTACAGAGAGGAATGATGATTTGTCTACCACATTCACATGTCAAACCTTTCTGTAGGAGTTCCTAGAAATAAAACAAACTGTTGTATGTAAATTAATGATTAGTGAAATAAAGACAAAATGTGCAGATAACTCCTTAATAGTTCATTGCAAAGTTTTTTAAGGTAAAAGTCATTATAATTCAGGAAGACAACTCTTTTATTAAACAGTACCTTCAATATGAGTTCTTTTTTTTTTCTTTTCATATATTATATCTATCAATAACCCGGATATTAATCCATTTATATCTAGTTCAAAAATACTTGCAACCAAGATTCTTTAGAAGTTGAGACACGCCAGTCAAACCATTCCAAATAATTGGCCGTTTCAGAATCTTAAGAACAATGGGTAATATCATTGTTCGTACCCAGAAATGAAAATAACGCCACGTCATTGGTTAAATTTCCATTGTTTATGATATCTTTAACTAATCAAAACGTTCTGAAAATATTTCCCAGGATGCATCAGGTGAAATGGCGAATTTGTTAATGGTTCTTGATTTTAGGTACATTGCATCATGTCGTCTGTATGGGGAAAAAACATGGCTTTTTTGGAATATTTTGTATGAACAAGGGAGCAATTTTTCTTTTAAATTGTGTTAGGGAAGGGCAGCATTATTTGCCCATATACTATCTCTGTAAATCTGTGAATTAAGCACTGGTATTTAGGACACAAAATATTCACATTTCCAAAACTCATACAAAAACAGTGTGTTTGCTACTGTTATTCATCTTAAAGTCCCAATGAGGAGATCAGTATGTTGAAAAATGCTCTCACATAATGTAAACTCAAAACAGAAACAGTGTGAACAATACTTTGGTATATGAAGATAATGCTTGCATCTGTGATTTTAAAACATTAGTTGCAAGTTATATCAACACAAAAGGGCAAATTAATTGAATAAATACCATCACAATTTGCAAGCCATTTTCGTTTACCAGTTTACCTTAAGAAGATCATTTGTTTGCTGTACTGATGTTTCTATTCCTTGGATGTAATTTCCCATTCCTTGAACCGTTGTATCCATTGTACTCAATGAAGAACTGACAGTTTGGATGGAAGAATGCACATTTTCCATGGTTAACTTGATCTTTAATAGAAAAAAAAATGCTAATTGAACAGTTGTAGTCCTTTTCGTAAATGTTTACCTCTTTGAAAATCTTGAAATATGAAAAGTCAATGTATAAAGTAAAAAACTTTATTCAATTTTGATGTGGATAATTTACAAAACTATTTTTGTTGTGCTCTTGAAGGACTTAAAGTCTCACAATCGGTGGACAGACATAATTTATTTTATTGCAAGTAAATTCTAGTTGACAGAATTGCATTTAATAATTTTCAAGCTTGTGATTCTAAAAAAAAAAGGGATTTGTTTAGAGCTGTTCGAAGTACATAAGATGGTACCTAACACCTTGACTAAAATTAATTTGGCTCGTTTAATTTTCATAAAATTTTGACAAAATATTTACTTTGACACTTTGAAATAAATATAAAAATTTCAAAAAACTTGAACCAATCACTTTCTTGGAAAAATTTGGTTGGATATATAACAATTTGAAAAACACTTATTTTGATCATTGAGAAGCTGAATACTTCCTTAGCTATACGACGTCATTAAAACGTTTATCTGATTTAACAGAGTTATCTCCCTGTAGTGTTAGGTACCACCTTAAATAATGTCATGAATGTTAAAAATTTTGCCTATTTTACAAAACAAACACATTTATAAATTTTACATTAGAAAATAAAATTGGATTGAAATTAGCATAGAAGTTATACCTCTTCTATTTGTTGATGAAGATCAAGAAGAAATGTGAAGTATTTCTTACACAGTGACTCATCTAATGGTCTGTTCTCTATCCTAACAAGGTCATCATTTTTAGTGGAATCAAGTCGCAGGACATACGTGACTAAGTCTGGCCATAAAGTGTTGTATTCAGTTTGGGTGATACAACCTGTCGTATTATGACTCAAGTAATCATTCTTGTATTGTCGTAACAGTTGAACAGCTTCCAATTCAGGTTGTGATAGTTTACAACAGTTTAATAAAATTAAACTGGAAAGGCTGATATCCAGTTCATTTAGTTGAACAAGATTAGCTGTGAATTTGCAGTGACAGTTGTGGATCCCTGGTCCTGGATTTTCGGAATACAACTTGTTCCATTGGCAGTAAACCAAAGGCAATGCAGAAGGGTTATGACAGTTTGGTTTGTCCTTACAACACCACGAGTTTCTGTGTCGTAGGTGAAATAGTGTGTGAATGACTTGTTGACTGTTGATAAACGCCTGAAAGGATCCAAACCCACCAGTTGTAAAGTCATTCTCTATCTTTTGTTGAAACAAGGGAGTCACAACTTCTAAAATGACAGATCCAACCACCAAGTATCTACGTTGATCTTCTCTGTCCATCCTTCAATTAATTTTAAAAAAATATTAGGACCATTGAACATGTTGAAGTTAATGATTTAAGCTTGGTTTTATTCATATGAATTGTATTGTTAAGTGTCTAGTCTAGGTTTGATAAAACTATCTAGTGTCCAATCGTTTCAATCATTGACGACATGTGGGTATGATATGATTTTTAGTATACACTGTATATGTTTTGTAAATTGAAAAAAAATCTTAGTGTACTAATGTTGATTTCTTCTGCACAAATCATTACAGTATAACATATGATAACAGGGATTTTAACATTCTGGATTCTACTTTTTCAATATTATCTCCGCTTTACGCCACCTTATTTTTATAATAGTTAAAATGAATGAGATTCGAGTAAATGACGCGCTGTAAATTTAGCTCTTGAAAACAGACAAATGCATCTATATAGAATCATTGCGATCCTTATATGTAAGCTGTATTTTAAAAGACAAATTGTAAGGTTTTAAATATGTTACGTCAGTGGGTTTTTATTAATAGTTTTTAAGATTACGTAATTTCATTAACCGTTGGAAAGTCATTCACTACAATCTGTTTTACCGCTTTAAATAATAGTTAATTTGCTTAATTAAAATAATCATGTTTATCTGGTGTCGTTTTGCTTTTGCAGTCATTTTACCATATTTATAATTGGGCGATTCAGGCAAATAGAGCGGTATAAAAGAGAGAAATAGCTTTAGAGGAATGTTACGATTTTGCTTACGAGAGAATTGTACGTAAGTAATTTAAGATTAAGCGACCTGGAGTTTAGAATAAGATATTGTAAATTGTATTACTGTTACTTTGGATATTAAATATTTAAATATTGAACTGTAAATCGACTTATGTTATCTTCGTTCAAACTTCACATGATTCATTTTATGTATGTGATCAGGCTTCCTTATATCACGCTATCAGTTGAGCTACGATAATAAGTGTATCATTGGCATCTGTTGTCCTAAAAGGGACGACCTTAAACTTAAAGTACACCCAACAACACAGCACAAACACAAATACATGTATACACACTTTAGGCATGTCTGATGTAAGTTAAGTTGTAACAAACTTGTCGTCATAAAATGTATCTACTAGCTATTGAGCGTTATCCAATGTACTTTTATGCGTTATGTTAATCAAAAACTATTGTCTGATCCGCGTAAATTAACGAAAATTCATAAATATTTAAAAAAAAAATCCAATTTGATATTTCATAGCAGGGCAGACTAAAACTTTTCAGAGGTTGAAGACTAATTACCCTAGATAAAACATACAAAAAAGAAGTTGTTTTAAAGTTATGCATTTTGAAGATCCACAGATAAAGTTTGTCTTCATGTACTTTAGTTAAATAGTTGTAATTCGAATACAACACCTCTGTTGTAATAATTCATTAGAAATGTATTTCACCCGACCCATTTATTTCATCTTTAGTACTGTAAATTGTCAGTGTTTGTGTTTTAAACTACAGCCTTAACATATACAAATAGTAGAATATGAAGCGAAATGATGTATCAACTTTTTATCTTTTTTACGTTTTCAAGACAGAAAAGTCAACTCAAACACTTCTAAACCTCAAAAGGTGTTCTCGACTTTCTCTTTTCATTAAAATTATTGCTTTTTGGGGGATTTTTATCCACCGTGGACAGAGATGCAAATTCATGCTTTAAAAGATAAATCTATTATCTTTTTTTGTTTTTTGGGTTTTTTTTACGGAATTTATGTTTATACACACAAAAGATGCACGTGAATTAGCACCTACTGTTTTGTGAAAATTTGCCTATAATTTAAAAGTGTACATATTTTTCGAAGCTCACATTCATTTAACTTTTAAGGCTCATATAAACAGATTTAAACAAGTCGAAGAGTTATTTCAGTAAAGGTCATATTTGGCCCCGATTATATAGATTCATGTTACAAGATGAAGACATGTAATAAAGATACGTTGAACTCTTTTTGTCAAAGTAATATTCCAAAGTAGTTGATTTATACATCCCAAATATGTAAAAATAAAAGATCTTGGCATGATTTTATAAAATCGGCAGAATTTCAATCAAATTAATGATCAGTAAACATAGAGCACAGTCGTCGACAAACTAAATATTGAAGTTAGACATGTAAATTGTTATTACAATTCAAACTTTATTTTAAAAGATCGTGTTGTGTCGACGTAATTTTCCAACAAAAGGCTTATTTCCTATCTAATCACTATATAAGCTATGGTGATTCATTGGGATATTGGTAAATAAATTCTTATTTAAAAGTTTAGGTCCTTATTGAACCTAGTCCTTTAGCTACCAGTCTTGTATTACAAATCAAGTTTCCAGTGCATATCCAAACATGGAGGTAACAAAATAGTCCATTGTTTCTCATTATTTTTCTGTTTGATAAAAAGTTTATTATGCTGAATTGAAACATATATATATATATTATCATATAAATTAAAAAAAAATCTTGCATCTTTTACGGAATATCAATCCAGGAAAGTGGAAGGATATCATGATTACTGGAAGTGATGCGGCCGAGTTAAAACAGCAAACAGAATGTAGAAAAAAATTAGTTTTGACTTCAGGGTTACATAACTTTTTATTCTCTGTGGCATGACCTACTTTTTTTCGATTAAATCACAATTTCATGTCAGTACATACATGATATTAACATGAACATTTTTTCTATTAGCATTTTTTTTTCAAAGATCAGCTGTTTTGCATGTAAGCCTATGCAGCAGTCAATTAAAAAACTGCAATTTGACTTACTTCCCCTTGTTTAACCTTCTCTAACAAAAAATTCAATTTTTTTCGTTTTATTTCAACTGGGTTTCCGTCTGTTCAAGTTGGAGTTTGAGACAACATGTATTTTGTACCTGGGAAAAGTCTACTTCCGAATAGCGTCATATTATATTCATCATAAATTGTATTATAGAATTTTTATTTATTTGTTGATCTTGTATTGATTGAGTGCATCGGACAGTAAACAAATCAGAAAGTAGAGTGTATCAAAAAATATGTCAACTTAACATGCTTAAGGAAAATAATAACATACAAAATTTAGTATTGGTGAGGACAAAACACAGATAAATAAAATTGTTATTTATACACCTATTAAATCTGATGGTAACAAAATAGGAAGTGGGTCACATAGATTCAAAATGTCTGACTAGATCTGATGGTTTCTACAATCCCAAGGTCACATTTTAAAATACTTTAATGTAATATATTTGCTATGTAATAATACAATCCAGTTTCTATAACTAATTTATTAACAAGTACATCGTTTGATGGTCAGACTACAGAATAACAACATGTGTATAAGAACTTCAATTGATCTATTTAATTATGTTTATTTAAGAACGTGCAGACATGTGAGAGTTGCTGATCTGTCAATTATAATTACTGTAACAGATGATACGGTAATAAAGTGAGGTGAACTTTATAACATTTAATATAGGATGTAATGTTTTGAAAATATTGAATAGTAATTTTCTTTTATACTAATTGTCTTACCTTTGTCTTGATTACCTTATTTCATTAAATTTTCCTCCATCTTTTTAACACAGCAGTGGCTTTGAAATTGGAAATACCCGTTACTATTTATAGTTTCATACACAGGATCACATGATTTAAGTTTTATGTAAACAGTTAAAGAGGGAAATTTAAAATAAAAATCTTTTTATATTAAATTATGCAATTAGTTATTTGGTTAAAAGTTATATCACAAAAAGCCACAGATGCAGTTTTAGTTCTATCCAAAATGAACTTTATGTAATTATCAGTGTTGTTCGGTCACTCGTTGAATATTTCTATCTATTTGAATTCTTCGATTAGTTATTCTATAAGTATTTTTGATATTGCTAGATATTGAGCAAGTGATATATTAATGCAGTAGCATTTTGTTACAGGACACAAATATTGTTTTGTTGTAGGTTTGATAGATTAGATAAAGAAATTACCATAGGTCAGATGCAGGGTAGGTGTAGTTTACAATATTCTGAGTAATTGGTGTGAAAAGAACAAATGTTATCCCTAACTCTTTCAATTTTTACTTTAAGACATCAGAAAAAATTCTATACACATGGAAAATAGTATTGCAACACCAAATTGAAATTCAAATAAAAAAAAAACACTCTTTATTTTTTGTGATATAATTTGTTGAAATAGAACTAGTTAAACAATATTTAAATATCACCTGAGTTTAGTCAATAAATATCGACTCTATAAGTTCTTATCTGCACATGCAGCTACTGTACTCGTAAACAATAAAACAGATGTTTTTATCCTCATTGTTTTCAACACTTTAAATAACCAAGTTTATAAAGTTATGGGATTGACACCTTATAATTGGTCATCCACAACTCATAACTGCAGCAAGATGGCAGATAATCAGCATGAGAGAAGCAGGTATGTCGCTGTGACAATTGCACGTTTTGTTGGTCATCATCATTCCACTATAAGTCGTTTTGAGAATAAAAATCAGGCAACAAACAATGTTAAAGACCTTCCGAGATCAACATTTGATCATGAAGACCCCCTATAACATCTGCTAGGGAAAATCAAGCATAATGAAGGTTGGTCAGAAGGAAATAGTTATCAAAGATACCAGGATTATAATTTAGTACGCCAGACGCGCGTTTCGTCTACATAAGACTCATCAGTGACGCTCATATCAAAATATTTATAAAGCCAAACAAGTAAAAAGTTGAAGAGCATTGAGGAAACCCATTGCAAACAATACAATTCTAAAAAAAAAAAGTGATGACCATACAGGAGCCTTTAAACAATAACTGTTCGAGATCGGCTCATCGCTACTGGTTATCGTGCGATAAGACCATTTCGGGGACCTTTGCCTACGTACAGACACACAGTTGCCCGTATCCAATATAGTGCAGAGCTCGCCATAGTTGGAAATTAGCATCGTGGAGGAAAATCCTTTGTTCCAATGGAAATCGGTTTATCTTCCTTGGTCCGATCGTAGCTCGAATTTGAACCATATCGAGCATATATGGGACACTATTGGGTGGATAGTGCACGAAAGGACACCCCAGTTCAAACACGTCATGAAATAAACAATACCCTTTGTCAGGAATGGTTGCTGCTACCTTAGCAACAAATTAGTCGACTTATGGCAGAAATCAGAAGACGTTAAGATGCGGTTATCCGTTTGAATGGAGGCTGCGCACAAAGTACTAATTCTTTGGCGTATAACGATCAACCATGATGTGAACAATCATCTAAAGATTAATTTTGAAATGTCTGACATTGTAAAGTTTGACTACAGTAAAAGTTGTAAAATGCATTTTTTTGTACAAAAAAACACTTCATTTTGTTATAAAACATTTGGTTAGATAAAAACTTTTTTTTCATACATTTTTGTTCGTTTTAATGCCAATGTTATCATTAACTACGTTTCAATATATTATTTTACAAATATTTTATCATATTCAATCAAAAGTAAGTGGCTGATTTTTCAAGTTTTAAAAAATCAAGGTGTTGCAATACTTTTTTCCATGTGTATAGTATTGAATATGATTATCTTGTTTATAAGGAAAAAAAAATTAAAAAAATCTCATAATGGTGAAACATAATAATTGATAGAAATAAAACTGCTATTGGTGAAATATAACTATTCTAAGAAATGAATATACTATGAATGGAATGAATAAGACGTTAAATAACATTAGAGTTCCCTAAAAGTACTAATCTAAAGGTCATCAATATCCAAGTTTTCAAATAAATGAAAAAAAGTTAATGTTCAGTGGCGTAACTTTTTTTAATGTTAATACGGGACTACAGGATGGCAAACCGCCAAATCGGTGTTTTATCTGCGGATTCAACAACATTTTTGGCATGACGGTATGACAGCTAGATGCTTAACGATATTGGTCTTCAAAGATTGAGGTAGCAGGTGTCTATCGACGTATCAAGTTTTTTATTATAAGTTGTATCAGCCGTAATATATATGAATGTGGAACTAGCACATGTGCAGTCAGCAGGTTAGGAACTTGATTTATTTAATAGTTATCTTTTATCTTAAAATAATTTCAAGATACACCTGCCGGGTTTTAATCTAAGATAAGATCTATATTTTTATTCTATCCACCCCGAATACATTACAGTGTTTGTATAGTGTATCATATTACGCAAGTATCTATGTTAAAGACGCAAGGTCAAACATATAGACATGTGTGTAATTTGAAACCTCTTTTGTCGAGATGAAGTTTTAAACATTACTTATTCAGTATGTTTTGAATTGAAAGGTAACTTGCCTCACGTGATCAATCAGAATAAAACTGTGAGGTCTTTTTATACAAAATTAGTTATTGAATTTATATGGTGTTCTTACGTAAAAGGAATTTCCATTATAACACCTTTAATTAAAGTTAATTAGAAAAAGGTAAGACAATCAAAAGTATAGGATACAAATAGACGTTTTCGAAAAACTTCATCTCAAACTTAATTTATTACATTAAATATGGCAAACTTACTATTTCTAATGCTCTATTGGCCCATGGTAGACAACGTTGATAGTTATTATAATCAGATTAAGTATTCCATATCAATGCGAATTATTTTCATCCATAAAAGAAATCAAAATTTTTCATATATACATATATATATATATATATATATATATATATATATATATATATGAATATATATTTCTCTAATTCTGTTGATTATTTTCATTTAATCAGCGTGATGCCATTGGTTAAAATTCGATTTTGACGTCGAATTTTCTTGATTTCCTCTGAATTTCGATTGTAACGTCACGAAAAAGGGCGACTATGAAGTCACAAAATAAAACCCACATCTGTTTGAAGATCGTTTGAAAAGGAGGATTTAATTTGTCTGCATATCGTTAGAATCCAATCATTAGAGAAATAGATTTCACCACCAAATTTTAAGCAATATGATATTTATTCACTCTCGACAGTTAAATTTTAAATAATAAAAAACGGTCGGCGAGCCTCGCGTTTTAAATTTGAACATTTAACTGTCTCGAGTGAACAAACATCGTACCACACTCGATACAGTGGTAGAATCTATTTATTTATATGTACATATAATTTTATATTTTTGAAAACTTCAAAGGTCATATGATTAAGGTCGAATTATCATGAATCATTGACTTTGACGCATATGGCGTACATGATGATTAGTCTGTTTTTTTGTATGATCTTTATTCAATTTTGGTAAAATTTAAAACTAAGTTACAGTAGTAAGTTGATTCAATAAAAAATAATGAGAAGATGTGATATGATTGCCAATTTTTAATTAGTTAGTTCCTATCTGCAAAATACAACAGGCATGTGTTTTTGAAAATATGGCGTAGTTGACGATTTCAATGTAACAAAATATATATAATGCT
The DNA here is from genome assembly GCA_019925275.1 of Mytilus edulis. Classification (NCBI taxonomy): domain Eukaryota; kingdom Metazoa; phylum Mollusca; class Bivalvia; order Mytilida; family Mytilidae; genus Mytilus; species Mytilus edulis. Next base: position 57,031,369 of record CM034361.1, read on the forward strand.
ACTGTATTGTATTTATTATTTGAAATATAAGTGTTGGACTGACTGTTTCTCGGGTGGTTTATTATCCGTACGAAGAAATTTGCATTAGGAAAAAAGCAAAGAATGAATTATGCTAGCATTAAACAAAACGCCATTTGCTGGTTCTTTTGGTTGTTAATTAATCAAATGCTTATTGTTAATTTAATATATCTATATGCCATGCTCCTCTTAATTCTTTCATTGATTTGTATATGATTGTTATAGTTTGCTGTATATTGTCTATTGGATATCTTTAATGTGTAAATCCAATAAGCTGTATTTGCTGACGGAGATAAAGTATTATTTTTTTTTAAACAAATAAATATTCTTACTTCTTAAGATTGCTTGTTACAATATTTACTCATTTGTCCAAGCTTCAATAAAGCATACATGTGAAATACTTTCTGAGTATCGAGGAAAATACTCAGAATATAATAAAATATAATGATATCAATCTTTTTGAATTAATGAAAAATACATTATGAGATACTGATTTGTTCTCATAGTACTTTGATAAACATATTATACACATCTAAGCATTTCAGTGTTTGCTCGGAGACATAGTATGAGTTGTAAATACAAAAACCTATAATTGTCAAAAAGTATACCAAATACTATATGTTTTGTTAATTTCTTGTTTTTAAAATTATTTTTTGCTAGAAGATAATGTACCTTCTCCCAAAAGGTCTTTCAAAAGTAAACATATAATAATGAGAGGCAGGTAGTCTACTTCTTCTGTTAAACAAAAATTGCATTTATCATTCTCAGATATTTTCACTTTTAAAAGTAACTTCTTTGTATGAATAATATACTGAGGTAGTTTCCATCTGAACATTCAAAATATAAAATCGTATACATATGACATATGTGGTGTGTAGTGTGTTGTGTAATTTTAAATAGTTTGTCTAAATCTTAATACCAATTAGCTTTGTATAACTTTGTTTATCAATAAAGGTGTTAAAGAGTTTTATATTGTTGATATCTTTTACCTCAATTTGTTTATTACGCAAACTTAACTTATCCTTACATATATTGATCATACTCTTATCGAAGTTTTTTCTTTATTTACAATTAACTTACAGCCATTCTTTTGGAATGCACGATTTTCACATTGAACTCTGCTATCAAGTTTAATTTATTTATAAACTTTTCTAAAATAAAATTTTCGGATAATTTTCCCTAGCGATCAAATTGGTAGTTCATATACACCAATCCACTGTTTACCCAGTTCGAAAAGAACATGCTTTTGTGGCGATATCTAATATATTTATTTCCCGAAATAATCAGTTTTCTGATATTAGGAAAGATATCAAAAAAATTTAAACCTCCTCCTTATTTCACTTAATTTAAAATTACTTGTAAATAAATATCAGGTATTTTTCCTAGTTCATTTAGTGATTTCATGTTGTCTAAATTCATATTAAAGACATAAAAAAAATTACCAAAATTGTTGAAATATTTGGTAGGAATAATATACCAGCTCGGAAGATCGGTTGTTATCAATTTGGAGACCCATGATGTTTTCATTGCTGTAAAACAAATGTCAAAATCAATCATCAATCATACGTAATCCCTCTTTTTTTTTTTTGGTATTCGTCGATAGTGTAAAGTAAAATCACAAAAATACTGAACTCAGAGGAAAATCTATTCGGAAAGTCCATAATCACATGGCAAAATCAAATAACAAAACGCATCAAAAACGAATGGACAAGAACTGTCATATTCCTGACTTGGTACAGGCATTTTCAAATGTAGAAAATGGTGGATTGAACCTGGTTTTATAGCTAGCTAAACCTCTCACTTGTATGACAGTCGCATCAAATTCCATTATATAGTCACCGATGCGTGAACAAAACAAACAGACATAATAGGTAAAAATGTCAAAAATAGGGGTACAGCAGTCAACATTGTGTTATCATCTTAATCACTATAAAAACAACAAATGTAACGAAGAAGCACAAAAAGGCATACATCAAATTAACATCCTCATTTTGATTATATTATACGATTATATTTGTCTATGTAAAATGCACCCATCAAGGAAGGAGGGTATGGGTACTGGTGTAAAATTGCGCGTTTGAAATTCGCACAGGTAGACATGAAATAATTTTGTCGTTCAAAGTATGACGGGATGCATAAATACAGTCACGCAAAATAGATATAACAAACACTGACTAATTAGCAGTTAAAGTAATAATAATAAATAAAATAATAGTGTGGTTCAAAGTATGACGTGATACATAAGTACAGAGTCACGTAAAATGTATATCACAAAAAAAGTTGGTTAACAGTAAAAGTAATATTAATGAATAAAATAATTTTGTCATTCAAAGTATGACAAGATACATAGGTACAGAGTCACATCATAAAATAATTTTGTCATTCAAAGTATGACAAGATACATAGGTACAGAGTCACATCATAAAATAATTTTGTCGTTCAAAGTATGATGGGATACATAAGCACAGAGTTACGTCAAAAGGATATCTAAAAAAACAGACAACAGTAAAAGTAATATTAATAAAGACAAATAAAAGAATAATATAACACGTAATTAAGATGATAAACAACGTCAGTACGCAAAATCTATACTTCAAGACCATCGTGTATTATTTGTGAAGTTGATACGGAATATTTATCAACAAGTTCTGGGTACCTTCCGATGAACTTTTTTAGAAAAAGGACGAGACGTTCTTTGACATACCCCTGGTTACTCACCTTTGTTAGACACTGGTGACGTTTTACAAAGTCTGAGTAGGAGCTGCAAGCTCTTGAATACCGAATAAGTTGGGAAATGTATATTCCATATGTGTTTCTTTTTCCTTACTTTTTTTTCTTCCCAAATATTTTTAAATTTGCTGCTAACAATATGTTTACGGTAAATCAATGCAACTTTGCACGAAGTAGCAAAATATTTCTGTAATATTAAAGATTAATGGTCAATGTTTTCCCAACTGTTGTTTATTTTCTTTTTTCCCATGTTTTAATCAATGATTTCATGTTATTAATTTCAGGTTCCCAAATTAACTTTTTACATTGGTATCTGACCTAACCAAAATAAATGCCTAAAGCTTTAATGGGTTTTTCTGTCCAGTGTATGCCCTCCATTATATTTATGCTATTTTTAAGAGCCCAAATCCGAATTCCCTTTGTTTTATTATGGTTTAATTGCAGACCTGGGAAAGAACCAAATGTTACAATTGTATCTATAGATTTGGATATATCTGATTTTGAACTACAAAAATGTGTTTTATCATCAGCCAACTGTGAATGATGCTATGTGTTTTATTATCTATAGTAATACGTATAATTTCAATGACTGATAAAGGCACAATTTTGATTTGAAGTTTTCCCAAATACTCTTTGAGGTTGTTGTCTCACTCAAACCGACTTTTACATTCCTGGTTAAAAAGTTTTCTGGTATTACATTCCATGAAACTCAAAATCAGAAAAATATAGGATAGAAACCGGTATAAGTACAATTAAGGCTGCTTGAATTATATAAGAAATAGTATTTTAAATTATCAAATCATAATCTTAAGAGTATAGAAAATATTAGTTAGTTTAATCTCATTATTTTATATCTTACATTGATACTTGCTTTCAACCTAACTTTATTAAGAGAAAAGTTAAAAACCGAGCCAAAATAGTCTATTTTTATCTTTAAAAAGACTTATCTTCAAATATGATAAGTCATAGACTTACCCAAAAAGTAAAATAATTATAAGATATGTTTATAAATATTTTGATGTCAGTAATATCTTTGGGGGTAAGACTTCACACGCATTTATAGTATTAATGGGGACAATATAATTGGAGGAGTACCTTCACGTTTAATTTGCTGTAAAACATGAGAATTCATTATCAATCATATTTTGAAAATTGCCAGAACAGTGGATTTAAAATAAATAAAACGTAAGTTTTAACCTATGAAATAATTTTGCTGAAGACATAACACTCCATGGTTTCGAAAGATCTTATGTTAAGAACTTTAAACTAAAGTAATGTAGGTTACCCCTATCTTACGGAATTCCTTCGATCTTACTGACTTATTATCGCCTTTGCATTGTAACGTCATAATGAGGTTTATTGAAAGAAATAATGTGTTTGTTGCGATAGATTTTTTGACAAATTGTTTGTTTTGTACACACGATAAAGAGTTGCAATATTGTACAAACTACAACAAAATGAAAAGACATGTTTGGTTCCTTTTGGGTGATTTATTATAATGTTTTTAAGATATAGGAAAATGTCGTATGAGTGCCAATTAAGCAACTCACCATCCAAGTCACAATTTATAAAAGTAAACCATTATAAGTCAAGGTACGATCTTCAACACGGAACATTGGCTCACACCTAACAACAAGCTATAAAAGGCCCCCAAAAAATACTAGCGTAAAACCATTCAAACGGGAAAACAAACGGTCTAATCTATAAGAAACAAGAAACGAGAAACACTTATGAACCACATAAATAAACGACAACTACTGAACATCTGATTCCTGACTTAGGACAGGTGCAAACAATTGCAGCGGGATTAAACGTTTTCACGGAACCAAGCATTCGCCCTTATCTAAACAATAGCGTAACATCACAACATAGAAAGACACACTATAAAATATCATTTACCTTTATGATGGTAGTCCATTTGAAGAATAACATTAATGATCCTTGTTTTATTGTGCATATATCCATATTGACCATAAATGTCTATTCATTGATTCTCGTGACCAAATGATATGAACTTCTAAAACTGTATAAACTATGAAGAGCTTCTTTAACAAACGAAGAAAAAAACATATGTCAAAACTCGGACAATCGTAGCTTTTTAGAATGTAGAGATATTTTTTTTTTAAATGATTCATAACATCTTTTTTTTAAATAAAATAATATCATTATTGGCATTTTAGTAACGAAGTTCTGGCTCCTGGCTTGTGGTACCCTCAAGTCCACCAGCAGTGATATCGACTTGGTGATATTCATAATATTTGCAATATCAGTATCACTGCACCAAATGCGTATTTCTACAACAAATGTCTCTTCGATGATGGTCGAGAACGAATACAAAAGAGGGTTTTTCAATGATTTAAAACTTCTTTGAAACTCTTTTCAAAGAAAACATGTTTTTACTTATTACGAAGTTGATCATGGGCTGGCTATATCTTATTATGAAAGCATTATAACGACATGATAATGAAAGACATAATAGAACTTGTTTTTTCACCGCATATTGATTCAAAACTATGTTGGTGAGTTGTTATATCATTGAAACATACCCAATCTTAATATTTTCAGGTTTGACGATCCATACGACAGAAGTTATTAGACATTAAACATATACTAGACAATATATAGAACAACCTGATATAAAAATAATACCTTCGAATGGTTATAAGAATTGCAAGATGGTCAAAGAAGATCGACGAAGATACTTCGTTTTTGCATCTGTCATTTTAGATATAGTTACACCTTTGTTTCAAGATATGATTGAGAAATACTATGCAACGATTAAAATAACAACCCTTCAGGATTTTATGGAAAGTCAAAATGTTGTTCACACCTTATTTCATTTACGACACAGAAACGGCAGGTGCTGTAAGGACATTGGAAATTGTGAAAATAAAAACTTACTGCCTTTGATTCCTTTGCAATGGAAAAAGTTGTATTCTGAAATACCACGACCAGGAATCCACAATTGTCACTGTAAGTTCACTGCTAATACCGTTCAACTTAATGACCTTGATATCAGCCTTTCAAGTCTGATATTAAAAAACTGTTGTAAACTATCACAACTTGAAGAGGAAGCTGTCAATCTGTTACGACGATACAAAAATGATTACTTGAGTCATAATACGACAGGCTGTATTACATATTCCGAATATTACACGTTATTGCCAGACTTAGTCACTTGTATCCTGCGGCTTGATCCCAGTAAACAGGCTGATATTGATAGGGTATAAAAGAGACCGCTAGATGATTCATTATGTAAGGAATACTTCTTACATCTACTAGATCTTCACCAACAATTAGACGAGGTATGCTTTGAATGATGATTTTATTATAAAGTAACATTGTAAAATTTAAAATAAATTCTTTCTTTATTTGTGAGGGATTACTTTTATATCTGACATTATAAAATCAGCAACATCTTCCATATAGAATAAGTAGAAATAATATAATTGCCATGAGAAACTCTCTACGAGAGAACCAATCAAGTTTACTTTAATGACCAAAATGTTTCGATCCACAAGCATAGATGCAATACCCAAATTTGGCAAATGTTTCTTAACATTTGGTTAAAAAGCTCTTTATCGTCGTATTTCCTATGCACTTCTAACTCTTTTATTCGATCTTCTATGGAAGGTCATGTAGACGAAACGCGCGTCTGCTGTATCAAATGAAAGGCAATGTAGTTTAATATGCTTATACTCTGACAACTTTTAATATCTTCAATACACCAAATTAAATTAAGTATTCCCATCGTATATTTAAATATAATCGGCCTTCATCTTGAACATTTGAAGTAAAGCAAGATGAGGGGAAACATTTTGTCGAATTTGTGTTTTATTTAATTTAATATAGATTAAGTCAACCCTGCAAGATGCGGATTCTTTCGTCCAAGAAGTCAGTTCTTCGATACATGGACTGAACAGCCTTGTCAAGACATCAGTCCAAGGAATCGACACAAAAGTTGACGGAATAGGAATCTCCATCCAAGAAATAGAAAAATCAGTGCAACAAACAAACAAACTGTTTACGGTAAATAAAAATAATATGACAAAGGAAATATGGGGGGCAAATTAAAATAAGAAAAGTTGCGTTTCTTTTTCCATTATTGTTAGTTGTATGTTTATAGATCACCTGCCCACAGGGCCAATTGAGCTTTTCTCATCACTGGCTGTCCGTCGTCCGTAAACTTTTACAAAAGTCTTCTCCTTTGACACTACTAGGCCAAATTTAACCAAACTTGGCCACAATCATCATTAGGGTATCTAGAGTCCGATGTTCCGGCCAACCAAACCAAGATGGACGCCATGCCTAAAAAAAAGAACATATGGGTGAAGTATAGATTTTGGCTTATATCTCTGAAACCGAACAATAAAGCACAAATCTGACATGGGGGTAAAATTGATTATCAGATCAAGATCTATCTGCCCTGAAATTTTCAGATGAATAGGACAACCTATTGTTATGTTGCTGCCCCTGAATTGGTATTCTTTTTGGAAATTTTGCCGGTTTTGATTATTATCTTGAATATAATTGTAGTTAGAGATAAACTGTAAACAGCAATAATGTTCAGCAAAGTCAGATCTACAAATGAGTTAAACTTGACCAAAAAAGTCAGTCGACCCCTAAGGGAGTTATTGCCCTTTAAAGAAATTTTCACAATTTTTCGTAAAATTCTGTTATCTTTTACAAAAATTGTATCCTCCTTATCTACTGGGCCAACTTTAACCAAACTTAACCACAATTATCATTAGGGTATATAGTTTGAAAAATATGTCCGGTGAACCGGCCATCCAACCAAGAAGGCCTCCATGGCTAAAAATAGAACATAGGGGTAAAATGTAGATTTTGGCTTCTATATCTGTAACCAAAGCATTTAGGACAAATCTAACATGCGTTAAATTGTTAAATAGGTCAAGATCTATCTGCCCTGAAATTTTCAGATAAATAGGACAACCCGGTGTTAGGTTGCTGACCCTGAATTGGTTATTTTAAGGAAATTTTGTCGTTTTTGGTCATCATCTTGAATAATATTATAGATAGCGATGAAATGTAAACAGAAATTATGTTCAACAAAGTAAGATCTACAAATAAGTCAACATGACTAAAATAGTCAGTTGACCCATTAAGGAGTTATTGCTCTTTATAATATTTTTTTCACAATTTTTCGTAAAATTTTGTATCTTTTACAAAAATCTTCTCCTCTGAAACTACTTAGACAAATTTAATTGTCCACAATCATCATGAGAGTATCTAATTTTAAAAATGTGTCCGATGACCCCGCCAGTGAACAAAGATGGCCGACATGACTAAAAATAGCACAAAGGTTAAAATGCAGTTTTGGTTCATAATTCTGAAACTAAAGCATTTAGAGAAAATCGTTCAGGATAAAATTGTTCATTAGATGAAGATCTACATGCCCTGAAATTTTCAAACCATTCAGGCAACCCGTTGTTGAGTTGCTGCCTCTGAATAGGTAATTTTAAAGAACATTTTGCAGCTTTTGGTTATTATCTTGAATATTATTATAGAAAAAGGTAGACTGTAAACAGCAATAATATAGAGAGTTACATGTATTGCCCTCATATAGGCAATTTGTAACAATTTTCATAAATTTCAAAAATGTTTGTAAATTTTTCCAATATATTTTCCTCTGAAACTACTCTGCCATGTTCATTATAGATAAAGATAATTGTTAGCAGCAAGAATATTCTGTAAAGTAAAATCTACATACACATCACCATCACCATCACCAAAACACAGTTTTGTAATGAATCCATCTGTGTCCTTTGTTTGATATGCACATAGACCAAGGTGAGCGACACATGCTCTTAAGAGCCTCTACTTTCCTTCAACTGCCTATCATGACTCTTCGCACCGTTGTATTGATCAAGAAAATAATGCATTACGTTATGTTGAACTTACAGTAAACAAAAAGCTCTTTCTCCCCTTTTCATGTTTGAATATGTCGTTGAGACCAATTTTGGTATATCAGGTAGTACGCATTTTGACAAGAAATGGATTTCCAGTGATGCCACTAGCACAGCTATCTGAAAATATAAAACTTTTTCTTAACGCTGCAAAACAAATGAAAAGTAAATCAAACTCCCCATTTCAAAGGATACCTTTGCACGCGGAAGAAATAATTCTTAAATTGAAATGATGATCAAACTTTTATAACAGTTACTGTAATTTTCATCATAGTGCTATCAATATTGTCATGTCATGTCCTGACTGCTAGACTGGTGATAATACCCTCTACGACTATCTTGCAAGTGTAAATACCAAGTTGTATTATCGGTATTGACTGTATAAATTATTAGGCGGAAATCCAGTTGGAATTAAACCATAGAAATGGAAAGGCCAAGTTTTTAAATTTGAATCGATAATCATGTATTTCTCAAGGCTTTAAAAAAGTTAAATAAATATGGATTATTCAGAATTGTATGCTTCTTATGTGTGTGTTTTAATTGAAAAAAGTAAAATCACAAAAATACTGAACTTAGAGGAAAATCAATTCGGAAAGTCCATAATCACATGGCAAAATCAAATAACAAAACGCATCAAAAACGAATGGACAAGAACTGTCATATTCCTGACTTGGTACAGGCATTTTCAAAAGTAGAAAATGGTGTATTAAACCTGGTTTTAAAGCGCTAACCCTCTCACTTTGATTACAGTCTCATCAAATTCCGTTATATTTACATTGATGCGTTAACTAAACAGACACAATAAATAAAATAGTCAAAATATGGGTACATCAGTCATCATCGTATAACAATTTTAAAAGGAACAATTTAACAGAACACAAAAACATCTACTATCTACAAACACATTCATTGATTTGTGTGTGTCTGACGTCAGAAATTTTTTTGTATACGTCACATAGATTTGTCGTTCAATGTGCATACAAACAATTTTAAAATTTACATAGGCAATGTTAGCATACAGGGTTGAATTATTGTATGGAGCTTCGAGATATTTGTAAATTTTGAATTATAGAAAAAAATTCACAAAACAGTAGATTGGGAAAGGTGCAAATCAATGTGGATCTTTTTGTATATGAGCACACATAGCGCTTAAGGCAATCTAAAGAAAAATAATAGATTGATCTTGTTTTAGCATTAATTTGCATCTCTGCTCCCAGCGTCTGTTTTCACGGAAACTCCTCAAATAGGCAATAATTTATTTTAAAAAAGAAAAAGTCGAGTACACCTGTTTATGTTTAGGGGTGTTGAAATTGACAATTTTGTCTAGAAAATGTACAAAAGAAAAGTATTGCAACATCATCTCACTTAATTTTTTTTTAAATTAGGCTCTAATTGAAACAATAACATTAAACATTTACCGTAATTACAATTCATCAGATATGGATTTTTCCCCCGAAAACGTAATGTAAATGAAAATAATGGAAAGAACAGCTTATTCTTACTTCAGGATTTTTTGCAAAACGGGTTGACATGTGAATGTGGCAGACAGATGATCATTCCTGCGTGTAAGTTTATCAAACAAATAGGTTTTGGTACTAACTTTGCTACCATAACTGTATTATATATTATTTAATAGGGTAATTCGCTGTCAAATACATGTTCATCGATTTGACCAAAATTCTTACTTTTGATTGAAAACATACTAAAAAAATGTTCAAATTACAAAAGATCAAAAGAAACATTTTATTATGCATGTACTCGTTATAATATATCGAGATAACATTCGAAAAAATCCGACACTCAAATAACCCGATAAAGACACAAAGGTGAATAAAAATAAACAGACAGTTGCGTACAACTTTGTAATAACGATAATCTGTTTGGTTTCATATTTAAGAATTGAATGCTTCTTTTTGTAACTTCATTGGGGTGTAAAAGCGTTGACCGAAGTATATTTTGTATGAAGCACGGAAGCGCTTCATTCTAAAAATATGCGCACGGTCAACGCTTTTACAACCCTATGAAGTTACAAAAAGAAGCATTCAATACTTATAATTACATTTTTTAGCTATGATCATGAAAACACGAATTTTATATTTTTATTTATTTAATTCACCTGCGCACTTTATTATGGGACCACGTGTTATCATGGATGATAAGTTTTATTGAGTGATGCAATTGCTGAATGAATAACATGTGATGTGCAATAAGCCAATCAGAATAAAGTTTTATAATGAAACATACATCAAATGTAATTATTATTGAATAAAACAAAATGCATATCATCGTTATAATCTGTATTAAAAAAAAACAATATGAGCCGGAAAATTCAACGAACTGGTTTATTCCTAGTGTCGTCTTGGTTTCACTTTTGATTTTCTCAAAATTTGGAAGGAATGAATTTCCTGACCACTTTTTTGCCATAATTGACAGGTTATAGAACATTTTTATTTCCAGATGTTCAATCTTATAATTCTTTACAAACACAATCATTATCACTTAATTTTTTACTTGTTTATACCTTATATTCTTTTGTAATAAAGTTCGTTCATTCATACGCCAAATTTCTATGACAAAACTAATTTATTATTGTTTTTCTTTATTTGTAACAAATGTGACAAAATTCTATCATACATTTCATTTGTTATAATTTGCAAGAACATTATTAGTCCCTAATTCCATAAAATAATTTTTGCATCACATATGCATGTTCCAATCCTGTGGTTTTTCAACTAAATCAATAATTTAAAAAAAATCATTCAAACCATAAACAGCAACGCAAACCAACAAACAAAACAATGGACCAAGACAGAATAGGATAACAAAGGTTATGTTTGAAAAACAAATTATATATTTTAAAAGGTATTGATTTACCATACAAAATGCATTACAGAATCCTAGACCAACTTAAAACATGAAAGGCAAAAATAAAGCTTGGATAAGTACTGTATTTATAAACCCCATATAAAAGAAATTCCAATACAAAGTTCACAATTCTAATTCAATTGCAATTTGTTTTATCAAATCAAACTATGCTACTAAAAATAAAGTAAAAACAAAAATTTCTGCAGAGGAGTCACATCTAAGTAATGAATGGTAGTAGGGCAACGTGGTATTGACGCATACATGTTTCCATGTCAGGGCCTTTTATAGCTGATAACTGTATTTGTCTGCACATTGTTAAATACGTAGAGGACACGCAGTTTCTTGCATTCAATTTCAAATTGTGGATTGTTTTATCACTGGCCGTTTGCAAAATGGCATCCATACCATATTTTCGTTTTTATATACTTACAATCATATTAGACTAGATTTCCCATGTCATCTTTATTTTTTAGTACCTCTTAATTTGTAAATATATAAATATGTTATTGTAAGATCATTTGAAAAGATAAAATAGAGGTGTCACGGTACTTTTCTATCCGAAATTCATGTATTTAGTTTTGATGTAATATTTGTTATTCTGGTCGGATTCTGTCAAATGTCTTATCGTTTGTAGTTGTAAATCTTATTTTTTTTCTGTTTCGTGTGTTATGGTAAAGATAATTAATCATCCAGTTCATTTATTAGGTCTTTCCACCTTTCCGTGGAAAGACCTATTGATTTTGTTCTGATTATTTTTTTTTCTTCCCCCTAATTTCTTACCCTTCCGGAGCACCTGAGATCACCCCTAGTTTTTTGGTGGGGTTCGTGTTGTTTATTCTTTAGTTTTCTAAGTTGTGTCGTGTGTGCTGTTGTTTGTTTGTCTTTTTCATTTTTAGCCATGGCGTTGTCAGTTTGTTTTAGATTTATGAGTTTGACTGTCCCTTTTGTATCTTTCGTCCCTCTTCTTTCTTGCGTAGTTTTGTTGTTCCATAAGATGTCGCTTAGATATTTGGAATATGATATCGTATAGCTTATACGCTTTTAAAAATGACAACCGCGTAACCAAATACTTTCTGTTGTAAGAGTTGTCTTCCAAAACACTGTTTTTCTTGTGACCACTACTCCTTCCCAACCGTAAAAGATTACAACAAATTTATTTTACCAAATTGCTCGTTACATCTTCAAGATTAGGATTTTTTATTTTACTAAAGCTATACAGAGACTACATATGAGAGTTATGTCCCCTTTTGTATTTGATATAAGTGATATGCGTTTCTAACTGGTAAATCATAAGTGATATAGGCCTAGGGTCTCTGGATTTGAGGTCCTTGGTCCAAAACAATGAATTTAGGTCAAAGTCAAAGGTCAAGGTCATATTCTAAATTTTGATTTTTGCTTCTTTTCACTTATTTCCATAAACCGTATAATATATCGACAAATTAATTTTACTAAATTGTTAGTTGTTACATGTCGTAACACTTAAATTTTGATTGCGAGGGTACGTTGACAGTAAATGGTTGGTTTTTCCCCTTTTATATTAGAATAATGCGTAAAGTGATATAACTCATTATCCATACATATTACAGACCTAGGGTCTTTTGATTTGAGGTCCTTGGTTTATGACCTTGAAATTGAGGTCAAGGTCATAAGCAAATTCGACGTTATAGATTTTGACCTTTGCTCTAAATTCATATTTATACATCATAAAGCCATAGGACTTGACATTTAAACTGAATCTCAATGTTTTCATATCAAAATATATTGTTAGTGGTGGAAAGACCTTCAATTGTTCTATGAACAATTGGTTTTTAATTAGATTTTAGATTGGTTCAACTAAATTTATACGATATATTTGGTTTACAGTTTGATTTAGAAGAAATACCGACATAGCTAGATAATAAATTAAAAACTAATTACTATATAGCTACCACAATTTAATATTAATTAGTATTGTTATTTTCATTGCTATTGATAAATGTTATATCATCATTACAAACCTGATCTTGATTTCTTGATTTTTCAATTTGCTTTTGGACTTTCTGTTTCAACTTTCCTCGGAATTCTATATGTGTTTACTTGATCTGGAATCATCTCTGATTCTCTTCTGCTTTATTTTGCCAATAAAAATATCTACACAGTTTTTAGTAAACAACGTATCATGATTTTCCGTTTCACAGATAAAGATCAGTCAGGAAGACACAGAAAGCAGTATCAAGCAGGACAAGACATATTTTATCTACATCAACAGATCAATTTAAGGTCACTATTTAATGAAGACGAAGGAAAATTGATAACAGATATAAAGATGATGGATGATGGAAGACTGGTGTTGTGTGTATCTGACCAGTCAAAAGTACTGATCTGTAACAAAGATGGATCAAATGTCGATAATATACCAGTAAGGGCTACACCATGTTGTCTAACAACCGTAAACAGTTCCACAGTCGCTATAGTTGTTGTTAAACCGTTTAGAAGTAGTTATATAGAAATGTATGACATAAACTATAAAAAAACAAACTCAAATGGATACAAGTAGCGGGAATGAAGAGTGCGTGTGGCATTTCAACTATAAACAATAAGTTAGTGTTAGGAGGTTTGCGTACACTGATGATTGTTGATCATCAGGGTGAAGAGACAATACAAAAAATAAAAATACGCTGTACACCTGAGGCAATCCATGCCTCTGACAACAAGATATTTTTCAAAAACCACCGCACCGGGTTCATATCAAACGAAATGAAGAAGCTAAAAGTGGTACAGTTTTTCAGGAAAGAAAGAACAGGGCAAGATTTTAAGATCCGATCCATACTCGATAACATCTCTACGAGATGATAGTTTATATGTGCTCTGTATAGATGGTTCCATACATCATGTATCAGGTGATCTAAAAGATGAGAAAGCCGTCAATACAAACAATGTAGAGGCGTTGAAAAGTGGTAATATTATCAGCTGTAATGCAAAACAAAATACGATGGTTTTACGCAACAATATGATTCTGAGCATCTTTCAAGAACAACACTAAGACTGATATAGTACCTGCATATGAATATGATTGTCGGCATATCTAACTTTACATCCAAACAATCTAAAGTTTGTTTTGTTTATAATGAAAACAGTTGATTTGATAAATGGATTTAGCAAGATATTACTATGACGTTTAAACCAACGTACATAATTAACCTTGTGTAAACAATCGGATAAATGATTAAACACTATTTTAGTATTTTTGGTGAAATTTAAATACATTATAAAATATTACCATTCCTTTAGAGTTGGTTAAAATAACCATTTTGGGTTAATATTCATTTCTTATTTGTCGGACAATAAAAAACTGTTATTTGCCTGACAATGAAATGTTTGTTCTAATAATGTTGTTGGTAATTAAAAGGGTTACATAGTTCGAACATCATTCATGTCATTTGAAAATCATGATTTTAATGTGTGTATCATACATGGTCAAGCTGTTGATATTTTTTAATGTGGGATTTGACATTTCTTTTTTCTTAGGATTTCATTGTTGTATAATGTGGTTTTCATTTTAATTGTACAATATCCATAGCTTTAAATATTTTTAATAAAAAATCTTCGAGTTTTATGGCTATATATTTTTTGTTTTATTTTCATCGTACAATAAACATAACTTGCAGTATTTGATTTATGAAAAATCAATATATTTGTTTGAATGTAGTTTAATTGTGTAGTTTTAATTTTCTATGCTGTGTTTTGTGTTCTGTTGTGTGTCTTTTCGTCGTTTTTGAATTTTCTTAATGCATTGTCCGTTGTTTGTTTTTTTATCTTTGAGTTTAAATTTCCTTTGGTTTCTTTCGCCTTACTTTTTCATTTGGTAAACCTTAATTTAATTAACCTTATCGACTTTAAGACATTTTAGTTATTTTGTTAGTTTCTCTAGGAATATTTAACATTAAGTATTTGCAAACATTGAATTCAATATAGTTATGCTTAATAAATTCTAAAAAAAACACATATTTATATGTAAGAAATTGAGAACTCTCGTAAGTCTGTTTTCCCAATAACCCTCATCTACCAAAGGTATTTTGCGTAGAGTTGTCTTCTTGTGACAGAAGGTAATATCATACTCTGTTTGCGACTGTGAAATGTCAACGCCAATTTTCGGTAATATATCAGCACCTTTTATTTCCTTTGGCTTAGACATTTATACAAAATCAAAATTACATAAGTAGTTCAATCGCTATACAACAACCAGTAACTTGTTCTAGAGAAAATACAATATTTATTAACACATGTAAGCAAATCAAATGTTTGAACTGTGCCTTTTTCAAATGGGTACTGTATGTATATCGCCCTATTCTTTTAATAACTTGTAAGTTTATGATTTTGAAAAATTCATAACCATGTCAAAGAAAATATATCTTATTTGTATATTCCAATAATTAGGATTTGATATATCAGAGTAAACGTCCGAATAGAGTAGTATGGTTTGTTACAGAGAAGGGAATTTCATTTATGTATACAAAAAATGTATAACCAGTTTTATTTTTGTCTATTTAGTTTTCGAAATTCTAAAATATTTAATGTGGGCTTCTTTTTTTGGAACTATAGTAACTTATTGATAAGAGTATATTAAAATAATGTGTGACTTTTTACATATATATGTTAACTCATTTATTGTCAACGTAATAACTGATATCTATTTTACCTTTTTTTACTGTATTTGTATTGGATGATTTATTGCTTAAATGGTGTTTTTTTTTTATTTCATTGTAAATAAACATCAATTTTTCACGATCACTTGAAAAAACCTTGTATTTAACGTTGGAATGCAGAGTTATGCTGTATATAGAAATATAAGAGATGTGGTATGATTGTCAATGAGACATCTGTCCAACGAAGTTAAAATAATGAGAATATCAGTATTCAAAACTCACCATTACGCCGTCAACAATGAGAAAACTGAAAGAATCTGACGTGAAAAATGTGAAACAATTCAAACGTGAAAACAAAAACCGAACATATATTAACCAACAACAACCATGCTATATAGCCTTTGGGTAGACACATAAAATATGGGGCGGCATTTAACTTATATTTGAGCACTCAGACATTCTCTAACCCCGAACAGTGATGTAACATGACACCATGAGCACAAACTTAATAGAAAATGGATCAAAGTTCGGCCTGCAACAAATATGATAAGTCTAGAACGCTAAATGTTGACCAATTTACTTATGTATAACTCATAATCATGATTGTCATACGCAACATAAAGAACCCGGATAAACAAGATCCAAATATATATATTATGTTATAACTATCGAATAATTTCAACAAACATGCGTGTGTATTATTCTTTCAATCATTTCGAGTTTCTTTTTGTTTTGTCCTTTTTGTCTTTTTCTTGATGAAAGTAATGGAGTGATATTTTAAGTTTCGTTTTAAACTGTTTTTTTTTTATCTTTTACCAAAATGCTTTGAATTTATTCCGATAAAAGTATTGACAATTCAATTTTGACCAATTGTTATGTGGATATTTCGCGTATTATAATTTTAACACTGACACGAAGAGTATTGGAAGCCGTTCAATATCAATGTTTTATAAATATTGATAATTTGAACAAAAACTTGTCCAGAATGCAATTTATATGATTTATCGCGTTTGAAAATATCTCTGTGTTTATATGAATCGAATTAATAGGTAGAGTACAGCAGAAAAAAAGCCGTTGTGTATATATGTTTTTTTTTAATTTGGTCTGACTTACACTGAATTCAGTTTAAGTAAATTGTGGTGCGCTGGTCATACATGTAGAAGGAGTTTAGTTTAAATTACTTATTTAAGGTGGTACCTAACACTACAGGGAGATAACTCTGCAAAATCAGCTTAACGTTTTAATTACGTTGTTTTGTAAAGGGAATAATAAGCTTCTCAATGTTCAAAATTGGTGTTTGTCAAACTACTATATAACCAGTGTAATTTTTCTGGCAAAACGGTTGGTTCAAAATTTTTGAAATTTTTATATTTTTGTTAAAGGGTCAAAGTAAATACTTTGTCAAAATTTTATGAAAATTAAACGAGCCAAATTTATTTTAGTGAAAGTGTTGGGTACCACCTTAAAGGAAAAATGTTTGTCAAATTATGTTATTATTTGTAATTTAAATGAACCCAAGTTCATAAAACTAATTGACAAGTATAAGCATTAGAGTTCTGTAACGTAATTTGAATATGCGAACACGACAGATAGGGGAATTATCATTTGGAATATTAAGATTAGAAAATTGAATTTAATTTGACACATGATGCCTTGGAGACGTGTTGGGCCAGAAAATGTAAAATTGATCACTGTATCGAATTGGAAATTAAAGAAGAGGGGTGAAAAATACCAGAGGGACATTCAATAATATATGATGGTAGATTTATCGAACAATAGTATAAGAAAGACTTAATTTCATACCTGAATAGACTGACCGGATTCATTTAAAATTTAAAAAGAGATCTACATTATCTCGTCACCCACATTATACAATTTATC
Organism: Mytilus edulis; assembly: GCA_019925275.1. NCBI lineage: Eukaryota > Metazoa > Mollusca > Bivalvia > Mytilida > Mytilidae > Mytilus > Mytilus edulis. The sequence continues at coordinate 57,049,415 of CM034361.1, forward strand.
AATAGAATGATCGTTATCATAATTTTAAATTGTCTGGCTGATATTGAAAATTAAGTAAGATTTCAAGAACGGCTGTCCTCAGAAACGCTTTACATTAAAAGTATGTCTTTTGCTCGTGTTTTGTTATGTATAAACCGATATATGAAAATTCTATCTTCATTCAACTCTTTTGCTACAAATTGGGAAGTCCCAATGAGTCACACCAAGATTTAATGTATGCATGCTCTTTTCCAAATTTACAAACAGCAAGCAGAAGATATTTTATATATATAGAAACCAACAAATATTTGGTATCGGGGAATGGTTGGATTACCAGTTTTGCTGTTTATTCCAAGCTCTTTTTGAGACGTTGTAATATTGGATTTTTACATCCAAGACAATGTTATTTGAGGCTTCATCTGCTGGAACAACAACATACATGTCATTTAAAGATGATAAAGCATCCACAACCTCCGGGTTATGGGTTACAAACATTTGTTTTCATAGTATATCGTAGTTTCTGAATGTGCTTCTGAATTTATGATCGAAAAGATTTGATCCATTCAGACAAAGTGTCCTATCCTGGTTCGCCTGGTTCGCACTTTACCCATTTTCTGGCATAGTCATCAACTGCATTCATCAATAACCTAAAGTGTTTCAGTTAATGTGCTGGAGAATTCTAAATGTTGGTTTCCTGGGCTAACAATTATCTTAGTTATGCATTGGTTACGTTGATAAGGTCGATAGTAATTTACATGACCAGTTGAACTATAATTATATTGACGCGGCATATGAGCAATTCGGCGCTTCGAATTTCAGATATTTTAGATTTAAGGCCTCTAAAACCCCTTTGTGGTTGAAAATCTTAGATGCAATGGAAACGTCTGTTTCCAAATTCAACAAATATGTTGTCAATAAGAAACACAAAGATACTGATCACTTGTTACTCTGTGTAGAATGCTTCACCGTTTTGTCATGTACTAACAAAGTATGACATGTTATATCAAAAAAGCCATTATAGCGTATGCTACCATTTTATTTTGAAAAGCATGTTAGACAATTTTTCAATTTCAATTGGAAATGGTGGTATATAGGGTTGAAGAAATCATACGTTTTGAAAGACTTAATTTCAGAGAAAAAAGATCGAGACTGTTATAAGACAAACAAATTAAAAGTCCGTGAAATGCTATTGAGTAAACTATTTTAAGCTAAACTTTTTTTGGTGAGAATATGAACAAAAATGAAAACTTTGTAAAACTACTTAAAAAAAGTATTCTTGTCTTTTACTTTTCTAATGTGCTTCGTCTTTTCTTCTATTTTTGGGTGGGTTTTTTTCACACATCGTTGTCATTATAATCGAATAAGATGCAACTTTCAAACAAGTGATAGGTTTTGCTAGCTAAAACAGATTTAATCCACCGAATTCAACATAAGAAAATGCCTGTATCAAATCAGAAATATGACAGTTGTTATCCATGTGTTTGAGCTTTTTATTTTGCCTTTTGATTTAGGTACTTTCCGTTTTTAATTTTCCTCGGAGGTTAGTATTTTTGTGATTTTACTTTATTAATAAATGTTGTTCCCAAAATATTTTTTTTCGTTTTGAATATTCTTCGGAGTTCAGTATCTTTGTGATTAGAAAACATTGGGATCATTGGTTTGTTTGATAAATGCCGCGCGCATTCCCTTGAAAAAATGAAGCAGATAAACTTGAGCACGTGACGTTCCTGGACTTATACATGACGTCATTGGCTAATCTTTTGGAGTATCATGTCCTGTCTATGATATTGAAAAAATATGGAAGTCAGATTAAAAGGAATGGTATAAATTGAGGATAATCTCACAACGTTGGGGAACTGATGTGATTAGTATGTGATAGATATTTCTGTACCAGTAGTGACAACCAACACATTGGAAGTTCCTTCAGGGATAGTCGGTCCAAAAGCTTCATGCATTGGAAGTTTTTTTTACAGGATAGTCGACCTTAAGGCTTCATGCTACGTAGATAAGTATAAAGCTCATGGTTAACTTTAGAACTTGACAAGGTTGATAACTAATAATACTAACTTAAAATTAACTACAGCAAAAACATAGACGCATGGTTAAGTTTGAAGTGGAAATGAAAAAAAAAAATTCTAAAACAAATTGACATTAAAACTATGAAAAACCAGTCTATACAAAATAGACCTAGGATATCATCACACAAATACATGCAAAAAACTTATAAAAAAATCGAAATGATAAAGTCAGGTTATCAGGAAGGGCTAACAAATAGGATGCAATATTGGAAAATTTCGTAAATCCATAGGGGCATCGGTGGTCAAGTGGTCTATATAGTAGTACTGCTGTAATCACTAGCTAGTCAACACTGAGGTTCTGAGTTCAAACCCCGCTCGTGCCGGGGCACTCCACTCCAATATTAATTGACTAGAATTGTTAGTTTGCCTATCGAAGATCGTTGATTTTCTGTGGGATCTCCGGCTTCCTCTGCCAATAAAAAAAAGACTGAAATTCGGGTTTACTAAACAGTTTAATATCAGTTAATATCGATGGGAAAAAGTAAAATAGTAAGAATACCGAACTGCAAGTGAAATTCAAAAAGAAAAGACCTCTATAACAATTTCAAGCATATCTACATTTGTAACAAATAGAAACCAACTGTCATATTCCTGACTTGGTACAGGCAGTTCCTTATGTAGTAAATGGTGTACAAAACCTGGTTTTATAGCTATGAAATCCTCTGAATTTAATAAAAGTCCAGTCGAATTAAATTCCATTATTTTGAGGAGTATAACGTAGCAAAACATGATTTTTTTTAATTTTATCTTATTGGTATTCATATGGCCTCTTATGTTTTAAGAAGAACACAAATGCATGAATAGAAATTAACAAAATGTCCAGGCTTAGTATCATTCGTTGTTGATGTCGTTAACTTGAAAAGTTCAGAACAATGCGTACACTTTTAAAACGTTTTTCTTCATATGTCTCCGTTTTTATTGGAATAGTTGCAATGCTTGGAAGATCATTCACCAGCTTAAGTGGCCATTTGGTTATTTTTATTGAATCAAATAAAAAAAAACATTCAAGCAATTCTATGTGTTTTGATCATTCATTTCAGTGACTAAACGTGTCTTTTTTAATGGAACCAGTGAATTGTAATTTCGACTTTCGAAATGCATTGACAATTATGTTCATTAATTTAAATAATTCAGATCTTAAAATTATCATACTTTATAACCGTAACATTATTGAAGATTTACATTTACTCATACCGAAAAAAAATCAATTTTTCAAAACGTACAATCCTGGTATCTATGATGAGTTTATTTACATCAAAACAGAATGATTTTAACATCATGCTGACTACGATATTAAGATAGCATTTTGTGGAAGTCGTTAAATTCAACTGTAATTTTGATCACAAAGTACTATGGATATATATTACAAAACCCGTTTGTTGTATCTGTTTTCTTTTTTGAAAACATTTTCTGGTAAGTACTATAATTGAGACTTAACATTATTTGTACACATATTAAGAATAAGTTTATATTCTTCAGAGTATACAACAAATATATAAGATCTTTTTTGTTATTCCCGATTCTTTATTTCGTTGATCTTATATTTTTACAATCTTAATTTCTTCTTCTTTTCAAAAGTGTTTCGTTTATATAATTTAGTTAAATTCCAAAATGCTTTGCAACAATTATGATAAGTCTCAAACAATAAATGTTTAACAATTGTATACGTCTTTTTATTATTTCAATTTGTCTTCTTTTTCTATCCTTTGTTTTTATTTTTCCTTTACAAAACAAAATGGGTTGATTTTGTATGTTACGTTTTAGACTGTCTATTTATATGTTTACAAAATACTTTAAATTTAACAGGATAGAAGAATTGACGACAAATAAAATTTCAGAAAAATGTTTTGTGGATAATTCAAATTTTATAATTCATCACTGACAAGAAAAGTATTGAAAAAGTTCAATGTTTTATGAATATCGATATTTTGAACAAAAACTTATTTAGTATCCAAAATGCTCTCCATAGAACTTCAAAGAAAAAACCACAACTATAATTTTTAAAATAAGATATATGAACTATCCCGCTGCAAATGTTTGCACCTGTCCTTAAGATTGCTGTTCGGTGTGAACCAAGGTTCCGTGTTGAAGGCCGTACATTGACCTATAATCGTTTACTTTTATAACTTGTCACTTGGATGGAGAGTTGTGCTCATGACCATATGCGTATACTCATATGATCCGACCATACGCGTATGGTCCGACCGTACGCGTATATGGTCAGACCATATGAGTATATACTCGTTTGGTTATTAACGGGCCGGAACATATGAATATTTGGACCATATGGGTTATTTTAACATATGCATTAGAAACGTTTCATTAATACAATAAATTTTTATCTAACAAAAACCAATGAAAAACCATGGGCGGTAATGGTTTATCCTTTTCTCGGGTGTTTTTTTCGGGCAATGCGCGAACAAATTTATGTAGTTTTCGACACATTCAGTCAAATTATTTGTCCTCTACTTTCTATCAAATTCGGGATATGATTTTTTTTTTAAAACACTGTCGACTTTTTCGTCAATTAGTAAAACCGTTGAAATCTTGTGTAGCAGTGCATTAAGATATTTTTAGAAGTTCTCTTTCAAGTAGTCATGTCACTATTCACTCGAAATAACAAATCGGTAATGGCCATCGGTATAAAAGTTTTACTTTAGTTTTGACTAGTTTTTATTTTACTTGAATCTTTTTATCATTGTCATCATATACCTTTGATAGCGTGTTTTTAATGACGTGACAACTCGACGGATCATACCTTGTGAAGAGTTAATTTAGTATTTTAAGTAAACGTGTTAATTAGCCCGACCATACATGTACGGTCGAACCTTACGCGTATAGTCGGACCATATAAGTATTTTACTGCACTCGTTCTATTTGAGCAGTCAAAATGCGTTGACTGTATATTTCTATGTAATATACAGTTACTGACCCGATATAACTTTTCCTCATGAATATTTAAATAGAAGTTGCCGAAACTATATTTGAGTATGCATACGACCTCTTCAACCTGTTTTTTGTTTCCATTGCATACAACGAAGCGTGGACCGACTCAAACTTATTTCTATTACACCTTTTGGGAAAAGATATTTGAAAGCTATAAATCTTTATGTTTCATGCTTATTGTTGATATTTTAGTCCATACTCAAACGAATTTGTTCACTAGCGATTGTGGGTTTCGACAGGTAATGTACATTTCATTGTGTTGAATATTTCTCCGCCTGATATGAGGCCTTTTTATAGGTGGATTTTCCCAAATATTTAAATCAAATAAATAACATTAACACATTAAACAACAATTGAAAATGTTTTTTTTTTTTTTCAAGATTGCAGTATAAAGACAATAATAGTGCATTGACTTGACATATCAACGATATAAGGATTCGGCACGAAACGGGGAAATGATATAAAATACGCGTATGGTCCAAATACTCATATGGTCCGGTACTTATACAAAAAACCTGTTATAGATACAGCAGGAGAAAAAACTTTTGTATATTTTTTTTTTTTTTGGTCTGACTGAATTTCGTTTAGGTACACTGTGACATAACTAATAAAACAATGTTTATCGAAGAATGTATTATTTGTAGCTGACGAAGCAATCATATTCATATAATCATTTATTATCAAAGGAGATAACTAATATAATTTTGTTACGTAATTTGAATATGAGACCACGACATTGGGAATTATACTATAAAATATTAAGATATGGCCATTGTATTTAACTGGGTACGTGATGCCTTTGAGACAGCATTTGAACGAAAAATATGAGAAATTGATCACTGTATTGAATTGGAAATTAATATATGATGACATAAGAAAAGACTTCATTTCATACCTGAATAAACTGATCCGATTGATTGCAAATTCTTAAAGAGACCAAGTCGACCACATTTATACAAGTTATCAATAGAATGCGCGTTATTGTAAATGTAAATTGTCTCGCTGATATTGAAAATTGATTAAATTTGAAGAACAGCTTTGCACATCAAAATGTTAGTTCACCTCGAGAGATTAACACTAAATTCTTATTTGGAGTTTGCATTTTAAGTAGGTCTTTCGCTTTTGTTTAATTCTAATTAATACCAGAGAAGTCTGTCATTAGTCAACTTTATTGCTACACAGAGACTTCAAATGAGGCATGCCGTTCACAATAAAAAGTACGCATTCTTTTTTTTCCAATTTAACAAACAGCAAGCAGATGATATTTTGTATACATCCAAATGAACATGAGATAAAGGCAACACTAATATACCGTTGTTTAGAAGTCATATATCGATTGAGAGAGAACAAATTTGGGTTAAAACTATAACCGCGGAAAATACATCAACTATAAAAGAAAAACAACAGAACAACAGAAACAATGAAGTACAATGAAAACAAACGACAAACAAACATACATAGAAACGAAATATTAGATAACAACTGCCATATTCCTGAATTGGTACAGTACATGTTAAGAAAACAAGGGTAGGTTGAACCTAGTTGGCTCCAAAACACATTATAACAAGAGGCTGTCACAACGACAGCAAACCGGATTTATTAATATTTATTTGTGTCCTGGCAATATCCACAGAACCATAACTGATGAATGGTGAAAGTGAAAATCGTCAATATCAAATTTGACCTCCATTTTGTCATCAGTATCAACATATTAAAATTTGAAAAGCTTAGATTGAATGGTTCATGAGTAAATGCAACAACGTGAATGGAAACGCCATTTTACAATCTTTCAAGAACCATAACTCCTGAACGATAAAAGTCAAAATCGTCATTATTGATCTTGACCTCTATTTTGCCATCAGTAACAACATATTAAAATTTGAAAAGCTTAGATTGAATGGTTCATGAGTAAATGCAACAACGTGAATGGAAACGCCATTTTACAATCTTTCAAGAACCATAACTCCTGAACGGTAAAAGTCAAAATCGTCATTATTGATCTTGACCTCTATTTTGCCATCAGTAACAACATATTAAAATTTGAAAAGCTTTGGCTGAATGGTTCATGAGAAAATGCACGGACACGACTGGAAACACCATTTTTCAATCTTTCAAGAACCATAACTCCTGAACGGTAAAAGTCAAAATCGACTTTATTAAACTTGACCTCTATTTTGTCATCAGTAACAACATAATAAAATTTGGGAAGCTTTGGTAGAACAGTTCATGCGTAACTGCACGGACTCGACTGGAAACTCCATTTTTCAAGAACCATAACTCCTGAACGGTAAAAGTCAAAATCGTCATTATTGAACTTGACCTCCATTTTGTCATCGGTAACAACATATTAAAATTTGGGAAGCTTTGGTAGAACAGTTCATGCGTAAATGCACGGACATGACTGGAAACTTCATTTTTCAATCTTTCAAGAACCATAACTCCTGAACGGTAAAAGTCAAAATCGCCATTATTGAACTTGACCTTCATTCAGTTGTCAGTAACAACATATTAATATTTTAAAAGCTTTGGTTGAACGGTTCATGAGTTAATGAACGGACAACATTTGATTGCCGCCCGCCCGGCCGCCTGCCCGCCCGGCCGCCCGCCGTACATCCCCAAATCAATAACCGACATTTTTGTCACAAAAATTCGGTTAAAAACAAAACAGAATCAATGTAATACAATAAATAAAAATATCAAGCGAAATCGTACAAGAGGATTCTTCAAAATTATCGTACAAAAGGAGTATTTCATTTTTTCGATAAGGTAGATGTATTTCATTGTGAATAAACTCAACATCGATACCAGGATGAAATTTTGTATTTATGCCAAACGCACGTTTTGTTTGAAAAAGACTCACCAGTGATGCTCGAGTTCAAAAAAGTTGAAAAGGCCAAAAAAAAAGTACAAAGCTGAAGAGCATTGAGGACCAAAATTCCTAAACGTTTTGCCAAAAACAGCTAGGGTAATCAATTCCTAAGGTGGAAAAGCCCTAGAATTTAAAAAATTCAATAGTTTACGTTATATCAGAGTCATATATTTTAATGATCAGATAGTGTAGAAAAATATTTTTTTATGTCATGCATGGCTGGTTCATTACGTCTCGGCACACTTCAAAGCACTTTTTTGTAGGTAGAGAGACGGAAGTAGTGAATTAAACATATTTTATGTTTTGCTTAAATGAATTATATAGATATAGCTATTATCAAGATAAAAAATTTGCAATAAAATTGAGAATGGAAATTGGGAATGTGTCAATGATACAACAACTCAACCAAAAATCAAAAACAGCTGAAGGCCACTGGTGGTTCTACGACACAGCGATAAAATAGCTCATCCAGTTACATGTACTGATTTGCCAGCTTCAAACCTCAAACTTTCTGAAAGATAATGCCGTCATTGTATGAAAATAGTAACAACATCATACCATCTTCAGATATACGAGAAAAACATAACCCGTGTCATATCAACAACTGGTTTTAGACAAAATGTGTATTCCTGGTGCAAAGACTCTATGAGTGAATTAATATTAATACCAAATGATGCCATTTTTAATGACATGACAGCGGTATCGTTACCATATCCCATTTAGATAAGTCTGTTTAAAGGTTTGGTTAACTTTGAGGTGAATGCCGATTTTTTTTGCTTTGTAAAATATTTTACCGTAAAAAATTGGATGTGTAATACCTGAACCTGCATGTTGATTTTTATTTACGAATGATGTACTTGTACCGATGACACAATTTAGAAGATCAACTCTTCATAGATACCAGGATTGATTTTATTTTTATATGTTCCATACGCGTGTTTCGTCTACAAAAGACTCATTGGTGAAGTTCGAATAAAAAACTTTAAGCCAAATAAAGTACGAAGTTGGAGAGCATTATGCAAAAATTGTGCTGTAATAATGTTTCAGTCAGTTAAAATCAAACCAATGTGACATACATGAGCAAATCAAACAAGTTGAGATGTATAAACACCGTAAGATGTTGACAAGGGAACGTCACCATCTAAAAATGGATAATTAACAATAGGAAATGAAACATCCTTTATTTTATCATAGATTTTGGTATTATGCTTCCCCATACAGATACAGAAATCACGATCCTGGAAAGGGCAGTGTTCATTGTTAGTATTAGCTTTAAATATACATGGACTTATTGTAATCAGTTCTTAAACGGCTTAACCTTAATTGAAAAAAGTGAAATGTATTAGTGACAACATTAGATGCTATAATACCTGCAAAACTATAGTTTGTTTATTTTAGGTGTGATAGTTGAATTTTCATTTTCCACCACAACTATTGGAAACCAAGTTCATACCGCTGGAACACCTGATATACTGAATTTAACGGAGCATTTGGAAAAATATGGCATCGAGGGTTCAAAAATCACTTCTTTTAAATTTCAAGTGAAGGCTAGTAAAGATGCAAATGTATTTTTGTCAAGCTCTACCACAATGGACAGCACAATGCCATTCTACGATGTAAATCTGGGTGCAAATGATAATAAAAAAACACAGCTGGTACGACGCCTTGATGATTCTTTATCAACCACGCCATTTACAAAAGAATGGAAAGCTGACGTCGATCGTCATCGTCTAAAAAATACGGAATTTAGAGATTTCTGGGTGAGTTGGGATGGAGGAATTATCAAACATGGACGAGGACCAGTCGTTGGAGATGATATTATTGGTGAATGGGCAGATCCAAACCCGTTTCCGGTTAAAAGTATTGGCGTTTTGAACAGTTTTAATACTCAAGGAGACTGGATAATACACGTCACAGGTAAATATGCATGCCCAGTAGATAAAATATAAAGTATTGAAACTATATGACAGGTTTACCTGCGCATGACGAACAAATATAGATGAATTCTTTACTTATTTTTTCGTAACTATACTATAAACAAGTAACAAGAGTTCTTTTACCTAATCATGAAGCTATGTAAAAGAGAGGCGAAAGATACCAGAGGGATAGTCAAACTCATAAATCGAAAATAAATTGACAACGCTGTGGCTAAAAACTAAAAAGACAAACAGACAAACAGACAAATAATAGTACACATGAAACAATATATAAAAATAAAGACTAAGCAACAAGAACCCCACCAAAAACTGGGGTGATCTCAGATGCTGCAGAAGGGTTAGCTGATCGCTTTTAAATAGTTTAACTATTTAAACTTCCAATTGTATCTTTTTTATACAAGGTTATTTACCATATATACACACAACCGTAAACACACCACAAAACCCACAAAATCAAAAATCAAAAAACATTCGCTTGGCCTAAGAACATATGCGTTCAGTTCGACTCTGAACAATGTTACATGTTAATTCTTATGTTTAATCGCATTTAGTACTGACTGTGTGTGTAACAGTTAAGCAAATAATAATGTGTTGCATATATTTTGTTCAATTTGGTCTTTCAGAAAGTTGTTTTGTTTATTTGTATTAATATATATTTTTTTTTAATTAACTGTTTATTCTGACTCATACTTGAATGACACATACAGGTCGTTACAGTACTGTAATATAATGAAATATGTAACATATTTAATTATGCTTTAAAAAGATTTAAATTCAAATCATATGTCTTTTGTAGCTTATGGAAATGCATCGACCCATTTCATCAATTGCAGTCCATCAACAGAGAGAGTTGACCTTAACATATATAAACCAGTAATGATGCTTTCTGAAACGGTGTGTGCAATGCAATGTAAAGCAGATGAACAATGTATGGGGTTCAACTATAAGAATAACAGGTAGTGTGTTTATTTTATGTATAGGCAGAAAACATTATAGAAAAAGGTGCATATAATCGCAATTTTTATGTCACTCAAATATGAATTAACTGTTTTCAAAAAAATTGAAATTGTGAAATACTAAGGCTTTTCTTTCTCAGGAATAAATTACCCCAGCTGTAAAATGGCAAAACATTTAGGAATTGCAGTCATCAATGCCCTTAAACTTCGTACTTTATTTGGCGTTTTTAACTTTTTTGGATTCGAGCGTCACTAGACAAAACGCGCGTCTGGCGTAAATTCAAAATTAAATCCTGGTATCTATGATGATCTATGATGTGTTTATTCAATATACAAATGACAACACTTTTTATTGAATACAAAAAGGATCACCAAATTGAGATTAACTCTGATGGCTATCTTTCTTATAAAAGTAACTTTCACTCAATGGCACAATACTCTATTGATAGCTGTTGAAACATATATAATAACTAAAACTTGAATTGATTTTCATGCAAAATAAAATAAGGGTACAACTGATTCATGTGATTTATAAAAATAAATACAAATATATTATTTTTACTTTTTTTTTTATTTTAAAACTTGTGATATAAAACTTTATTAAATTAATATGTCGATACATATTTATCATTTTCAAAAATAATGAACTGCATATCAATACACAAAAAGCCAATATGAGATCGCGCACAGGCAGTTTTACATACTAATTTTTTGTTTTTTTTTCTTTTGTTTTTGTCCTGATTTTTTCAAAGCTGTTTTTTAGATGTTTCATTTGCTCAAATATAATTTGTTTTATCTTTTACAAACATCAAGGAATGTGTCTTAGACAATGTTTTATTTTGATTTACAGTTGTGAACTGCTTTCATTCGAACAAGGAGTCGTCACTGCTATTCCTAAGATATCAGCAACTGGATGGAGGTTTTTTACTAAGTGTTATGTAAAGCATAATGCATGTTTTGATTGTTTATTGTGAAGCAACTGTTAACATTGTAACAGAAATATGGCTGTTTACATATATCATTTTTAGCTCACCTGGCCCAAAGGACCAAGTGATCTTTTTTCATCACTTGGCGTCCGTCGTCCGTTGTCGTCTGTTAACTTTTACAAATATCTTCTCGGCAACTACTGGGCCAAATTTAACCATACTTGGCCACAACCATCATTGGGGTATCTAGTTTAAAAAATGTGTCAGGTGACCCGCCCAACCAACAAGATGCCCGCAATGGCTAAAAATAGAACATAGGGGTACAATGTATACTTTGGCTTATAACTCTGAAACCAAAGCATTTGGAGCAAATCTGACGTGGTAAAATTGTTTACCAAGTCAAGATCTATCTGCCCTAAAATTTTCCGATGAATCAGACAATCGGTTGTTGGGTTGTTGCCTCTGAATTGATAATTTTATGGAAATTTTGCCGTTTTCGGTTATTATCTTGAATGCTATAATTATAGATAGAGATAAACTGTAAACAGCAATAATGTTCAGCAAAGTAGTTCTACAAGTAAGTCAACATGATCAAAATTTTCAGTTGACCCCTTAAAGAGTTATGCCCTTTATAGTCATTTTTTTACCAATTTTTCGTAAATTTTTGTAATCTATTACAAAAATCTTCTCCTCTGAAACTACTGGGCCAGGTTTAACCATACTTGGCCACAGTCATCATTTGGGTATCTTGTTTAAAAAAATGTGTGCGGTGACCCAGCCTACCAACCAAGATGGCCGCCTTGGCTAAAAATAGAAAATAGGGGTAAAATAGATTTTGGCTTATAACTCTGAAACAAAAGCATTTAGAGCAAATCTTACAAAGGTGTTAAATTGATTATCAAGTTAATATCTATCTGCCCTGAAATTTGTCAGATGAATTGAACAACTGGTTGTTGGGTTGTTGCCCCCCCCCCCCCCCCCCCCCCCCCCCCCCAATTGGTAATTTTTAAGGAAATTTTGCCGTTTTTGGTTATTATCTTGAATATTATTACAGTTAGAGATAAACTGTAAACAGCAATAATGTTCAGCAAAGTAGGATCTACAAACACATCACCAAAATGGTCAGATGATCCCTTAAGGAGTGATTGCCCTTTTTAGTCAATTTTTAACAATTTGCATTAATTTGGTAAGTTTTCGCAAAATATTTTCCTCTGTAACTAAAGGGCCAAGATCATTACAGATAGAGAAAATTGTAAGTAGCAAGAATGTTAAGTAAAGTAAGATCTACAAACAAATCACCATCACCAAAACACAATTTTGTCATGAATCCATCTGTGTCCTTTGTTTAATATGCACATAGACCAAGGTGAACGACACAGGCTCTTAAGAGCCTCTATTTATTCTAGTTCTGTGAAATTTCATTTTATAACATGATTAACTTTAACATGTTTCAGTTTCAATCCTAACCTGCGCTGTAACCCGTTTTAGTTATATGTCTAGAAATCCATATCATATTTTATACTGACATTTTAATTGTGATCTTATCGCAAGTTCTAACGTCTAATCATAGCATTTATTCATTATTTGTAGATATTTCTTATTAATGTGCTTTGTATGTGTGCCTTTTTATGTTTCTTTCTCGTATGTGACGTGACTCTGTACTTATACATCCCGTCATTGTGTTATTGTTTCATGTTAACTATTTGTTTATATATCTGTTTTTGTTTATAGTGATTAAGATTATGACACAACGTAGACTGCTGTATCCCTGTTTTCGACATTTTTACCTAAGATGTCTGTTTGCTTTGTTCACACATGTCAATATAATGGACTTTCAAACGACTGTCATACAAGAGAGAGGTTTAATCCATCGTTTTCTACCTGTACCAAGTCAGGAATATGACAGTTGTTTTCCATTCGTTTGATATTCTTTGAATCTTCCTCGGAGTTCAGGATCTAATGTGCTTTTACTTTTGACACATAAAATCTACTCTTCAGACATATTTCCTGAAGTGTTTGTATATTTGTTTTCTCCATTTGTTTCTTTTAATTATTAATGTTAAATCATCTTGACATTTCCTATTTCATACCTCTAGACTGGAAAAGGGGAAACAGATATATATAGCCTTTGCTTCTATAAATGTTTTAATGTACGTTAGTACATGATACCTTTTTGCAATGTTGTTATAGTCATGCACAACAAAGCTATAAAGTCATCTATTTAAATGTTTTGTACCGATCTACACTTTCTCAAAAGATAATAAATGATACTTTAAATCAATTATAAGAATTTTCATAGATTTAACAGATATATATAATTTGTTATGATTTATTTCGATATAGGGTGTTGTTCCCTCTGTTAACCTTTATTTTAGCTTATTAAACAAATAGAAAACGTTTTTTTTTTTTATTATTTACTCTTTCGAAGTGTCAAGAAAGAAGGGTTGTGAATTCGAATAATTGAATATATATGCAAACAAATAAGAAAAAAAGAGCTAAATATAGTATGATCATTCTCCAACTGAAATCAAATTACGTAGAAACTGAAGTCAAAGAAAAAGAACAATTTAAAATATCTTCACACGAATTGGAAAAGAAGAGCAAAATGTAGTATGATTAACAATGAGATAATTCTCCAGGAGGGATCAAATTACGTTGAATTTACCATCTATAGGTCACTGTTCGGCTTTGAGCAATACGTTGAACGCGCACTGTGCAGCATGCATTGCGAAAATCCCGATGTCACAAATGTTCAACAATTCAAACGAGAAACTATAATGATAGAAAAACAACCATGATATACAGCAAAAAAAAACTAAACAAAACGATCATGACTTATTTAGGGGATACAACTTGTTCTCCGAGGGGAAGTGGCGAGGGAACCACAGTGGTCCTTGCTATTCTTATATTTCTTCTCATCTTATTACAGCTTGTAGACCTTCCTCCCAAATGATTGACTTATTTACTATTTATTCCTGCAATTGGATTTATCAACGCTTCGGGGTATTCAACAATTTTATTTTATTATATCATTAAGCTTTTTCATGTCCATAGTGTGACGTCCTCATTAAACAATTCGGAAACATTGCTAAAGTTATATTCAAATAGATAGATTGTTTTTAACAAAGATATGTGTGTGATACATTGGTAGTCAATTAAGTTGGAGTCAACAGTCAACTGGGAGAATGGGGATCGAACTCTGAAATACGCCATGATTCAATCATTCTACTAATGAAAGTTACTTGTTTTTTTTTTTATATATATGGCTTTGTGTCCCGTTATGTAAACTGAAGATACCAAGAGGTTTTAAAAAAGAATCGATTAAAATAATACAAACAGTAGCTACAGACTAGTGATTATTTCATTTAAACATACTTTTATGCATCTGGTATTCTGTCTAGTCGATGATATATGATATGATAACTTCCATATGTCTTCTTTACCGTCAAACCGAGTGCATGTGGATTATAATATTTTCATGTAGTTATTTCTTTCGCTAGGTTGCTGTCTCATTATCTTTAACATAATATTTTCCGTGTCTGTAAAGATTCTATCTACAAAAATCCAATAATTAGCTACAGAGTAACGTCACCGCTAACAATTTGTCTGCATGTTTCAGCTCTGGTTTTTCCAATGAAGACATTTTTTTATATCTCACATTTGAGGTTCATACTCTACAAAATGAAGCAGAAGTTAATCATTGGAAGCACATCTTAGCGGTTACACAACAATCTATTTATTCGGAACTGCTCAGACATTATATGAAGTCATACATGTCATAAGGCACATAGGAAAATATCACATTTTAAAACCTATGATTTTTCAATATGCTTTAATGCAGATTTGTCCAACATACGACTTTATCTCACAATGTGCCAATTATCTAAGAAATATGAATAAAATATTTCATATAGTTCAATATAAAGGAAAATGACATCATCAATAATTTATGTCATCAATTTGTATGTGAAAATAAATAGTATAATGTAGTTTATATACATAAAAATGAGAGGAACAATATTTGTAGAAAACCGAGCAGGTCATTTAAAAAAAAAATCTATTCAGTTCTCTCCTGCTTTTTTAAAATTTATAATGCATAAGATTATACTTTTTCTGCATGTTTTAACAGCATACCAGTGTAATGCAGGAAAAGGGGGAAGAATCGCTGTTCTGTCAGGTTGTCTCCCCTTTCCCTCCACAACGTTAATAATATTAAAATCGAGGGACTGCCATCTTTCACTTGGGGACTACTGTGAATCGCTATTATGTATACGTGGATTCTAATTTCTTTCGGAGAATCTGGGGAATATTAGCTCGCTCATGTTCAGGTCTATGTTATGCCTTCTTCTGGCGTGTCCCTCATCTCGGACACTTGTACTTTCGAGGCCCGGCGCTGGTGAATAAAATACAATGATGTTTCAATTATTTATTCCAAACAGCTATCTACATTTAAGTGTGATATGTGATCAATTGATCTAAATAGTAAACTTTGTTTTAACTTATTTGTTTTAATGAAAATCTTTTATAAATTTAAGTTAAGTTTAAATACGAAACTAAGTTATTAAATCAGAAGATAAATTCTTACTTTTAAAATTCAATTGAAAATAGTTTATACGTTAACAATTTACATACCTGGTGAATAAAATACAATGATGTTTCAATTATTTATTCCAAACAGCTATCTACATTTAAGTGTGATATGTGATGTTGGGAGGTTGCGGTCTTCCCTTTTTAACCCCAACATCACGTGCTGATTGGAATTATTTTATTCACCTATGAAATTTAAGCGTCAATTTTGAATTTTCTTAAGTTACTTTTTATTGGTCAACTATTCTCTTTTTATGTTATAGATGTTTATGATTGACATATATTTTATAAAGTTGCGTAACAGCAATTAAAGGATTATCAAAATCTTTACTTACTTTACAGAATTATTAAGTGGACAATAGAAACACTTTAAGGGTTATTGTTCTACGGCAAATTACAAACATTTTTATTCTTTTAAAAGATGACAGTTTATTTAATTTATTTCTCAACGTCAGATTAATAGCTATGATCAAAAGAACTCTAGAAATGAGATTAACTATATTATTTACAAAAAGACGAAACTATTTATAACTTAATCTTACGTCACCTACTTTGTCTTGGAACTTTAGCATGTAATATAATTCAATTTTATTTATTTATTAGTTTATTTCTCTAAGTTTACTTTATTTTATTTTCCTTTTCCAACATACAATTTTCCATCATTATACCAGCAACAAAAACTATGTTTCAATGTATTATTCTTTCGGCTGAAGCTATCGTTTGTATTCTTGTCTTCCATTCCTTTTGGAAAATGTTTGTATCTTCAATTTACATAACGGGCAACAAATAAAGACAACAGTAGAATACCGCTGTTCGAAACTATATCATGTATATATATATATCAAACAAAAAACTGGATAAATCATACCCATATTCTTCTCATTTTTTTCTATTTAGTTTTGTTATTTCGTTCTTACTTTTTTTTCTTTACTTTATTATGCATAACATTACACATAAGCTGCATGTTTTAAAGGTATACATGTGTATTGCGCATCAACATGAAATATTGGGTAAACATTTATGAGGCAGCAGCTTTATAGTGAAAGAAATAACTAAAAGACATGCGCTCGGTTTGACAGTAAAAAAGACATATGCGAGTTGGCATCGACTAGACAGCATACCAGCTACAAAAACTATGTTTAAACGAACTATTAGCTCGGCTGAAGATATCGTTTGTATTCTTTTCCTTGATTCCTTGGGAAGCTGAAATCATCTCTTTTGTTGTAAAGTTTTGTTTTTAACCGGCCCCCATTGTCAATTTTTAGATGTAAGTCAAGATAAGGCAACCTTAACTGTATCTGTAGTATTCTTTATCTCTAGTTAGATGGGAAAGATTCTTTCAACATACTCATACTGCATACCTGTCAACTGACCCGGATTCTGCGGGTGTGACCCGAGATTTTCACAATTCTGAGGGATCACCCGGATCACCCGCCGGGTCATTGAAATAACCCGGAAAAAAAGTATTTGTACCTTCAATATACATAACGGACAACAAAACTATATTTATCAAACAAACAAAAATGGATAAAGTGAACATCAGGTTTCTTTCATTTGTAAAATGATTGATTCATGTCGTGTTTAAGAGTTCAAACTCCGCTCGTGTAGGTGCATTTTGACTCAAACATTAATTGAATAGCTGTAATTGAAAGATTTCCAGTCGAATATGACACTGGACATTAAAAAGATTAAGCATATAAAAATGTCAAATACCTTGAGGCATTGATAAATTTAATTGCAGATACAGCTCAGGTCAAGCATTTGGGAAGAAAGTTAAAAGTTACATTAAGATGTGCATTGTGCATCAACATGAAAGTATTGTGTAAACGTTAATTAGACACCAACCTAGCGACAGAAATAACTAAAATACAAATGCGAGTTTTCATCGACTAGACAGCATACCAGATCTTCAGAAGAAATGTGGTTAAACACAGCAATCACTCACGATGAGGAAAAGGAGATATGTTTTCTTTACAACAAGCACCTTTTAGACCTCTTACTGACGAACATGAGAAATTTATTTTGATGACCATTACTTCATTCCAAATCAACTATTAGGCTGTTCTTGAAACGAAATGTTATTGTAGCCACACTATAATCATATACAAGATCTTCTAGTGATGTTTAGTTAACCATAGAAAATATTATCAAATGTGATATATTAGAATACATGGTAAATAGATGTATGAATAATTTGAAGTAATTAAATAAGTGCAATCTTGTAATACATGATAAACATAATAGGAGAGCCGTGGTGTCGTGGTTAGAGCATCGGACTACTAACACAAAGGCTCCTGTTGTTCGATCCCCGTTCCGGGTAGAAAATTTCAGGGACTGAATTATAGGCTCTCCCTTGACACCATTTGCGAGTATGGTCTTGAGAAACGATGATAGTCTGTCGGATGGGGACGCTATATGGCTGACCCGTGTTAAGAGAGAGCCATATCTCTTGCCCATAAAAGACATCCTTGTAGATTTCGAAAAAAGGCAGGCTAATGCCGCTACAAGGCAGCGCTCGCACTCGCAAATTGGAGAGGGATTAATATAAGTTGCAATAACTTTTCTCCCAATCCACTATAAATAAATATGTTAAAACTAGTGATTATCAGTATTTCATTCCAATTCAACTATGAGGCTGATCTTCAAACGAAATGTTATTGTAGCCACACTTAAATGATATACACAGTCTTCTAGGGATGTTGAGTTTACCATTGAAAACCATTATCAAATGTGATATATAAGAATATATGATAAATAGATGTATGAATAATCTGAAGCAATTAAATGAGTGCAACCTTGTAATACATGATATACATAATCGGACAGAGAGATTACTACGTGTTTTAAGGTAATATGTATTGATATTCTTTTGTTTTCTATTTAATTAACTGTTACCAGCGAATACACGTACAACTGATGCAAATTCCTGTGACTATTTTGCTTTTGTTTGTTTAAGTCTTTTATCATAATCATCAATTCCAGTATGGCAAGATGGATACTTTTCTTTATAATTCTTACAGATTTTTCTGCTAACAGAGCTGGTAGGTTAAAATATAGTTTACTTCTATATAAGTTTTTGTTAACTTGAAATTGATCTTTGTATTTTCGATTGAATTCCATATGACTGCTGGCAATAGAAAAATAATTTATGAATGGTTAAGGTATTCTTATTATAACCAAAGTACAAAAGTTCCATTCGAATTCGGATGACCCTAAGATCTTATGACTGGTGAATTATTCAAACAGAACTCCACCTCATTGATGACTGTTGTAAGTAGCTTTTAATAATTTGCTTCGTCGAATGTTCATTATTTCAGGCGCAATTAGGACAAAGGCAACATGTTTAATATTTGGCAGCAAGAGTCGAATGAGACTTTTGAAAAGGAGAGGGTGCTGTGTGCTATTTGGTGTTACAGGTACAAATGTAATATAATTTCGTATGCTTGTATTTTTGTTTGTTTGTTTCTTTCTTTTTATCATATAATTTTAGACAGTATGCAGTGCAATAAAGAAGTAAAAGACGTGTGTCACCATAACGCCGAATGTATACGAAATATCTGCGTATGTAAAAGTGGTTTCCATGGTGATGGAGTCAAAATTTGCAGTAGTAAGTTAAACAATCATACTGATGTCTTCGATATATGCGAAAAAACTTATGCAGTAGATCAGAGATAAAAAAAAATAGTGCAAGTATTTAGTAACTTAAAAGTTTAAATTTATCGAATCAATAGTACTGTAACTAGAAAAAATAGATTATCCTATCAGATAGCACGGTAGTATTTACATTCCAGAATTTAGGTTGCTCTTTTGTGTACCCACTATAAAGTCAATGTCTCTGAACAGTGTGATTGGACAAACAATACAGTATCAACTGAATATACTTTCCCAAACTGGGGAATGAACCAGGTGTAGAAAAATATGAAATAATTTTACATACAGGTGAAAATGAATTTTTGAGAATTATTTAAAATTTTGTATTCATTGCATGACAAAAGACCTAAAAGCACTAGTGGCCTTATGTTTTTAAAGATATCAATAAAAGTAAACGGTCATGATACACATTCAAATTCATTTCTGAATAGTATAAAGAAAGTACTCCAGTTACATTTTTTAACTGTGAATGTAGAATTTTTGGCAATATTAGAAAGTGGTGAAAATTCCAGAAAAGGCTATCATTATCCCTTATGGGCCAGGAAATATGACCGTGCCCCATCAGCATGCAGCAAATACATACATACAGTTATTCCAAAATATTGAATGGCATTTTTTAAAACGCATAAAAAACCTCAGTGATAGTTTTATCGTGAGACTCTATAGGTATTTTTTTCATAGAAATCAACTTATTTATATTCACATGGACACTTTTGTCTTAATTTTAGAAAAGTGCATTTGTGAAGCCGTTGGAGACCCTCATATTCACGGTTTTGATGGACATTTCATGACCTTCCCTGGTCGATGCAGATACACAATGGCGAGAACAACCACGGTTCATGATTCTTGTGGATTTAACATAGAAATCAAGAACGACAACGCCGGACCATCCGGGGATCAGGATATGCAAAGTAGCTGGCTGAGATCAGTTTATATTCAAACACAAGACCATATCATCAAATTCAAACGTATGAGAATAATAGAGGTCAGTTTTATGTAGATAGATACTAGTTCATAACTTCAGATAAATATTATAAAAGATGAAACTTGCACGAAAAATAGACTCGGTCTTCGCCAATTATTTAAGTCTTGAAAGACCAAATTTATTACTTCGATCTCTAACATATAGGCGGATGCTAGAACGCAGGGAAACCAAGTAAATTATTGGTCAAAGGAACGAACAACAAGTTTAAAATGTACTTTATTGCATAGTAATCCATCTGGAAATTATTAAAGAAATACTCAGGTATAAAACGTCATAGAAAATTATACATCAATAATTTTTCATGTTTGACCTTTTATAGGTTGATGGATATTTACGATATCTGCCCGTACATGTGAGTTCACCAAAGGGGTTTCTTGCTATAGTTCACAATGGTCCATGGGTAATTCTGGCCACTTCTTGTGGACTCCACGTTAAGTGGGATGGCGATTCGACCATTAAAATAGAGGCTCCAACGAGATATATAGGTAATTTGACAGGTTTATGTGGCAATTGTAATGGTTCACCTGCTGATGACTACACAACAAAGACTGGTGCAGATGAATCCAAACTGTCCCCTTTAATACGAGATATGGTTGTAGGAGATAGTTATCTAGTCAGGGACAAGAATGGAAAACCGACACTTCAAGAGTAAGTTTTACTTTACCTTTTTGTTTCATAGATATTCACAGGTATTCATAGGAAACACTTACATGGCGTATATATAAAATTTAGTACTGATACATGTATCTATGATGAGTTTATTTACACATATATATGAATAAATATTCGAAAAATCAAAAGATCTTTGGTACAGTTATGTATATTTGACTTATAAAAAAACAGTAAAATAAAGAAAATATATGTATATAGGGTACTTTTTGTTTTCTAGTGTGTCCATAATTCTGTTTTGCTCTGTCCAGTTGTTCGTCAGTTTGTCCTTGTTAATAGTTTTGGATTGGGATAGTTATGAAGTTGTGGCTACATCAATTTGAAACTTAGTACATAAGTCAACGATACTAAAAGACACTCCAAATATTCCTACAGTTATAATGAAAAGTCGGAATACTAAATCTACTGAAATATGCACTGTGCAAATGGTGTTTAGATCCTAAACACATTTCTAATCGCACCTTTTGTGCACTTTTTTTTTTACATGTTTAGGTCTAAACGTGTCTCGGTACAATGTGTTTATTATTGTGTTTAGAATCGTGATTAACTTAGAAATATGTGTTTAATTTTAAACATTTTCATTTTTAAACGCGTTGAAATCTAAGTCATGTTTAGATATTATGTGCTTACTGAGAAATGGGTTTAGAAATTAAACACAATTCTAAACACGTTTAGATCTAAACATGTAACAATGTGAATTTTGCATACGTTTCAGCAAGGACGTAATGTTTCAATTGGAAAATGACATCTTGGAACCAAATCAGAAAAAAGATGGGAGGTTTTTTTCAAATTTATTGGATTAGAACACAACTATCATTAGTGTCATAGTTAAGAAAAAAATATAACCTTCATTTTTTTTTTAATTCAATAACTTCTTCTTTAGCCATAAAAACAAAAATAAAATAATAATTTATATGTTTTATTTAGATGCATGACAATATTAGTAAACAACAGATGTCCACCGAAAATAAAACTGCTAGTTTATGAAAACTGTGGCTTTCTTAACTACCTACATCCAAGAAATCCTTTCCGTGGCTGTATAGATAAGAATCCGAGGCTTGCCGAGGCACTTTTGCATGCATGTGCTAAAGACGCATGTCATTACTGGATGCTTGGTCAGCTTTTTATGAAGAAATTAGTTTGTGGATACATGTCATCTTTTGCGGAAACTTGTGCTAGGAATGGCTTCAAAATCGTCTGGAGACATGAAAATTTTTGTCGTGAGTACTCGAATCAAATTAGTTTTAGAATAGTTTCATGGAAGAATATTTTATTTGATGGAAACAAAAATAATGTCTGTATATATTTTAGGAAAATGTTATTGTCCTTTACTACCATAACAAAATGTTGATTTGAAAGAAGGGTTTGTTGTATATATAGTAATAATAATTTACACGGTATTTTTTTCAGCTCTATTATGCCCTTCCACTATGCCATATAAACCTATAGCAACACCCTGCCAATCAACATGTTTGGCTCCTAAACCAGGAGTATGCCATTTGTCATATAATGAAGGCTGCCAATGTCGTGAGGGCTATTTACTTAGTGGTAATACATGTGTTGCACCCAAGATTTGTGGGTGCCAAACAAGCGCTGGCTATATACCTGTAAGTACAATAGGGATAGTTTTCATTATTCTATAATAAGCGCTTCTGGACCCAACTGAGATACCATCGTTTTTGCGGGGTTCGTATTGCTAAGTCGTTGTTTTTCTATGCATATAATTGTTTTGTAGGCATGTTTTTTTGTCGCTTTGATTTTTTTTGCCATGACGTTGTAAGATCTATTCGAATTACAAAACTTTAATTCCTTCCGTATCTTCTACCTCTTTTTCCAACATGTCATGTATATTAAAAAAACATACACATTAAAACACAATTAGAGATTTTTAACAAGGCTGATAAAGCAGACAATCAAAGAATGCAACCAGTCTGTACGCATATGAGTTCTTCCGTTATTACTGACACTCTTGCAAATACCCGTTATAACAATAACAGCAATGTTAATATTTGCTGAAGAAGAATAATAACTTAACATTATAACTCAAACTAGTATTAAGCTTGCATTGTTTTCGATCGACCATATTTATATCATAATTTTAAATGCAGGTTGGTTCAACTTTCACGTCACTAAACTGTTCGGAGATCCAAGAATGTCAGGTGATAACAGGAAAGCCAACAATGATAACAAAACAACGTATTTTCTGCCATGAAAAGGCTAAATGTGTTAATCTAGAAGGAAAAGCACAATGTCACTGCAACAATGGCTTTACAGGTGACGGCATCGATCAATGTATTCCTGAAACTCTTCCAAGTAAGTTGCGTTTAAACTCGTTCAAAGGCTTTCAAATGCGATTGCTGATTGCATAGATAAACAAGAATGTTTCCATAGTACACGAATGCCCCACTCGCACTATCATTTTCTATGTTCAGTGGACCGTGAAATTGGGGTCAAAACTTTAATTTGGAATTAAAATTAGAAAGATCATATCATAGGGAACATGTGTACTAAGTTTCAAGTTGATGTAACTTTAACTTCATTAAAAACTACCTTGACTAAAAACTTTAACCTGAACTTCGCACTTACATTTTCTATATTCAGTGGACCATGAAATTGGGGTCAAAACTATAATTTGGCAGTAAAATTAGAAAGATAATATCATAGGGAACATGTGTACTAAGTTTCAAGTTGATTGGACTTCCACTTCTTCAAAAACTACCTTGACCAAAAACTTTAACCTGAAGCGGACGGACGAACGGACGCACAGACGGACGGACGGACGAACGGAGGCACAGACCAGAAAACATAATGCCCCTCTACTATCGTAGGTGGGGCATAAATATGCGAGAAAAAAGTTGACAACTGTATATGTTTTAGGCGAAACAATTTAGAGACATCTGGGACTGCGGCCATAAAATTATCAAAATAATGTTTTTGGTGTTTTGAGCTCAAATTTTATACGTCAGATACTAGAAAAAGATTTTTGTTCTATAGACATGCACTCAGAATCTCTCTTCATTTTCTTTACCTTGTTCGATAAGCTTGCAATAACGAAAATTTTGATCAGGACTACATGTTATGCAAAAAATCAAAACATGTTTTGGAATGTTATCTTATTGTAGTTATCAATTATAATAATGTAATACATGTATTTTAAACGATGAAAACGCAAATAATTTATTTTTTGGACAATCAGTTCTTATTAAATTTTATTATTTTTCCTTACTTATTTTTTAGAACCCGAACTATCCATTGACGAAACCATCAATAAATTGATATCCTACAAACGTCCTCCAACTGTTAGGAACCATATAAAAACCAAACAACCAAACCATTATCGGAAGAAAATCGTAACGAATCCTAAATCATATCAATCAATTGTAAAAACTACAAGTCATTTGAATCCTTTGAGATCTCACGTGAATCCATTACCACCAGTACATCATTCAAAGCACGTGACAACCAATTTGAAACCACTGCCATCAACAAGTATTACTACTAACCGGAAAGAACGAATCTCAATTAAGAAACCGACTAATTACAGAAAAAATACCAAACATGTTTCTCGTTTCAAACCACTGCTAGCAGCAAATAAAAGAATCTATAAGAAACGTGTTATTAGTCACAAAGAACCAGTGTTAAGAAAAATTAATACGCGGACTAAGTCCGGCCAATTTAAGACTGACGTGAAACCAGTGTCACCAAAATTGAACAAAAGACGCGAGAAAAAACAATACAAAACTCGAATAAGACCAGCTTCATCAATATACATAGCTAAAAGTAAGGGAGGTCATTCCACATCTCACAATAATCCATTGTTATCAACCGTTAGTAATGGACACGAGAAAGGAATCAAAAGGTGGTCCAATACGGTCGTGAAAGAAAATACTAAAAAAAGTCCCTCTGATTATGTAAAAAATCCAAAAACTAATAGAAATCCCGTCGTACCTTTTAAGAACAAATATAAATTGATTTCTGGTCGACCCAAAAAATTAAAGCCATTGACAACACCGGAACTGACAGATAGCTATTATTCTGGTTCATCAACAGAAGAAGAGTGGTAAAACTGAAAAGTTGTTACATATATTGTATACTCTGTTTGGGAGAGAATAAAAGAACATTTACATACTGAATATTTGAGTCTGTTGTTATTTTTATGATACTTCTTTCCTTATATGCTATCTGTTATAAATGAACAAAGATACGAATGAGACAGCAACCACAAAATAGATATCCCAAAGGTCAAGATACGGTCTTCCATAATAGACAGGAGATTTCAAACTGTCAAATTACAAATCTCCCCGATTTATGTTATGTGTAAGGAGAGGGTTTGCACTACTATTTCTTTCTCTAGTTCAACACAAGATTTAAAAGAGGTCAAGATAAAATAAACTATTGTTACTTTTATTTTTCTTATGCATTCTTTTCTGAAGATAAGTGAAGCCTGCTTTTGTTTTTATTAAATATCTAATTCTGTTGATACATTTAGTGAACTTCTTTCTTCTCATCTAATAATCATAGTGATACTTTGTTAACGAATACAATATGTGAATATACGCCAAAGAGACAACAACCCAACAACACATAAAAAAGATACTGCTGTCAGAATGAACCGAACAATACAGTGGGTCGAATATAAACATTATGTCAGGGTGAACAAGAACAAACAAGTAGAAATGAAAATGTGGGTTACTGATCACTAATGATAACACTCGCTGTAAGTAACAGTATTTAGTCAACAGGAAACTGAAACTGAAGGGGAAAAAATGATTTGAAAACGTATTGCAACAAGGTAAAGCATATCCACACAAAGTATGAAATACAATTCCAGGAAGCTTTTATTTGTAGTTCCGTAGAAGAGGGGGATAGGACCTTTATCGGGACTCCGGGATCGTTGTGTTTTTTAGCTCGGGATTTCGGGATTACGGGATTTACCTTTTCGGGATCCGGGAATTCTTTTTTCTAATTACGGGATGTCGGGACTTAAATTTATATAAATTCCACAAAAAATGCATACATGGTCAGTATATATATGCAAGAATAAATTAAATATATAAATAATTGGGGAAAAGGAACTTGATAGTTGATGGATCTAAAACCGCATCACACGATATAAAGCACTCTGAAATGAAGGGGCATTTTATAGCCGACTTTACGATATGGGTTTTCTTCATTATAAATGGCCGTTTGGTTGCCTATTTCAATTGCTTTATACATCCACTTCATTTGAACGTTGGTATATAGCTGTCTAATTGGCAATCTTTGTTGTCTTACCACAACTGAAGAAAACTGTTATTTTCAGTCTCTGAGAAAAATGCGACAGACGGACATCCGCAATGATACACTGAATGACAGACAGGAGTAAAACTGCATACCCTTCTCATTCGAAGCGAAGATTCAATTAATTATTATGTACATTGTAGTAAGCTTAATCTACTAGGTATATATATAATCAATATAACTAGCAATTGATGCAACAATCAATAGGTTTTTTTACAGTTAAAGCAAAGAATATAAGTTTGCGTTTTACAGCTTACAATTAGTTCAATTTAATTAACTGTTTCTTAAGTTTAACAAATTTTAACGGGATACATGATCAGTAACAAGCAGGTATAATTAACCTGTAAATTGGTATCGCAAGGTACTTACAAATGTCATGTTTAAGGTTTATGTACCATTCTGTAACCATTTTTGTATGAACTTTTCAAACTTCAATTGTATCAAAACTACAGATATAATGAATAATAGAGATATACCATTTTGTACAGAATCCAAGGGGAAACTGGATGCAAAGCATTATTCTTTACTGTTCCATTGCATTTAATAGAAAAAGTGGACTTTGTGGCAAATAAATCAAGATTTTTATAGAAAATCCACAGCCTTTATCCTTGTACTCTCATATTTGGTAATTTGATGACCGATAGATATGGGATTATTGCATGCAGTGCTAGCATTGATTTCCTTAAAACAAGTTTATAAATGTAGTTATTGGTTAAAACAAATATAAATATAGCCAAAATCCAGTACACCTTTTAGGGTGCGCTCGACTTTAGTGACTCAGCACGAGGTGTTTTGGAATTTACAGGTTGCTTAGAACTTTTTGTAAAAAATAATCACTAGCACATCATAGAAAATCAAGTGAGTAATTTATGTTTCAAATTTTAAAACAAAAATCTCTGTATTAAAGAGGGGGGGGCAAGGGGGGTCCCAATAACAGCAAAACAGCAAATTGATTTGGCTCATAACAGATACCAAGGAATTAAAATAGACAAAAACAGATAACAGTAAATGAAATATTAAAATAATTCGGTCTTTGACAAATCAGTATTTCTTATTACGGATATAATCCCTTGTAATGCATTCCATTTTCTATGACTATGTTTTTAGTATTAATTTATGTATCTAGAATGTGTTTAAATTACTACTCAATATATTATAATATTTTTTATACGCTCGTTTACGGAACGTATTATGGTATACTGTTGTCCGTCTGTCGTCAACATGTCGGTATTAACTCAAAATCTGCATTAAACTTTGGGAAATTGTTTATATCTATTGATGTGAGCTCCCTTTTTTTATTTTTTTATTTTTATTTTAGATTTTTAGTTTCTGGGTAATGGGTTTTCATTCAATAAAATTGGTGTTTTTTTAGTTTTCTGATAATATCTCAAAAATGCTTTCACAAAGCAAGGAATTTTGGTGAATTGTTTATATCTAATAACATGAGGTCACTTTCAATTTTTATAAATTTTAGATTTTGCGTTTCCGAGTTAACTGGTTTTATTAATTAAAAAGGGGGTATTTTCCAGTTTTCAGACATTAACACAAAAATGTTTACAGCAGTTCTCATGAAACTTTGCTGAAATGTTTATATCTATTGTTGTAAACTCCCTTTCGATTTTTATTAATTTTAGATTTTATGCTATTGAGTTAAGGGATTTTATTCGTTAGAAAAAGGTGGTATTTTGTAGTTTTCAAAAATAACTCAAAAATGCTTTCAGCAGTTCTCATGAAACGTTGGTGTATTGTTTATACATATTGACTGAAGCTCCCTTTGTTGCTAATAAAAAAAATGACATAAAAGAGTTTGAATATTCCGACTTTTTCTAAATGACCATTTAATGAGGTGTGTGAATTTTTCTTAATAAGACTATGAGGCAAAGTGGTATATAGGGTAGCAAAATCAAAAGCACCAATTATAAGCATGCAATGTATCAAGTACTTCGAACGAATTTTGACACTCCAAAAGCAATTTATTCCACTATTTTCAAAGGCCTTATTTGAACAATTTTTTATCAGCTGAGGTTTTTGATTGTACCAATTGTACTAGTAAGTAGAATACATAGTTAAGTAGGGAAACAATGGCTTGAAACAAAAGAAATCTTTGTTTGTAATGAGTTATGTGCAGCTTCAGACCCAAGTACATGGTTGGAACTTTCATTGTACAGTGCATTTGGTTCTGCTTTGAAAAGAATCAGAGCTGAGTCTATGTACCATCTATAATACTAAAATTACGAGGTCCAATTTGTCAGCCGTCATCACGTAAAAACGACGAATCACAGAATTCAACTTTATATATAACTAATATAGTACAAAGGTGTAGATTAAAAATTACACCACTCCAGGCCCTTTTATTTTCCAAGTAATTAATATTGCCAATAATTAAGAAGTTCCGGGTCGAGTCCGCTACCGATACCAATAGTATATTCACCTGTTACCTATTACCTTATCTGTACGTTCCGCATCTGACAGGCGCACCACCAAACGTGGTATTCAGGACTAATATGCTATATACACGGGTCATAACCACAGGGTTGACACTACTAAATTGTCAAATTGTTACCTATTGTAGTATTTTAATCAGTAAGACTTTATGAGATAACAATACGAATACTAAAAATCTGGACTAAAAATAAGGCGTATAGGTACAGTTTTCAATTTGTTAGTGGGCATGACGTAAAACAGCAAAGCAAAGAATTCAACTTTATTTATAACTTATATAGGACAATGCTGTTGATTAAAAAATACCAATAACTGATAAGTTCCAGTTCAACGGGTTCAAACAGAAAGACTTGAAGGCAGAGAAAAACTGTGAATTTTATAATCGACATGACTTTATCAGATGCCATTCAATACTAATACTAAAATAAGGTTCTCGCATAGTTGTATACTTTAATTCAGTCACGGACCCGTGATATCACGGGTGTGTTCTAGTATTATATAAAAGGTTAACTGGTTGTTAGGACCTAGTCCTTAATTGAGATCCTTGTCAGATATTCCTGGCCATATGTTTTCCTTTTTGTCATATTAAGAATTATTTTTAATTAATTATGTTCGTACGGGAAACAAGGAACATTATTCCCATACAAAACATTTATTAATTCTAAATACACATTCATAAATAAATGGAATTTATTACAAAGGATAATCATAAGATATATACTTGAATTGTCCTGGACCTCACTTCTGTGATGAGTAAATGTTAATTGAATCCTTCTCTGAATTCGGGACAAACATATTAGTAGTGGTAGACCCCAATGTCCAATGATCTTCAATTTCTACCGAATATTGGCTGTCAAAAAAAATTGTTAACATTCCAATTTTCAATAACAGTTAACAGCAAATACATTATCACAATAACAGATAACAAAAAAACTAATAGCCCAATAACAGCTAACAAAGAATAAGACAATAACAGCTAACAGCAAATATATTTTCAAAATAACAGATAACAAAGAATTAAATTGCCCCATAACAGCATAACAGTTAAACCCCTTGCCCCCCCCCCCCCTCATTAAAGGCTGTGGATTTTCTACAAAAATCTTGATTTATTTGCCACAAAGTCCTATTTTTCCATCAAACGCAATGAAACAGTAAAAAAAAAAAATGCTTTGCATCAAGTTTTCCCTTGGAATATGTACTAAATGGCCTATCTCTATTATTCATTATATCTGTAGTTTTGATACAATTGTGGATTGAAAAATTCGTACAAAAATGGCTACAGAAGGGTACATAAAAACCGTAGAATTTTTAAACTTTAAACATGTAGTGGCGTATGAGTGGACTAAAAAGGGGGATGAGGGGGCAAACATCTCAAAGTGATAAGTCCAGAAAAGGTTGTTTCTATAATCCTACAGTGTACATGTATAAGTTAGTCCGTGTCCTATTGACGCAACGTTAGATATTGCTACTACCATGAAAATAAGCGATAAGTAAATAACTGACAGGAAAAATATCTTAGATATGCTGAATAATTAAATATGTCAAACAATGTATGAAAATAGATCGGTTCTTAAATTTTCACATTATGATAGAGACAGAATACAAATATTATATTCATAGGCATCTGCAGACACAGATTATCAGAAAAAACGTTTGTTTAGCGTTGTCAGATGTCACAAACTTAAAACATAAAACTCCAAAATCTCATCAAATGTTAACGCAACTTTTTGAAATTTTGCATGAACGTTCTATGACGTGATATATTTCAGTTATGGTTTACATGGCTGTCTCCATTTAGAATTTGCATAGATATTTTGAAAAGAATATGATGAAATGAAATGTCCCAGGAGAAATTTATTTTGGAAACTTGAAATTTTTAAGTTAAAAAATAAAATTTTGACAGATAATTTATTAAATTGTAAGCACGATCGTTTTGTACTAATTGTAAGCTCCAAAATCTCAAATTATCAAATAAATTTAGCTATATATTCAATTCAAAACAATAGATTTCATTGGCGGATCTAGGGAGGGGTCCGGGGGGTTGGACCCCCCTTTTTTGACGATAAATGCATTTGAATGGGAGCATATAGTTGACCCCCCTTTTACTCTGGGTTGGGAACCCCCTTCTTAAAATGGCTGGCTCCGCCCCTGGATTTTCAATGCTTTGCGGAAATGTCCGAGTTAAACTTTCATGCCTTCATCTTTACGGCAAAAAACAGAGAGTTAAGTTCGTGAAGACTATTTTCGGCTTTGAAAACTATACCAATAAAAAGAACTTTAAAAGCTGTAATTGGTACATCAAATTGTATTAAGATTACAGGTTATCTAGTATACAAAAATACGAATTAATGTAAATGTCTTGCAAGGTTGTCCGTTTACATTATTTGACGTCGCAACAAGCGTAATATGCTAGGGATGACATGAACTGCATTCGCGGGTTCCTTCCTCCGCTTACTGTAAATGTCATGCTTTCAACAGAACGAAATGATGCACATATTACAAAGAATGCACATCTATAAGACCATCAAAAAGAAAGAAAAAAATCAGTATCATAATTATAAGCCATTGTATTGTCTCTTGTACCACCAGATTGGATTAAATAATGCAGAAATATTCCACAAAAACACAAAATTATTGACAGTAAAATCTAATATCCTATTTAAATTATAAAATCATATCGGATTGGAATCTCACGGTATTTAAACTTGTGTATAATACTTTGCATTTACCCAACAAGAAAAAAGGAAACAATAGATAATGCGTGTTTCCAATTTAACGAAATTTATCTGTTACAATAAATGGAAGCAATATCTGACGATGCGTCATTACGTTTCCAGTTTTACCCTCAATTTTACCGTTTGTCAAAAAATACCCCGCACGTGTTATCACAATCATATTATTTCAATTGCCTTTTCCGTGTTCTGTGATCATGGTGATGGCAGATAAATGAAATTAGTCTTTGGTCCGATAATTTCATTATTTTGTATAATAAAAACGGTAATCCAGACTACCATAACATATAGGCGGATCCAGGGGGGTGGGGGCCGCCCCCCCCCCCCTTTCGTGGGAAAAATTTGGTTGATTATATAGGGAATCATTAAAGCATGACTGATTATAGTTTTCATTTTTGTATGAAATCTATTTAAAATAACGTTATCCATAATTTTTATGGTTATCTCCCCTTGATTTTCGATTATAATGAAAAAATAAGAAAATCAGTTATATTCTTTTCATTCAAAAACAAATAGTGATATATTTTTTCGTAGCCAACCTTTTTTGTATGTATTATTGAGTAATTAGTAACATATCTTAACATGAATTTTGATTATCTAAGATTTTTTATTTAAAATTAAACCTGCTTAAAATAAAATATAAATATTTATTTGAAAGTCCGCAAATAGTAACACTTTAACGTCTATCGATGGTTAACTTTAGGGCCGACCCTATTTTAAATGCAATCTTTGACACCTCTAATGAGGTTCACTATATTAATAATACCTAACTTTTGCGTGAAAATTCTATAATATTTAGTCACTGTATGTGAAATGGATGCCGTTAAAAAGCCTTAAAAGCTATATATTTTATACTTTGTATTAGAAAAGTACTAGCTATTTTCTGACGATATGAATTAATGTATTACCTAACATAAAGCTTTTTGGTGCTATTGTTTAACCTATACTTCTAGAGTCAAACTATTGGTCGTTGGCATTAAAGTTCAGATTTTTGCAAAAACTTTTAATTGGTGTAAATAAAACAGTTGTCAACTTATCAGTACTAGCTGAACTTGGTATGTAGCCAGTTTTTATAGAAGATTTAAAACTGTCAATTGGCTTCTAGTTGCATGTAATAATTCAAAATCTAATAACAATTGTTTACTTTAAAGATGTTTATAGTTCAAGCCTGCAATAAGCCAATGGATTGATTT
Source organism: Mytilus edulis (assembly GCA_019925275.1). Taxonomy (NCBI): domain Eukaryota; kingdom Metazoa; phylum Mollusca; class Bivalvia; order Mytilida; family Mytilidae; genus Mytilus; species Mytilus edulis. Next base: position 57,082,645 of record CM034361.1, read on the forward strand.
CTTTAAACTTATGTAGGTGATCATTGGGCGGGATGGGTGTGCGGGAATTTCCCAAAGTTGGCCATCAGGTGCAAAAAGCGTCAATTTTGACGATTTTTTGTCCTTTATCTTCACCCGAAAACTCACGAATGCTGGTAAAGGTACCCAGCTGTAGCCTGCAGATTCAGTGGACCATATGGCAAAATTTGGGGTAATTTGCTAATTTGCAAAGCGGCCATTTTGCCTTATCATGACCGCAGTCATTACAATAGGATTATATAAGCCCCTTAAATATAAATACCAATATGCTAATACCTATGTCGAATGAACGATTTGTTCTCATATGAATGAATTGTATTTTTAGGCTTCTGTCCGTGTACAAAAAAAATGGAAAACAACACGTTTAAAAATTTATTGCGTCCGACACGGATATTGTCTATTCTGAAATCTGTTGGCCTGAAATAGGAAGCGTAACCATAGTATAAAAGATCAAATAAAATAACGGAAAATCGTAAAATAGCAAGATTCAAAATAGAAATACAGTGAACGATATTGTCTACATTGAGTCAACTTAAAACTATTGTCTGATCGGTTGTCAGGTAGAATTTTCGAAATTTCATAAACATTTAAAAAAAAATCTAATTAAATATTTCGTGGAAGGGTAGACTAAAAAATGTCAACAGTTGAAAACTATAAAACATAATTATCACACACCAAAAAATACGTTTTTCCGAAAATGTGCATTTTTTTAACCATCCAACTTAAGAGGGGGGCAAGCAACTGTTATCCTGTTCTAGGGTAATTTAATTCTTTGTTTCTGAAAATATATTTACTGTTAGCTGTTATTCTCTTATTCCTTGTTAACTGTTGTTGGACTATTATTTTTTATTGTTATTTAGGAGATAACTGTATTGTATTTTAAGCTCCGACGGCATCAATTGGGGATTTGATGGTCTCATATTAAGTTTACTGGCGACGCGTTAGCGGAGACAGAAAACGGGTATTTGCGACCATCAAATCCCCAATTCATGCCGTCGGAGCTTAAAATACAATATTGTTATCTCCATTCTAATGAAACTGACAGAAAACAACGTTAAAACATGCAATTAAAATCTGTCATATGCCGTCTGTGCTTGCGCGTACGTCCCATAGCATCAATTGTCAGTTGATGCCATGTAAAAAGTGACGTTATCCAATCAAAATGAACGTTACAAACGTTGTTGCATTAGAATTGTTAGTGTAAGATTGTATTTGCTGTTAACTGTTATTGAAAATTGGAATGTTAGCATTTTGACAGCCAAATTGAATCTTAATAAGTAGAAATTGAAAAAAATTGAACATTGTGATTTGGATGGAGAGTTCGTCTCATTGGCACTCATACAACATCTTCTTATTATCACGTTTTGGGGTCTTTCCACTGGTGATATGGAGGTATGAAGGATATTCCATTAACATACATCACATAAACATATTTAAAAACAGTCGGGTCCATGACCATTCCAGTATACATTATTATTATTACTTGTCTGTGAATATGTTTTTAGATGAATAATTTTGTACAAATTATAATTTGTACAAAAAAATCGTTAAAAAAAATAGTTTGTTTTTAGACTTTGTACACATTTTACTTACAAATTATAATTGTAAAAATAACAATTTGACTAAAATTTGACTAAAATTAACTTTATCAATAACTTATCATATGCTGATATGGATTTTGTTATATAAAAAAAAGCATTGATACACCGTTTATACTTTTAATTCAATGATAAAATAATACACGTTATGTTGTACTGTTCAGTACACCACTGTACAAGGTTAGGGAAGGGTTTGGCGCCAACTAACATGTGTAACCCCGTCACATTCTGTATGTGCCTGTCTCAAGTCAGGAGACTGTAATGCAATGGTTGTTTTCGTTCATTATATTGTAGATAAATTAGGCTGTTCAATTTCTCGTTTGAATTGTTTTTGGTTTGTCATTTCAAAGCCTTTTATATCCGACTACTATGCAGTATTGGTTTGTCCATAGTCAAATGCGGTATAATGAACTATAGTTGTTAATTTCTGTGTCTTTTTGTCTCATTTGTCTCATTTGGAGACTTGAGTTTTCTCATCGGCAATCATACCACATCTCCTTTACAAAATACAAAAATAGTGCATATGTATCATTTTTTTTTAGCATGTCAGAGAAATTTTGCCTTTAGGAATTACACAACATATTTTGCTTTTAGCATTTACATTTAGAAGTGCTACTCCTCTTTGTATTTACGTAAAAGGGAACCCTTACTATCAATTTTTTAAAAGCTTTTTAACTGGTTCTTATAGTGAAAAGTGAAGCTCAGAGAAACTGTTGCTGAAAATAAAGATATATCTTTTAAAAGCTTCAATTTAATTTCTCGACAAAACATCCTTTTAATAAGTTAATGTATATGTCTCTAGCTGTTAGGGCCTATAGCTAGATCCATACAACCAGTTATATAATAAGATCTACTGTATTCTTCCTGGACCGGACTGATTTAAAGATTTCATTTACTGTTATCTGATATTGTCCCTTTTCAATTCCTTGTTATCTATTTTAAATCAAATCAATTTACTGTTTTGTTGTTATAGGAACCCCCCTTGCCCCCTCTTAAGACTGTCGTCAAGTACTTTTAGTAAATATTAGCTATTCGAACACACCTACTATGTTTTTTGATTCATTAGAAAGGTATTTCACTTGACCCATATATTTCATCTTTTAGTACTGTGAATTTCTTATGTTATAAAGTCAACCTGAAGCCTTGATATATAAAAATGATAGAATATGAAGCGAGATCCTGATGTATCAAATACTCTTGCTTTATATGTTTTCAAGACGAAATATTCAACTCAAACAAGCCCCAACATAAAAAATTACACTAGATTTCCTCTGATCGATACAATTGTTACCCATATTTTGATTTTTTTTTTCTGTGGTGTGTATTACAAACAAGATTTTTTTTGTGGTGCGTATTACATACAAGAGGCTCTCAAGAGCCTGAATAACTCAACTGTATTTCAAAGAAGATATTTAAAGTTGGCAAACTTGATGAGCAAATTGTGTAAAATTGTCTTTAAAGGGCAATAACTCCATAAGGGGTCAATTATGGTCTTATTGACTTTTTTGTAGATCTAACTTTGCGGAACATTGCTGTTTTACAGTTTATATATATCTATAATAATTGTCAAGATAATTATAACAAAAAACTGTTTAAACTACCAATTTAGTGGCAGAAATCAAACAATGGGTTTTTTGATTCGTCCGTTTTAGGGTTGTTAGAATTTTACAAATTGAACAATTTTACCCTATGTCAGATTTACTCTAAAAGCTGTATTTTTCCGACGTAGTCGGTACAGTTTCGGTTTGTGTCCTTTGAATTTAAGGACGCTTAACTATGGCAACAGAATACGCATGCTCGAAAATCCTTTCTGTGATTGGAAAAAATGCTGTCATGGTGGGTAATTTGGTTGTGTTTGAAAAAACGTCTCGTTAATTATATCTTGATGGAAAGCAAGTGAAAAACTATACATATTTGAACTAGATCTCACAAAGATTTATGTTTTTATTGAAATAATTGTTTCTCTAATAGCTCTTTGCATCCGTGACAGCTGTTTATTCGGGACAATTATATAACTTTTAATGTAAACTTTGTTGTACGAACGTACATGACTTTTAGAACGCACCTACGCATGTGAGATTTCCGCGGGGTTTTGGTGAATGTAAACAGAAAGATACGAGGACCGAGAATACTGAACACAAAACAGAGAAAACGTTATTTAAATGGTATCTTTGTGCTTCTGAAGGTTATCGACATGATAGTTTTTTAAAGATAGTTATTGTTTGAGATATAAGCCAAAAACTGCATTTGACCCCTATGTTCTATTTTTAGCCATGGTGGCCATGTTTTTCGATGGATCAAAACTTCGGAATATAATTTATTAACTAAAAACTTTAAGGAACATTAAGGTAAAGTTTGAAGGTATTTGGCCATGTAGTTTCAGAGGAGAAGATTTTTCAAATAATTTACGACGACAGACGACGAACACCAAGTGATGGTGTCCGTCGGGCCCTGTGAGCTACTAAGGGGGGTGCTTTTAAAAACACCGAAATACCTTAAAAATCTTCAAAATACCTGTTTACAGAATAAGAGAGATATTTAAACCGACCTTTTTTTCTCACATATTTGATCATATTTGTTAGATATGATAATGTTGAAGATTATACCCAAATGTTAAGTACGTATATCCATCCCCTCTTTTTCAATTCATTAGTTAAACAGACAGCTCTGAAGAATATGCAATACTGGACATTGATTATTTAGCTAACAATGAATTTAGTGCATTTTTCCATTCTGAATTTAATATAACGGTTTGAGAGAGCGCCGCTGATTTATTGACGAGGCGTAAGAGCAGATTTGACTTTCTCTACGCTTGATGCGCGCACTACAGTGTCGTCTAGCTGATTCAACGCGATCACTGTTTTACAAAGAATGAGTTTGAGTATTGTGGTGTTTTGCTAAGTGGAATGTCAAAACATTAGAGTAATTCTTTACTTCCTTTTCCACAATATTTGTTGCGTGGTATTCTTCGAACTGCTTGGCAGTTATGTTTCTCTAAGGACGTGCTTTTTTTAGAAATTCGTCTGGTTCAATAGCGGGAATCAGCCCCATAACCCCTTTGTACATAAATATCAACTTCTAGCTTGTTCGTCTTGCAATTGTCTGGAGGTCTTGTAGTTCCAGTTGGACAATAACATTGGAGACACACCCGTCCTCTCTTGACTTGTAATCTATGGTGATAAATCTTGCCGCTTGACGTTGTGTCCTTTCTAGCTTATTTATATTTGTTACCGTGTAGAGGTTCCATTATATGGCTCCATATTGAATTTTCATCGTTGATCTGACGAGCGAAATGCAAGCTGGGTTTTTTTTTTTGCAATCTTGTGGTCAGTATTTCAAGTTTCTTTTTTGAAAGCCTAGTGTTGAATTTGTTTTCTTTGCCACGTTTAATATGTGGGTGGTCCATTTGAGGTCTTCCGAAATTTGTAGGCCTAGGTACGGGTTATGCTTGACTTGTTGTAGTATGTGTCCCTTTAAACTGTAGATTTTATGGCTTCTGTTTCTGATGCTCCGAATGTAGCATTTTTTGGCATTGAACCGCATTCCCCAGTACATCCACAGTGTACAAAAATGCAAGCTACTGACAAAATGATGAGGCCTTAGAAATAGTTATTTAAAAGGATCCTCTTTGTCCCTTTGCCATTCATTAGCTCCTGAACTGGGTAGCATAAGAGCCAATTCCAAGCTCGTCCCCCTAAACACCTGCCTTTGTATATTGCACGTTTTACATGCTGGAAAAGACTAGACCAAGTTGAGGGAATACCATCAATTAGTCTCCCCTTAAAATATGATCCATGGGAACCATTTTGGACAACTCTTTGTGGGGCCTCTTCATCCTATCAGGAGCTTGTACATTATAGATGTAAGAAACAATACCACGATCGTTGTAAATTTGGTATCGACAACGTATTCATACAGATACAGATACAGAGGATGTCGCGGTCGTTGTTTATGTGGAAAATCGGGTCTCCCGTGCACTGCTTTGTTTGCATGTGGTGGTGACTGTGAATAATCATAGCCAAATTGTAGTAATTTGAAAAATGTTTTAGTACTTTAGTAATTAAATTTTGTTTTAATTAATCAATCTATCTAAAACTCTGAATCAAAGATATGGATTGAGGACTCATTTTTGAAATTTACCGTGCATATTGGATTTTTTTAACCGTTATTTAAAAATGTACAGCAGAATGAAATTAGTGGTTTTGAGGATAACTAGAAGCCAAAATTTAAATAACTTTTACAAGCAAAAAAAAAACAAGAGTGCACACACTGAAATTTCTCGCCTTCTTTACTGATCATTGATAGTATGTTGATAGTCCTAAATATAAAACTTTATTACAACTGTCACATAAACTTCACATTAACCAAGAAAGCCAAACATTGACCAATAAACCATGAAATTAAGGTCAAGGTCAGATGAACCATTTCAGAAAGACATGTACAGCTAACAATTCTTTCATACAACAAATATAGTTGACCTACTGCTTATTGTTTAAGAAAAACAGACCAAAACATTAAAACTTAACACTGAGCAATGAACCGTGAAAATGAGGTCAAGGTCAAATAAAACCTGCACAACTAATATATAGATCATAAAATATTTCCATACACCAAATATAGTTAACAAATTGCATATAGTATTAGAAAAAAGACCAAAACTCAAAAATTTAACTTTGACCACTGAACCATGAAAATGAGGTCAAGGTCAGATGACACCTGCCAGCTAGACTCGACACTTTACAATCCTTCCATACACCAAATATAGAAGACCTATTGCATATAGTATAAGAAAAACAGACCAAAACACAAAAACTTAACAATAACCACTGAACCATGAAAATGAGGTCAAGGTCAGATGACACCTGCTAGCTAGACATGTACACCTTACAATCCTTCCATACACCAAATATAGAAGACCTATTGCATATAGTATAAGAAAAACAGACCAAAACACAAAAACTTAGCAATTACCACTGAACCATGAAAATGAATGAGATCAAGGTCAGATGACACCTGCCAGCTAGACATTTACACCTTACAATCCGTCCATACACCAAATATAGAAGACCTATTGCATATAGTATAAGAAAAACAGACCAAAACACAAAAACTTAACAATAACCACTGAACCATGAAAATGAGGTCAAGGTCAGATGACACCTGCCGGTTGGACATGTACACCTTACAGTCCTTCCATACACCGAATATACAAGACCTATAGCTTATAGTATCTGAGATATGGACTTGACCACAAAAACTTAACCTTGTTCACTGATCCATGAAATGAAGTCGAGGTGAAGTGAAAACTGTCTGACGGGCATGAGGACTTTGCAACGTACGCACATACCAAACATAGTTATCCTATTACTTATAATAAGAGAGAATTTAACATTACAAAATTTTTTAACTTTTTTTTCAAGTAGTCACTGAACCATGAAAATGAGGTCAAGGACATTGGACATGTGACTGACAGAAACTTCGTAACATGACGCATCTATAACAAAGTAGAAGCACCAGGACGCCACCGTTCTAAAATATAAAGTTTTTAAGAAGTAGCTAACACCGCCGCCGCCGCCGATCACTATCCCTATGTCGAGCTTCTGCAACAAAAGTTGCAGGCTGACAAAAAAACCCCAAAAAACTTTCTTACATTTTGAAAAAGTTGAATATAAAATAGAAAATTGAATACTGAAGTCACGCCGTTGGATTTACCGAAGTAAGGTTTTCAAAGAGATATTCTTATACAGTTGATCCATAGAAGGTCAAAAAAAAAAGACGAGTCACCAGATTGAATTGACAAGGTATTCTGCAACTCATCTATCAATAAAGTAGATAGCAAGTCACCAATTAGATTGACTCAATCCATTTACATCGCATTACCTCTCCTAAATAAGAGATAAGCATGATTCCATGACTCAAGTCCTTCGTCCAATGCTTCTTATCTATTAACATGGAAGGAGGATCTGGAAGATCACTATTACATTATCAAAAGTATGTCACAATCGAAAGTTCTGTACCATCTAAGTAGTAGAGAAAGTAAGCGACTTTCACAAGGCATATTACCGATTTGATATAGGTCGATTCTAACTATGGATGTCCGCCTCATTTCGTAGAAAAGAGACGGATAGAGGACTTATTTTTCAAATGCCATTCTAAACTCGCTTTATCGTAACATAGAAGAAAGTACATAGTACGAGGAATTCATTATCAGTCCATGTCAAAATTTCATACTTTAACATGTAGCAGGATAGCATTGTGCACCAATTCCGAATGATAAGCTTGTACTCGCCGCACTAATAGCTTAAGTAAGAGAAGCGACACACAAAATGAGGTTTCATCGTTTTAATATGTATAATGATTATCCATAATCTATTATGGTTGATCCCCTTTATTTTCGTAATAATGAAAAAATTAAAGATCCATTTTATATTTTATTTAAATAGAATAGTAATAATTTTTTGGATAAACCACTTTTTCGTACATTTTTGAGTAATTAGTAACAATACGTAAACATAAATTTAATTATTTAACATGTGTTATTCAAAATTAAACCCTTATATATAATAAAGTCAAATTATTGATTTAGAGGTTTGCAAGGCCCAATGAATGCGAAGAACGGTTAAATTAATTGAAAAACATCAATTTTACGTATTTTTAACACCTCCTCTGAGGTCACATTCATAACTAATCAGTCTAACACACAGAGGGAAATCTTTACAATCACAACATGAGGAACGATTGAATAAGGTGAACTTGTTTTGAAAATGAACTTTATTTATTAGTCCCTCCCCCCTTTAAAAACAAAATCAATCAAGAAAATCGATGATCGCAAGTTATGTTGGATGATAATAAATGACAGGCTGTAATTTGATACCTGCCAAACAGATATGTACTCCTTGTACATTCCTTTGGTAGTTTTTCGCTTGATGGTTGAACACGGCAAGGAATTTGGGAACGGGATTCGGACTCAAGGTCCATTCGTCACAACTCGGCCGATTCCGTACCTCATCTAACAGTAGAAGGAGAGTAGCGGAGTCACCCGAGGATTGCCGATTGACTCAAGGTCCATTCGTCACAACTCGGCCGATTCCTTACCTCATCTAACAGTAGAAGGAGAGTAGCGGAGTCACCCGAGGATTGCCGATTGACTCAAGGTCCATTCGTCACAACTCGGCCGATTCCTTACCTCATCTAACAGTAAAGAGAGTACGGAGTCACCCGAGATTGCCGATTGACTCAAGTCCATTCGTCACAACTCGCCGATTCCTTACCTCATCTAACAGTAGAAGGAGAGTAGCGGAGTCACCCGAGGATTGCCGATTGACTCAAGGTCCATTCGTCACAACTCGGCCGATTCCTTACCTCATCTAACAGTAGGAGAGTAGCGAGTCACCGGATTCGATGACTCAAGGTCATTGTCACAACTCGGCCGATCTTACTCATCTAAAGTAGAAGAAGTAGCGATCACCCGATTGCCGAGACTCAAGGTCCATTCGTCACAACTCGGCCGATTCCTTACTCATCTACGTAAAGGAGAGTAGCGAGTCACCGAGGATTGCCGATTGACTCAAGTCCATTCGTCACAACTCGGCCGATTCCTTACCTCATCTAACAGTAGAAGGAGAGTAGCGGAGTCACCCGAGGATTGCCGATTGACTCAAGGTCCATTCGTCACAACTCGGCCGATTCCTTACCTCATCTAACAGTAGAAGGAGAGTAGCGGAGTCACCCGAGGATTCCGATTGACTCAAGGTCCATTCGTCACAACTCGGCCGATTCCTTACCTCATCTAACAGTAGAAGGAGAGTAGCGGAGTCACCCGAGGATTGCCGATTGACTCAAGGTCCATTCGTCACAACTCGGCCGATTCCTTACCTCATCTAACAGTAGGAGAGTAGCGGAGTCACCCGAGGATTGCCGATTGACTCAAGGTCCATTCGTCACAACTCGGCCGATTCCTTACCTCATCTAACAGTAGAAGGAGAGTAGCGGAGTCACCCGAGGATTGCCGATTGACTCAAGGTCCATTCGTCACAACTCGGCCGATTCCTTACCTCATCTAACAGTAAAGGAGAGTAGCGGAGTCACCCGAGGATTGCCGATTGACTCAAGGTCCATTCGTCACAACTCGGCCGATTCCTTACCTCATCTAACAGTAGAAGGAGAGTAGCGGAGTCACCCGAGGATTGCCGATTGACTCAAGGTCCATTCGCCCACAACTCGGCCGATTCCTTACCTCATCTAACAGTAGAAGGAGAGTAGCGGAGTCACCCGAGGATTGCCGATTGACTCAAAGGTCCATTCGTCACAACTCGGCCGATTCCTTACCTCATCTAACAGTAGAAGGAGAGTAGCGGAGTCACCCGAGGATTGCCGATTGACTCAAGGTCCATTCGTCACAACTCGCCGATTCCTTACCTCATCTAACAGTAGAAGGAGAGTAGCGGAGTCACCCGAGGATGCCGATTGACTCAAGGTCCATCGCACAACTCGGCCGATTCCTACCTCATCTAACAGTAGAAGGAGAGTAGCGGAGTCACCCGAGGATTACCGATTGACTCAAGGTCCATTCGTCACAACTCGGCCGATTCCGTACCTCATCTAACAGTAGAAGGAGAGTAGCGGAGTCACCCGAGGATTGCCGATTGACTCAAGGTCCATTCGTCACAACTCGGCCGATTCCTTACCTCATCTAACAGTAGAAGGAGAGTAGCGGAGTCACCCGAGGATTGCCGATTGACTCAAGTCCATTCGTCACAACTCGGCCGATTCCTTACCTCATCTAACAGTAGAAGGAGAGTAGCGGAGTCACCCGAGGATTACCGATTGACTCAAGGTCCATTCGTCACAACTCGGCCGATTCCTTACCTCATCTAACAGTAGAAGGAGAGTAGCGGAGTCACCCGAGGATTACCGATTGACTCAAGGTCCATTCGTCACAACTCGGCCGATTCCTTACCTCATCTAACAGTAGAAGGAGAGTAGCGGAGTCACCCGAGGATTACCGATTGACTCAAGGTCCATTCGTCACAACTCGGCCGATTCTTTACCTCATCTAACAGTAGAAGGAGAGTAGCGGAGTCACCCGAGGATTGCCGATTGACTCAAGGTCCATTCGTCACAACTCGGCCGATTCCGTACCTCATCTAACAGTAGAAGGAGAGTAGCGGAGTCACCCGAGGATTGCCGATTGACTCAAGGTCCATTCGTCACAACTCGGCCGATTCCTTACCTCATCTAACAGTAGAAGGAGAGTAGCGGAGTCACCCGAGGATTGCCGATTGACTCAAGGTCCATTCGTCACAACTCGGCCGATTCCGTACCTCATCTAACAGTAGAAGGAGAGTAGCGGAGTCACCCGAGGATTGCCGATTGACTCAAGGTCCATTCGTCACAACTCGGCCGATTCCGTACCTCATCTTACAGTAGAAGGAGAGTAGCGGAGTCACCCGAGGATTGCCGATTGACTCAAGGTCCATTCGTCACAACTCGGCCGATTCCTTACCTCATCTAACAGTAGAAGGAGAGTAGCGGAGTCACCCGAGGATTGCCGATTGACTCAAGGTCCATTCGTCACAACTCGGCCGATTCCTTACCTCATCTAACAGTAGAAGGAGAGTAGCGGAGTCACCCGAGGATTGCCGATTGACTCAAGGTCCATTCGTCACAACTCGGCCGATTCCTTACCTCATCTAACAGTAGAAGGAGAGTAGCGGAGTCACCCGAGGATTGCCGATTGACTCAAGGTCCCAACCCAAGGACCCCAGGAAAGTGGCAAAGCAGCTTAAACTATCGTACTAACAGAAAGAAATAAAACTGTTAGAATTTGATACCCGACCTATGTCGATGAGGAGTGCAAATGATTATAATCTTACTGTTTTGTTTCAAATCTAAAATATTCAGGGATAAAAGAGGGGAGAGTTCAATGTAAGAAAGCTTACTGAAAACATCATAATAAGACTAAAATTTCAAATGAGTGGGAATATTACGTTCCCAAATAGATAATCTCTTCACCAACCTGAAAAATGAAAACGTCTATTATAAATCGGCTAGCTTACAATACACATGATTACAAATACAGAAATGCTGGCTGAATCTAATGAAAGGTATGCCAGTCGAGTGGTTCAGGATAAATGCGTCTAAAGAAAAACAGGTCAACAATCTGAGAAATAGTATGCATTATCCTGGTGATGATGATATGTTAAACATGAATAGATTTTTAAAGCTTTTATTCACAACTCAACAAGGGGGACAAATCAGTATATAGATCATAAGATATGTTGTATGGAGTAGAGAATAAAGACCAGCCGAGGTCAAACTATACCTCCTTTATAAGACTTAAAACTCTGAACATTGAAGTTAAAAAAACTGAATTTTGGGTTTACAATTTGTGGCCAGAACTAGGATTTACTTCTGATAAACTTGTAACTGATCCAGGGCCGGGTTCACAAACATGGTCTTTTGGAAATTGAATGTCTTCAGTAAAATATTAAGAGAAGTAGCACCGGTGGACTTTTTCGGAAACTTAGTAAAAAGGAAATAAAAGAAGTGATCTGTACCATTATTGGTTTTGGCATTCATCAAAGTGACAATACACTACTCGAACTTAAAACAAGCCATATCGACTACTTTCAGATGGCTATAACTGGACGTCACTAGAGTGACAATGTTTTGTGATCACCTGTTTGACGTCCAAACGTACATCGGTAGAAAGAATCAGACGTGATGAGCAATTAATAAAATTTATTTTGGGAAATTTTGAGAGTATGGTATGTAGATATTGCATCAGACATTTTTTTAGATGCAAGTTCCAAGAAACCTGAATTCAATTCTTTTAAAACGATGAATTACAATACAATAATATTGTATATTTATTGTAATTTATCTACTTCTGATTTTTGTTTGTGAGGTTATAATAGATAATAGTTCCTGATTTTTCACATTCTGTACACATGGATAAAATGTACATCTGTACATTATACTGTGTTCAATAACTAAATGTACTTGTACATTATTGATTAAATTATTGATTCTTATCAGTCGGGATTCTACTTCGTCAAAATTATCTCCCCATTACGCCAGTTCATTTTCACAATCGGAGAAATGGAAGCCATTGTAGGGATGACGCGCTGCCAATTTTGCTCTTGGAAACCGATAAGTTTATCCACATTGCACCATAACGATCCTTATATGTCAGTTGTATTTTAAAAGACAAATGTATCAACTAGCTAATGAGCATCAGTTAATGATCTTGTCTGCATTGATTCAACTTAAAACTATTGTCTGATCGGTTGTCAGGTGAAATTTTCGAAAATTCATAAGCATTTAAAATAATTCTAATTAATTTCGTGGAAGGGCAGACTAGATTTTTTTAGTGGTTGAAGACTATAATCCCTAGATTTCACACACAAAAAAATTATAATTTTTCGAAAATATGCATTTTCATCATCCAACTTGAAAGACAGTCGTCAAGTACTTTCAGTAGAAAATAGCTAATCGAACACACCTACTCTGTTTTTGTGATTCATTAGATAGGTATTTCACTTGACCCATATATTTCATCTTTTAGTACTGTGATTTTTTTATGTTATAAAGTCAACCTGTAGCTTTGATATATGCAAATGATAGAATCTGAAGCGAGACGATGTGTGAATTATTCTTGCTTTGTACGATATCAAGACAAAATATTCAACTCAAACACACCCTCACATAAAAAGGTGCACTCGATTTTCTCTTTTCGATACAATTGTTACCCATTTGTTGGAATTTTTTCTTGAGTCACATAGAAGAAGGGCAGACCTCAGGGGCAGACACGCAAATTACTTAACTAATAGATTGATATGCTTTCCGTCCGTGGTAAATTAAAAAAAAAATCGAAGGTTATGCATTTTCTACATCCAACTTGAAAGATACCCATGTCGTCGACTTGATATCTAATTGTTCTGCTTAACTATGTACTAAATAAAATTGAAAACTTATGCAAATGGTGTTTTTAAAATAAAACACTTCGTAATTGAGAAGAAAATTGTAATTTTGTTTGTTTCTATTAACTTTTAAAATTTTTGTCACTATAGTAAACATTACATGAAGCATTTATCGCCTTCTCTAACAAAGATCTTCGATTACAACCTGGTTTCCGACTGTTATATGACGTGCTTCTTTCGCTTTGTAAATAAACCCATGCTCTAAATCCAATAAATGACTACTGCGGAATAATTAATTTTATCAAATTCGCATGCATTTAATATTTTTCATTCACTTAAAACACTTCCAAACCATCCAAAAATGATGCACATATTATTACTAATTCTTTTATTATGACTGTAAAGTTTTGCAATTAAAAATTGACACATTTGACCTAGATACGGCAACCGCTCATGCTGGCTGTTCAAAACTCCTCCCTCTGAAAAATCACATTGCCAGTCGTTTGCTTGTTTAAAAATAAAAAGTGAAGTTCATGGAAGAGCCTACACATACGCTATCGGACATAGAAATTACCTTAGTTGTCCTGATCAGAATCGAAATAATTCATGCAAGCTATATTTTATTGTAGTTTTAACTATCGCTCGGGCAAAATAATCACAAATATAATGCCTACCCATGTTAAAACTACAATAAAGTATAGCTTGCATCAATTATTTCTTCATTAAATTTTCCTTAAATAATATGTTCGTCCTAAATATTCATGAAATATTTGTCACTGAGATTGAAGCAAAAGTGTGAGTCCAGAATATCCATGAAATATTTGCCATTGAGTTTTAAGCCAACTACTATCATTCAATTAATCATAGAACTCGGTTATAAATGTATACCATAATATTTCCCTTAAATTTTAAAATTTAATCAATGTCAATTAACAGAATTAGTAAATCTTTAAGTTATTTCTTGAATATAAAAACTAATTAGTATAATAGTTCCAGATGAAAATGGGAACGCCACAACAGAATAAATGGCACTAAAGTTAATAACTAAACAGCTGCGTCAAAGCACATAGTCATGATACGTCTGTTTTATTCATATAGATATTGTTGCACGGATGGAATGGAATATTGTACAAAACAATACCAACAGGACATTCTGAACTCAGATAAATTGGCAATGTCATGACATAAAACCGTGAAAACGAAGGACGACGAACAGGTTCAGGAAACTCTACATAGAAAGGACAAAAAAAGACCGAGAAACACGATACCAACCCAGGGTAATTCAGATGAGCCGGAAGGATAAGCAGACCCTGTTCTACTAGTGACACCATTGTGTTACTTATATGAAATACGTTGATAAGAAATATAAAATGATTAGGGATCAAGACTGAATAGTGGATTGGTAACCGACTCTAATCTGACCCTTAGACATTTCAAAATTTGTAAACCTTCAGGCAAGTAAAATTCTTAACCCTTGTCATGACCGAATGCGAAGTTAAATCTTGGAAGTAAAGCATCATAGTCTAGTCGAAATAGAATGTGAGCTTACATGCGACAATCCCAAAAGTTCACAGTAGTTAGAATTTTAATTCTGAAAGTTGAAATCCAATAATGATGGAATGAAAAAATCAAAAGCAATTATGTGAAGAGTCAAATAAATTTATCCTTGCATTAACAAGTGGTATACAACATGTGAACAATTTAGTCACTTAGACAGACAATTCCCCCAGCCCCCTCTCATATCTGATGTAGTATATAAATATTACTGTTTTCACTGTACAACATCTCAATACTTTTGTGAAAGGAGAATGATCTTCTATATAGATAAGAAATATAACAGAAACCGGAGTCCAGGTCTAAAACGTCTTGAAATGGTTTATTTACTACAAGTGTGTTTCCTTACAGATTTCTGTTCAATAATTTAAATATCTGATGGTTAATATCCCATAACCCTTATCGACAAACTGACTAAAAAAAAGGAGATTTCTTCCACCAAATAAAACTTCCTTTATATTTGAATTATCTTGCGTTTGAAGAATATGTGGACGGACCACATACAGAGGAAATAATAGTATGCCATTACATATTCCATTTATGTGGGGCATATACATACATGGTCCACTAAACAAGGAAAATGATAGTGCGAGTGGGACACAGTGTACTAGGGACACCTCACCTTACCTCACCTCACCTCTCCTCTTCATGCCGGTCGGCATTTAAGGCCCTGATACATTTTTCCCATTTTATACGGTCTTTAGCTGCTGTTCTTGCTGTAGCCCAGCTGTTCCATCCAAGTGATGTTCTTTCAGTCTCTACAGTCCGTCTCCAGGTGGTTTTTGGACGTCCAACTTTCCTCTTTCCCTCAGGTTTCCATGTCAGTGCAACTGAGCATATACTGTTGGTATCCATTCTTAGTACATGGCCAATCCATCTACATCGCCGTTCTATTATATCATCACTTAGCTTCATTGTTCCAACTTTTATGTGAATGTTTTCGTTTGATATACTAGTATCAGGCCATCTTATTTTTAGTATCTGTCTTAGACAGTTGTTTTTGGAAGGTGTTCAATTTCTTCTTGTCTTGCTCAGTTGTTTTCCAGGTTTCACATCCATACAGTAGGACTGATATGACTGAGCTATTAAATAACCTGACCTTTGTTTTAAATGACAGTACCGATGATCTCCATATTTCCCTTAGCCTGCTAAATTGGCCTTGAGCTTTTTTCAACCTGTTGACCATGTCATTGTCGCAGCCACCTTTTGTTGTTACTATTCCTCCTAGGCAAGTGAAGGTATCGACATCCTCTAGGTCTTTCTCATTTAACTTCACTAGGTTGTTATTTGTGGTGTTCATCCGCATTACCTTTGTTTTAGATGTGCTTATCTTGAGTTCTATTTTTCTGGCATTTTCTTGCAGTTTATCTGTTTTAGTTGTATGTGTTGGAATTTGGAAGACAGTAGTGCTAGGTCGTCAGTAAAATCAAAGTCATCTAGTTTGGTGGTAAATTTTCAACTAATTCCTGTTTCATGATCTTTAATCGTTTGTTTCATGACATAGTCAATGGCTAACAGAAATAAGAAATCAGACATCACGCATCCTTGTTTTACTCCCGTTTTTACTTTAAACCATTCTGATTGTATTCCTTCGTCTATGACTGCACACTCGAATGAATCGTAAAATAGTTTTATAACTGTGATGAGTTTGTCTGGGATGTGGTAAGCTTTTAAGATGGACCATAAGCTTTTCCTTTGGATGGAATCAAACGCTTTTTTTTAAGTCTACAAAGTTGATGTACAAAGGAGCATTCCATTCAGAACATTGTTCTATGATGTTTCTTAATGTGAAAAGTTGTTCGGTAGTGCTTTTACCCCTTCTAAAGCCAGCTTGTTCTTGTCTCAGCTCTTCATCTATTCCTTCTTGTATTCTTTGGATGACGATTTTTGTGAATACCTTACTTGGCACAGAAAGTAGTGTTATGCCTCTGTAGTTATCGCAGCATGTTCGATCTCCTTTCTTTACTATTTTAACTATAAGACCTTTATTCCACTCTTGGTATTTCATTGACTCTATCTAGCTGTTCTATGAAGCTTTCTTTGTTTCATCTGTAGCATCGTTGGTCTGTGCATATACAGTGATACTTATTTTAATGGTTGTTGTGTGAAATCTGGCATACATTAATCTCTCAGTGATTGACTTCCATTCAATCAATGCCTTTTTTTGCTCTGTTTGACAGCATCATTCCAACTCCTGCCTGATGTAATCCATCATTCCTACTCCTGCCTGATGTAATCCATCATTCCTGCCCGAGTATAATACTTTGCCATTTTCAAGTGTAAGCTTTCCACTGTCTAGCCATCTGACTTCGTTTAAGGCCAACATTTCTATGCTGTATCTGTCCATTTCCCTATCCACTTCTGCAGTTTTACCTGTGGCATACATATTTCTTACATTCCAACTGCCTAGAAGTATATTATCTTTTGGTGTACACAAGGGTGTCAGCGTGTGGACTTCCTTTGTACTTTCATCCACCAGCGTCATGTACCTTAAACCATGTTGTACAGCAAAGGTGTTATTCTCATGCTGATTTCTAAATGTATCTTGGGTTTCCGTAATCAGCTTCTTTTTACTCTGCCTGGTGATTAGCCATACGAGAAACCTACTACCTGTAGGATGGAGTTTTGTTGTCTAGGTTTTCCTTCCCATAGACGGTTGCCTGCCATGGCTGACGAGTTCCATCTTCCCGGGATTTCTTTCTGGGTTTGCTCCCATAGCCTTTTGATCTTCCAAGATCTAACCACAAGGCAGTGGTACTATTTACCCATAGTTGAGACAAGGTTGATGAGTGCAAGGGCGTGTCCACGTGCCAATGGGCCTACACACTGCATCTCTAGGGCCCTTGATGCTCTGAGATCCTCTACAATAATGCCTAGGATGCTAGATTCTAGCTACCATGTGCTGTCGCGGGGAGGCATTGTAGAAGTCTTGAATAGTGTAGGGCTATGTACTGGTAGAAAGACTTACGCACTCGGCTTTCTTTTAACCTGCAAGCAGCCTATCCAGCGGTGATAGGGAGCCTATGGCCCTAACCACACTAGACGCATACACAATCCTGTGGTACAAACCACCAGCACACCATAGGGACACATTCTTGTTTTATTATTATCTTGAAAGCTATTACAGATAGAGAGAACATTAAAATAAACAAGGATGGCTAGAAAATTTTGTCAACATAGCAGAAATCCTCAAATGATCCCTTTAATATAGGTGTTATTTCTTTTGAATGCAGATAAAATAATACAGAGAAAATTAATAGGTGATAGACCTTGACGTGTTGATCATTTTAATAAGTCAGTTTTGTTCTAACGGTTTGAGTTTTAGAGATTTAAGCTAAAATCCACAATTTAACCCTTTGTTTATTTAGCAACAACGACCATATTTGATGATGGATCGAATCTGCAGATACAATTTGAAAACAAGATTCCCTGAAAACATTTTGGGAAAGTTTTGTAACAATTGACACAGAAGATTTAGAAGAGATGCCTTCAAAAGTTTACAAGAACAAAGGACACGCCCAGTGCATTGCCTTTAAAAATATGTGATTGGTACTTTTCTTTACTTCTTTTTTTAATCTAATATATGTATATTTACTGTTGGTCTTTACAATGAGAAAAGCAAAATCAGGTACTTAAACAAATGATATTTGTATCACAAATATATAAATCATATACTAATCAGAAAAAGTCTTCATAGCTTCACATTTTTATTGATTTATGTGCTTTTTAAAATCACTTACTCCAGTAAGTCTCCTGACTGTTTAAAATATAATAAGTCACATTGGCATGCATGATTGCCTCATACAATTCAATTTGTATTTGTAAATTTGAAATAAAAGCAATCTGTTCAGTGTTCACAAGCACTTTGATTTTTCATATACCTTTGAATGAAAAATTACTCCACATTGTCTCCTAATATTTATATTTGTGATAAAATGTAGTGAAAGTCTATCACATCTTTAACCTTTTGGAAAAGATTTGTTGAATTTAAAATATTGCAATCATTAGACATTTGAAAACAATTGCATATGGAACCAGCTAAGATTTACATACCCCTAAAGATGTAAAATACATTTCCTACTCATTATGGCCTATATATATATTGCATGTTGGTGTTAGTTTTTCTAGGGATACCACTAAACCAGTAGTCTTTCCAGCACTTAAACACTTCAAGTGAACTCTGTTTTAGATTACCACAAACCTTATGCCAAAATCTTCCAAGAGCTTTTTGGCATTATTTGGAAGAACAATTCAAATAATTTAATATATCATATCACAAGCACCACATTTGAACTTATTCTGTCTACAGATGAAAGACTATGTGCTAACATAAGACCAACATTCACTAAACCTTATAAATGCAACATGTTTGAAGAGAAACTGAAATTACCAATTTTGTAAGTACTACATTCCTCTTAATTATGGATTGAATTCACAACTGCTTAGACATGAGCTGAGTAAGATATCACAAGATGTTGGAGACCTCTGTCTATCATTTTTTTGCTTTTATTTTGGCTTAAAAATGCAAAAATCAACTAAAGAGAGGAATGATGTGAAACAAGTATTCTGCTATAAAGTTGATGGGAAACGAAACACAAAAACAATTCTAAAATCAGTGACATTTTTTATTATCACTTTTGGTACAAAATCACGAATAGGAATATCCCTCTCCAACAGAATCAACCTGTAATGAGAAAAAACATAATGTCAGATATAAAGATAAATAAAAACAGAAATTATTCAAGTTTAAAAACTTTTATTTTTTTAATGTAACAGGTTAATAAATGTGATATTGATAATTGTTTTGTATTTTTATGTTTTACAGCATAGTTGCTTACCTTTAGCAATGAAAAATCTGATGGATGGGTCAAAGCATGAATCAGAAAAAAACTTGAAGCCCCCAGTTTAACAATAACATAAAATCTCATTATATCACATTGACCTTGAAATGAAATTATTTTCAACTAAGTTACTAAATTATAATATTTTGTAGTAAAATAACATACAAATGGTTTATACTTGCTCGAGTCTAAAAAGAGATTTGGGTACAGACATCTGTGTATAACTTCATATAGGACAAGACCCCATACTCTGATGTTGATTAATGAAGCAAGTTTATCAAATTTCAGAAACCTAGTTGCACATTCTTCTCTATTTTTTTTAAATAGATTAATTCAATATTATATTGTTTTCTCAAGATTATACACTACTTTAATCACTAGGACTAATTATACATATATAATCAAAGTGCTTGTAGCACTGAACAGTAAAGATTGCTTCAAATTATTAGTGGGAAGTAAAATTAAATATTGCATTGGTTGTAGTTGATTTAACAGCTGTTCTAGACCAAGGAAGATAACTAGAATTATTTAAGATGAGGTTAACAATGACATAATTTAATTTTTTAGAACATATATTAGATTCCTGCACCTTGCAAAAGTTATGTAATTTTTTTGACAAGTGTAACATCATTTTGTGCCTTGAATATCTGAGCATATATTACATTGATAAATTTCTGGAAATGTTCATGGATAGGATGTATAGAATGTTATGTTCATTGCACTATATTTTTGAGTATCAAAAACGTAGTGATCAGCCTTGGAATATTTAGATATCAAGTCAGTCCCAAATGGTTTTGATTGCATTTTATGCAATCTTTACCTAAAAATAATGTAAGAGAGACAGGACTGTTTCTCTTTTCAAGTCCTTTTAATTCCCCTATTATTTTACTTTTTCTTCTTCTCCATCCTTTCTCCTTTTCCCCCCAATTATCAACTACTAAGCATTTTTTTTTATAATATATCATACACAATGAACCACAATGATGAAAACTTACCATAAAATACTTTACTAAAAAATTTATGATTTACATCATGTCCAATTAAATGGTTACTACTTGACCTTATTGACGGCAATATTTCTGAAATAAATACAAAGGTCAAATATTAGTTATGCTTCTAGTTTGAAATGGTGTTCTGGTCTCAAGAAGAGACTCGGAAAATAGAAACATGGACATTGTACTTAGTGTGAGAAGTATGTGCTGGCTACTCAATTTTTTAATCTATGTATTCCACTAGGTATTGTTTTTCACGAGTATTAAGGGAGAATACTGGCAAAAAAAGAAGTCTCTAAACACAATAGCTCTAATGGAGTGTTTGAAAGTTGAAGCCATATATGTGTATTAGCGGTAAAAAAAACCTGACAAATAAAAAGTAAATAATGCCAATACACATAATTAACACATCATCTGGCGCTTCTAATTATGTATTTTGGCATAACCTTCTTTTTATTTATAACTAGGTAATGATACTCTTTTAATACAAGATTTTTCATTTGTTTGTCACTATAAAAAAAAATATTCTCGAATAACAACTGATAATGTTTGATGAAATAGATAGGATGGAACTTTGATTTCAATCTGTATGCTAATCAGAGAGAAAAAAACCAATTCTGTGTATGTCAATTTGTGTATCTGAAGCACTGTGTAATTTGAAGTCATCTTCTGAGATAGAACTTGTTTTGCTTATACATCTCTTTTCAGTTATGAAGCTTAATGTATAATTATCCAATGCTTACGTATTGCATTATAAATACAGTAACATGATGTTATAAGCACACCTACTTCTATGCCTTTAATGATTTTAACATTGTTAGATTTGTATAATGCCTAAGAATCTTAATCTTCAATTAAAAGCATGAATGTTTTAAATATTGCACAACCAAATTTTATAAGTATTGTATAACCAAGTAATTTCTAGTATGTACCATTATCATGATTACAGATGACTAGATACTTACTCTGTTGGCAGACTTTGTACCCATCACCTACAAGTCCTCCTAAACACATACATGCAGGTATGCCATCCTTCAAACTACATGTAGCATTACGGTGACATTGCACACCTATCTGTGTATGTCTGAACTCTGGTCTCTCATGAACCATCATACACTTCACAGTCTCAGAACAATCCTCTGTTGTATAGGACTTGGCCAGCTATGGAGTAGAAAATAAGTTAAAGTGTAGAATGAAAAACAATCATTCACAAATATATTTAGAACTTGGGCATACATAATTTGCAAAATATTGCCTTTAAATTCAATTCTACCATAAAATAACAAATCCACAATCTGTTTCTTAAAAAGATTTATTTCAAACGCCTTCATGCTATGTAAAACTAATAAATGTACTGAATAGGCTCTAAAGTCAGTAATTTTGGAGATAATGTCAAATTTCAATTATTTTGTACATTTTCAGATCTACAACCCTTCAGAAAACCTTGTCCTCAACTTACAATTCCAAATGTGAGTAGAATGAACTGAAGTTAAAATCAAAACGCTAGACATCAAAATTTTAAGAATCTGAGATGACAAATAAAGTAAACTATCCTTAAAACTAATATAAAAAATAAAAATTATGAACAAAGTCTATGTTACAACACATATATATAATAAATATATAAGGGGTCATAGCTTCAATATTTATAATGTCAGGTGCCAAAAAGAAGTTATTTTGATTTATTACTAATACCAGTTTTTTTTAAATGGAATATGAATCCTTTTGGCCAGATTTAAAAAACATTAAATGTAAGTGCCAAAATTTATAGCAGGTCTTGAATCTACACCTTAGCTTTTATTGTGAAAACTGTTATTAGAGTTTTCCTACATCTAATTTATTCTTCATTAATTCCATCACTATTTATCCATTAATGTATGTCCAGTTGAACAAGTAGTCTCAGGAATTCAACATTATATATAGCAGAATATGAAATTTTGATTTGTACTGGACCAACATTATGATGGAGATTTTTCCCATAGTTCTCAGGAAGTAATTTTGAAGGTATACACACATACTATATGAAAACAAGTATTTTGCAAATAAAAATATTCTAGCAAATTAAGTTTAAGTCAAATATGAATAATTTATCAAAAGTTGACTATAAAGTTTTCAGACCTCTCTGGGTTAAAAGAGAATTTTTGATAACAAAGATTAATCATGAGCATGAACTCATTCTGAATGAATATGTTTGAAACATGATTCAAAAGCCTTCAAAATATGAAAGCATTCTGTCAAAAAACCTAAGAAGGCATGCTTTCACTTTTAATGATTGGACAGACAAATGATATGTTTGGCTTATGAATCTAGTGTCGTGACCAGGACATGGAAGATAATTTGGAAAAGGTGTGTCATTCATATACTTACAGGTATATAATGTCTATCTGGACAATAACACCCACATTGACTAGCTGGTACACACTCATGTCCACTCCTGTAGTATCCTGCCTTACAAGTACATCCTTCAGAGAATGGCAAGCCAACATCACATGTGGTGGGTGTTCTATCCATGCAGTCAGCAGGGCATGCTGTAACTTCTGAACTGTATACAGAGTTTAGAGGACACTTCATGCCTTAAATAGTATGTATATATAGTTGATAATCATGTTAGACTTTCTATACTGTATATAGAGGTTGCAGTACACTGGATAACTGATATTGTTTTATTTACATGCCAGGCACACTGTGAAAGCGATAAATTATAAGGAACCTACATTGAATCTTTTTTTCAAATCAGTCAGTGAGATTTCCATATCTAGTCGATACATGTTTATGTAGTAGTCATATTAGACAATATTTATCAAATAAAAATAGTAAACACTATACATGACATAAATAAGAGTCAAAAGTAAAATTGTATATAAATTAAGGGTACAGTGTTAGGGGAATGTTTGATGTAAAAGATATTATCTTTTGTCATTTTCTATATCATTTCAGGCATTATTGATCCCATATATGATTCTTGAATAATGTTAAGCTGACATAAGAGTACTGGGAGATATTGAGACAAATATGGAAAGTGCTATGTTAATTTAAAATGACTTACCACAGTGATATCTGAAATTCTTCACCAGTATACCCCTCTGTAGACATTCCATGGCCATCTGTTGGACATATACACATGCCCTCTTTTGTACTAAAGCATCATTGCCAAAATTCATACAAACATCTCTACGACATGCCTCATACATCATTCTGGCTAAGTTAGGATACAGATGGTTACACTTTCTGAATGGGGTATGCTCATTCTGTACTTTCATGTAACCACATATTCTTGCATCAGCTACATAGGATTCCTGGGTCAAGGTACATTTGGCATTTTTCTTTAATGTACCAATACATCTGAGAATAAAATATCATAAATTGTGAAAACATTGTTCCTCTAGAGAAACAAAACAAATTCTTAATATGTTACATCATAATTGTATCTTTTCAATGCAAGTGAAAAATTGGTATGGATAACAGAAGCTTCCTGAACTACAACTTTATTTAGAGAAAGCTAATATGAGTGCCATGAATTGCAAAAAAAAGAGACAAATTTTAATCTAGATTTCAATGTAAATTTGAATTGACCTCCCAAATTGACCTTCTAGTGACTGAAAAATGTATCTTACTATGAAGTAAGAAAAACATAGGACATTAACAAAACAATGAAAATATATAGTTAACAAGAATGTGTCCCTAGTACACGGATGCCCCATCCACACTATCATTTTCTATGTTCAATGGACCATGAAAATGTGGGAAAATTTCTAATTTGGCATTAAAATTAGAAAGATCATATCATAAGTTTCA
Organism: Mytilus edulis; assembly: GCA_019925275.1. Lineage (NCBI taxonomy): Eukaryota > Metazoa > Mollusca > Bivalvia > Mytilida > Mytilidae > Mytilus > Mytilus edulis. The sequence continues at coordinate 57,107,367 of CM034361.1, forward strand.
AGTTGATCGGACTTCAACTTTATACCTCAACCAAAATTTAACCTGAAGCAGGACGGACGGACAGACAAACGGATGCACATACCTGAAAACATAATGCCCATAAATGGGGCATAAAAAGTGAGAAGTGTATGAAAGTGATTCTTTCATTTCTTGCAATGGAATACTGTATTTTTTATTAAATTTTTCTATCATATTTTTAATAACTTTCTTTCAATTTTGTTTTTTAATTCCCAAGATAAGAATACATACTGCATATTGATTGGTTGACCATTCATGGTGACGATATAACTCTTGATGATTTCTAGATCTCTCTTGACCGCTGGATATCCTGAAACATCACTACCATGCCGTGTTATAAAATCATCTACATATTTCCCATTACAGTTACCACAGAGACCAGTCAGGTGACTACTACATGCATTAGAGGCGTGAACCATCACAGACGAGTCCCCATTCCACCATACATGTAACCCACAGGTTGTTGTCAAAAGCAACCAGTTACCAGTGTATCGAATATGTATCTGTTGACTATGTAATGATACCGGTAAATAATGTAGATAACCATTTTCCTGTTAGAGAAATAAATAAATAAATAAAAGGGGTACTTTTGAAAAAAGATAAAGACATAATCCAAAATTGAGAAGTGAGTGAAAGGGATTATCAATTATGTTGCAATGGAATACTGTGAATGCCCAGCATAATATAATAAGGTTATTACATAATATTATTCCAAGTAGATTGTCAAATTGCACAAGTCTGTTAAATCTCTAGAAGGTTACATCCATTGGCTTAATTTCTAAAAATATAAAAAGCTATAAGAAGATGTGGTATGAGTGCCAATGAGACAACTCTCCATCCAAGTCATAATTAATTTGTAAAAGTAAACCATTATAGGTAAAAGTATGGTCTTCAACACGGAGCATTGGCAATGTAAATTGCTCTGCATTTTTTGGCAATTAAATGAAATGAAACTTACATAAATATTGTACCCAGGCCCAAGCTGTATTCTTCGATGAAATATTTCAACTACAACCGCCTTAATCTTAGATGCCCCATGGTCATCACTCTTCATGATAACATCTATATGAAAGGCACAAGGATCGGGGAATCTTGTTGATTTTGTTAGAGTATATCTGCAGGCTCCATTGTGATAAATAAACTGTCCATCATAAGGCTTGATGTACGCATTACTAAAGGCTGAACAGATACATTTACCTATTTATAGAAATAAAAAGGCTTAATCAAAAATAACAAAAATGTGTCCTCAGTACAAGAATGCCCCACTCGCACTTTCATTTTCTATGTTCAGTGGACCGTGAAATTTGGGGTCAAAACTTTAATTTGGAATTAAAATTAGAAAGATCATATCATAGGGAACATGTGTACTAAGTTTCAAGTTGATGTAACTTTAACTTCATCAAAAACTACCTTGACCAAAAACTTTAACCTGAACTTTGCACTATCATTTTCTATGTTCAGTGGACCATGAAATTGGGTCAAAACTATAATTTGGCATTAAAATTAGAAAGATCATATCATGGGGAACATGTGTATTAAGTTTAGTGCTAGTGTTTGGATCATATTAGGTATGGGTTATGGTAAGGTTTAGGTTAAGAATAATTTAGTATTGCTAAGAAGACACTGGATCGGCTATGTCTCAAATTATCTTTGTATCCTAGGTAGACGTCTTATCAGATCATAGAAACATTCCCTACATGTATAGGTTATAAACATGTATATTATAATTCATATCTTCACAGATACAAAGTTTTATGAGCAACATGGATATGATAAAAATTAAAAAGATATAAGTATTCATAATTACTACTTTTTGTTAGATACTTATTTTTAACCGGTCCACAAATTTTAAAGTATCCACGAAAAACATTTCATTTTGAACTTTCTGGACCAAGATGTTCATATGGCTTAAGCAGACCCATAACATAGTGCAGACAATTTAAGTTCAGACTTTATACTCACGTTCACATTTTCTATGTCCATCCCCTACAAATCCTCCTCTACAGACACAGCGACCATCAACACATTCAGAGTTTTGAGCACATTTCACACCTTTACAGAATCCTTCAGCTGTTAAATAAAACACTTGATTCTCAGAACTCATCTTTCATCAATTGAAAAAAAACCTTAACATAAATAAAAAAATTTACAGATGACTAATTATGACTTATTGACAAAATCATGTTTGTAATTAAATCACTGCAAATTGCTGACTCCTTGGAAAACTAGAGTATCCCTAAGTATAGTCAATTTGTAAAATTTTTGTCTCAAAAGTCAATTTCTAAAATCTTTGTCTCAATAGTATGTATAGAATAAAATCATCACTTGATATAAGCTCATTTGCAGTTCCTAAAACTATAAAAAAAAAATGTTTTCTCTCATTTTCCAGATTTCAAATCAAAGCATGATGGCAGTTCACATTCTTAAATTTATTAAAATAAATGTATATAGATGATTTTAGAACAAATATCAATCTTTTGGATGCAATATTATATGGTCAAATATCCTATTCACATCAAATATGCCCTTTATCTTTTGTTCAGTTAGATAATTTAAACGTTTTTGTACTTACGATCACAGAAATAATATCCATCGCCATGGTAACCTTTTCTACATTTACATTTATAATCCTCACACATGGCGTTCATGTGACATCTCTTTCCTCCACAATAATCCAAAGCTGAAAAAAGTTTACTCAATAATTAAATTCAATACCATGAATGCATGTAAATGTTTGAACAATATTGAAGATTCTGAAATTTTAGAAATTTTATCATTTCAGGAAAAGGTTTCAAAAATATTCAGACTTGCATTTAATTTCTTATGCATGTACCGTAGTATTATTTATATTATGACCACACAAATCTCTGAATTCACAGGGGAAAAAAAAAGGATCCATCTATTCTCTAGATATATTGACAACACTTGCTGTAGTTGAACCGATTTATTGAGTTTGTGCCCAAATAAAACATTTCAGAATTCTTATGTCTATATCAAAATGATAACTCTGTAGTTTCAAAGTATTTGCTGAATCATGTTAACTTACGTTCACATTTGAAGAATGGGTTGCCATGGAAACCAGTATGGCAACTGCACCTGCCTGCCACACAATGAGCATTTTCTACACATAGTTTACCACCACAGAAAGCTGGAGTTATGAAAGCATATGATATAAATTCAATGCATTAATTAACAATAATTTATTACAATTTGTGCAATTTTAAAATAAAAGCCATGGATAGTTTGTTTGCAATGTTTTTTTGGCTTTTAAACACATCTTAGTCCAAAGAAAAAATAATATACATTTAGCTATTATGTTGTATACTTGGTACATGATATGAGAATACTATATGAAAATAATAGAAATCTGCATTAAAATCTTGAATTCTATAGATATATTGTTTTCAATTCAGACTTGTTTCTATATATATAGATAAAGTTCTAATAAATCCAACATTTTCGGTATGAATAGTTTTATTTCACAAGTTCTTTCATGTTTTTACAAAACAATCTTCAGGTGAAACTATACATGATTAACGTAATTATGTAACGGTAGGTATGTAACATCATAGTGGTCGTTGAGTATATAAAGGGAGATAACGACAAGTATGACATTAGCCGACCGTGCAAAGGCTGTACAGCCAGTCAAGGTCGTTAAAAACTTCCATTTGTCTATGACATTACATACCTACTGTTACATAAACCTCCCCTCATTCAGTTTATTTCTAACCACTAGGTGTTACACAACCAAATATCAATCAACCAATAGATTGATAAATTCAATACGTTTTAAAAAACTTGTTCAAAATAACGTCAATGACTTTGTGATTTTTCTTCTTTTAATCTATTTTCACATGATTTTAAAGTGATTGCGTTGAATCTATAAATATTATACATCCCACATCTTTTTACAAGCTATCTGCTGTGGAAGTTATAAGTAATCAAAATAAGGAATTCTGGAAAATCGTCACCTGTCATGTATAATTTACATTAAAATGAATTTCAGATAAAATATCTCCTATTCAAACTCATGATCAATGTATCAAATTTCTATAAAAAATTCCACATAATACATTTTAGACAAATAAAAGAATAAACAGGGGTTTTAATTTACTAATATTCATATAAACATTAAGACGTTTAAGAAATAATTGGTTTGTATATTAAAAAGATCACAGAATCATGATATTTTACTTTCAAAAGTTTTTTTTTCTTTTAATATTTTTCAGACATCATTTAATAGAGAATGGTTCCATTTTATATGTGACTTAATTACATTTGAAAGTAAATACATTATACATACGATCACATCTTGTATATCCATCACCATAGTAACCCTTTTGACATTTACACAAGAAGTTGTCACACTGAGCATTCTTGGAACAAATATGACCATCACAAAATCCATCAGCTGTTTTCAAATAAATCAATTTCATTTAAATATTCATTTTGTACATAAATCAATTTCATATTTTGCTGCGTCATTTTACAATTCAGTCCTTTGACAAAAAATAGTGCTTGGAATATAATTGAAGGATTAATTTAGGTACATGTAGCTTTATATAAATCTAAGTAATGAAGTTGTTCAAACAAAATTCAAGAAAACACTAATTCCATAGTGCCTTTCATTTAGACCTTAAAAGCAATTTCTTAAAAATCGCACCTGCCTCATCTGATCAATCTTTTAGTATCGTTTACTACTGTAAATTCAGAAAACTGAGTTCGCGAAATTATTTTTTCCATGGTGGTCCTTGAAGAAAAATTGCTGGTCCTTACTACATGTATCAATTCTATTGAAAAATACTAAAATTGTGTCAGTCCTATGCAAATTTTGGTGGTAATATCCCGAGGACCACCACTTTTCGGGAACTCTGAGAAAATATTGCAATGTTTTTATTATTGTGAAGAATGCGACAGGGTTATTTTTGAATATGTTTACATGGATTAAACATAGTTTTCTCAATATCGCAAAATATAAAATAGCATTTAAGTCTAAACTAACAAAATCGCAATCATAAATGCAAGCAATAATTTCTGAATTCAAATTACTTGTGGAACAAATTATAGAAAAGTCTCCCAGCTTGGCCATAAAAGAGAACTTTAAAAATAACTTTAACAGAGTTTTATACTAGACTATACAGTATGGTTGTTTCTCATTGTTGAAAGCTGAACATATGCCTATAATTGCTTACAAATTGGTTGTTTCTCATTGTTGAAGGCTAAACAAATGCCTATAATTACTTAAATCCGGATTCATTTCATTTGATTTTTGGTGGATAGTTGTCTTAATGGCAATCATACCACATTTCCTTATCTTTATATTGTAAGAACATATACGGTAAGGATGACATAAAAAGACGCAGGATTAAATAAATGGATGATGCCCCTGCTTGCATATAATTTAATAAAGGGACATAACTCAAGATGTCAAAATTCTCTTGAATCACCAGTATCAAAAATTCATTTAAGGTTTTGGTCAATGAAAAGACAATATTTACTGACCTTCGCATCTGTAGTAACCATCACCATGGTAACCTTCATCACATACACACATGTTGTGTACACACTTGGCATTCCTTACACACTTCTTACCATTACACAGAGCTGAAATATAGTATGCATTGTATGAAGTTAAAAGCAATAAAACGCTTTCACATACTTCATATACTGTGGATTCATTATTATTCGTGGGTTGTTAATATTCAACATAGTAAATATTTGTCATGGGGTTATATGTACCTTTGAAAAAACAGCGAAATCGAATATCAAGGAAGATGTAAGATTTATCAATCCACTAAAAGACAATAACAATCAAAACTAAGGAGTAAACAAAGACTCACAAAAACCAAAGGACATTTACATCAACAGTTATAAATAATAATTAAGAAACAACACGAACTCCACTAAAAACCGGGAGTGAAATCAGGTGCTCCGGAAGGGTAAGCATTTCCTGCACCGTATACGGCAGCCGTTGTGTTATTTCTTTGTTCAGTTCGGTAATGATGGAAGGTTATAATGACTGAGGAAGAATATCAGATATTTCTGTCACACTTTTGTCATAACGGCCAATCAGCTCATGATGGCGACCGTAAAATTTCTTGATTGATGACCCTTAATTTGATTGATTCATAGCTCTGTCTTAGCAACATTTGAGAAAGCAGTATTCCTCGTTCAATAAAATCAGCGTACTTTGAGCTAGCTCTAGAGTACCATATTGTTGTGAAAGTACAATTTACACGACGTAACGTCATATTTATTCCCGTACTTTCACTTTCCCATTGTTGACGTCAACTTCCGCCGAGCAAATTGTTTTATGGTTTTGAAGAGCGAAGTTGATATACACCTCGAACGAAGAATAAGAAGATTGATATTTGACTTGATATATATTTTATAAAAGGTAAACAGCATACATTTTACACACTGTATTATTTTACTGATCTCCGCATCAGGTTCTAAATATATACTTTGCCCTATTTATAGATTGTAGTTTCCCCTGTTAAATATAGCGCGATCGGCAATTCAAACACGTTAACGTTGGTTGTTCATTTGTTATTATTCATTCGCGTATTCCTGTGTGAATAAACTGTGTTGTATATTTATTGTGTATTATAATAAAGTATTGTATTTTTACATGTTGTTTGCATATAAACGTAACTGCCGTATAAAGTTGTGGTAATTGTTTAATGAGACAAATACTTGTTGTGAAGCCCATGTATGATTTTACCCGCTCGGACCCGTTTGTATTATAAATAGTAAGTTCACAACAACTGGTGACAGCCGTGGGATTAATTTAAAATTCGTGTTATTTAAAGATTGCAAAACTTTTCAAAGCAGTTATTAGCTTTTGGTTTTGTTTTCTTCGTTCGGAAACTTGTCGTGATATTTTACCGAATTTAAAACTTTTTAAAGCTGTTTTAGCTTTTGGTTTTAAGTTCACGTGATCCTAAATTTCTAGACTTTGTAGGGCATATTTTGCTTTAGTCTATGAAATTTGTCCTTTTGTCCCGCTTTTCCCGCGTATCAAAACTTTTCAAAGCATTCATTGGCTTTTGGTTTTGACCCTTTCCCCTTTACTTCGCGTTATTTTGATTTCAAAACTTTTCAAAGCGTATTTTGCTTTTGGTTTTGAAATATCGTATTCGTGTTATTTAAATTTCAAAACTTTTCAAAGCAGTGTTTGCTTTTGGTTTTGAAATATCGTGTTCCGCTGATTTGTAAGGGTTTCAAAACTTTTCAAAGCGTATTTTGCTTTTGGTTTTGAAATATCGTGTTCCGCTGATTTATAAGGGTTTCAAAACTTTTCAAAACGTATTTAGCTTTTGGTTTTGAAATTTAACTGTAGGGCTAGCATTACTTCTAGACTTTTTATAGCTGATTTAGCTATTGGTTTTGAAGGTGTTTTTTTTTTTTTTTTTTGTATATGATCGTTTTCGGTATTTCAATAAATATTTCAAATCCATTCAAGGTTTTATTAGCTTTTAGGTTTGAAATTATTCAGACGCGAATAATATTGAGAAAACCGTGGTTTAAGTATCGTGTTTATATATATAATTTCGACTTTCGTGCAATATTTACATTTGAATAAGAATGATGCTGAGAAGTCGTCAGTTACCTACGGTTCAAAGAACTAAAAATTTATATGAACCAAGAAGTTGTTTAGGTTCAGTATCGGATTCACACATATTGAATAAAAATCGAGAAAACGTACCACAAAATTCAGCAACAAATGAAGTTGAAACAATGACCCGTGTTTCTGGAGGTAATACACCAATTTTCACTGATGAAAGTACCATACCAAGACATAATGATAGTTATAATCAAGAAGAAATAACCACAATGAGACAAGGGGATACAATTCCTAGATGGGAAATGAACAGAGAGGCTCATCAAAGTACCTTACATACTGACAATAGGCGACCAAACAATCAAAGTACAGAGAATACTGTTCCATCTGAAAATAGAGAAACGTATCAAAGAACTTGCAGTACTGCATGGTCACTCAGATAACACAGATGCATATCAAAGTGCATGGAATACTGATCATTCGGATATGAGGGAAAATCCAAGTACTTGGAGTACTGATCACTCTGAACGACGGGAATTAAACAGAACATCTGGTCAAAGCAATAGAGAACATCAAAGCACTCACAGTTCTGTTGAAAGGGAGAGGTGTGAAATGAATAGACATGAACAGCAGAAAATGGACTATTCTGAAGTGGGCAGATATCAGTATGTTGATACTTATCCTGATCATAGACAGTCGTCATCTCAAAATTCTGATAGTACGCATTATGAAAGATTTATGGGGTACCCAGAGACTTCCACAAGACATTCAGAATTACTTAGAAATATGCCTGATATACACATACCAACAGTAATTATGCTGAACCTCAGACATATGTTCCGTCAGAAACTATACAACCAGTTAGAGGAACAGAATATCCAAGAGCAACTGCTGATAATATGTACTCGAGATATGAGAGACCTCGTTGTCCAGAAAATGCATATTCCAAGGTATCAAATATGAGTCGTATGTCATCAAATGAACCACAACATAGACTTCCTTTTTATAATGGCAAAACTGAATGGGAATCATTTTGGTGTCAATTCCAGATCATTTCAAGAAGCTACGTTTGGGACAATCAGAAGCAAGCAACACAGCTGCTATTATGTTTGCAAAATGAAGCTTTAAACTTTGCTTCAAGGCTCCGACATGCAGTACAGACAGATATTTTTAGTTTGTTTGTTGAGTTGAAGAAGAGGTTCGGTGACAATATTTTACCATCAACACACAGAGCAGCACTTCAAGATCTTAATAAGCAGAACAAAGAAAGCCTACAGGAATTTGCTTATAGAGTTGTAAACCTGATAAGTAAAGCTTACCCAGAAATTAAAGGGACTCAGCTATTCGAAGAATTGACTGTTGAACATTTCCTTTATGGTCTTAATGATGAAAATATGACGTATGATGTTATAAGCAAGCAGCCAAAATCTATTGATGAAGCTTTGAATATGGTCATGTGGCATGAGAGCTGTAAATCTAGGAGTGGTAAGAACCGCAAATCTTCAATACGAGAAGTACAGTTTGATAGCCAGTGTGACGAAAACGATATCAGAAGGTTACACCAAAAACAATACGTAACTGAAGAAAGACTTAACCAGTTTGGCAGAGAACTCAAAGATTCTATTATTGAGGGAATGGCTAATTTAAATAAAACAAGAATGTGTCCACAGTACACGGATGCCCCACTCGCACTATCATTTTCTATGTTTAAAGGACTGTGAAATTGGACTAAATTCTCTAATTTGGCATTAAAATTAGAATGATCTTATCAAAGGGAACATGTATACTAAGTTTCAAGTTGATTGGACTTCTACTTTATCAAAAACTACCTTGACCAAAAACTTTAACCTGAAATTTGCACTATCATTTTCTATGTTCAGTGAACCGTAAAATTGGGGTCAAAACTCTAATTTGGCATTTAAATTAGAAAGATCATATCATAGGGCACATGTATACTAAGTTTCAAGTTGATTGGACTTCAACTTCATCAAAAACTACCTTGACCAAAAACTTTAACCTGAAGCCAAAAACTTTAACCTGAAATTTGCACTATCATTTTCTATGTTCAGTGAACCGTAAAATTGGGGTCAAAACTCTAATTTGGCATTTAAATTAGAAAGATCATATCATAGGGCACATGTATACTAAGTTTCAAGTTGATTGGACTTCAACTTCATCAAAAACTACCTTGACCAAAAACTTTAACCTGAAGCCAAAAACTTTAACCTGAAATTTGCACTATCATTTTCTATGTTCAGTGAACCGTAAAATTGGGGTCAAAACTCTAATTTGGCATTTAAATTAGAAAGATCATATCATAGGGCACATGTATACTAAGTTTCAAGTTGATTGGACTTCAACTTCATCAAAAACTACCTTGACCAAAAACTTTAACCTGAAGCCAAAAACTTTAACCTGAAATTTGCACTATCATTTTCTATGTTCAGTGAACCGTAAAATTGGGGTCAAAACTCTAATTTGGCATTTAAATTAGAAAGATCATATCATAGGGCACATGTATACTAAGTTTCAAGTTGATTGGACTTCAACTTCATCAAAAACTACCTTGACCAAAAACTTTAACCTGAAGCCAAAAACTTTAACCTGAAATTTGCACTATCATTTTCTATCAGTGAACCGTAAAATTGGGGTCAAAACTCTAATTTGGCATTTAAATTAGAAAGATCATATCATAAGGAACATGTGTACTAAGTTTCAAGTTGATTGGACTTCAACTTCATCAAAAACTACCTCGACCAAAAACTTTAACCTGACATGGGACAGACGGACGAACGGACGAACGAACAGACGAACGAACAGACGAACGAACAGACGGACGAACGGACGCACAGACCAGAAAACATAATGCCCCTACTACTATCGTAGACGGGGCATAAAAATGTCTAGTTTGCCAAGTACTAACAGTAATAATTACCAGCAGTCCAATTACGCAAAGAAAACGGAGAGTAATAACAATAGGTGTTATAATTGCAATGGTATTGGTCATTATAGCCGTAATTGTCCATCAAAACAAGATAAATGGGATTCAAAGAGAAATGGCCATTATGGAAACAACCAACAAAGAGATGCATATGCACCAGTCAAAACACCTTTCGATCCTTTAAACTAGAAAGGGCTGTGCCTGTAGGCCAAGCCATAGGGTATCGGGACTGTTCGCCCTAATAACATGTTCGCCCTAGGTCCGTTCGCTTTGAGTTCGTTCGCCCATAGAGTCCGTTCGCCCTTCTATAAAAATATTAATATTCAGGGCATTGAAGTTGAATAAACTTATTCAGATATTTCTATGGTATATATATCATGTATATTCTTGAAATTTATGGAAACATTGAAATATTTAAAAGTAATTATGGCTTGTTTAGGATCAATAATTGTTCAATGACAAAATAATTCGGATCACTGATTATTGTGATACTTGTCTTTTGATGGATTAATAATAAAAAAAAAACGTTTTGTTTAGATAGAATATTCACCTTGAAATCAATAAAAACAATGATGTACAAACTGTAAATTATGAAACGGACTTACAAGTTCATTTATTTATACTCTAAGACTAGTCATACTGTATACATTCGTGATTGACTGAATACACTTATTTTGTTAACAAATATCAATAAAGATAAATACATTGTATTCCAGTATTCTACTCTGCAAATCAAAGGGAAAATGATAAATTGATTGCTGCAATATAAATATTCTGTCAATTTTTCAACAAACTTTAACATATTTTGTTCAAATACTTTAAAAAAATGCGACTAGACAACAATTAGAAAAAAAATAAATATCAGGGCGAATGGACCCTGAGCGAACAGGTATCAGGGCAAACAGGTACTAGGGCGAACATGAATCAGGGCGAACGGACCCGGATTCAAGCCATAGCCCCAAAGAGTAATGAAGAAATTATGGAGAAAAGACAACAATCTATTCCAAAGAAGGAAATTGAATGTTTAAAAGGAAAATTTGTAACCTCAGAGAAAAACTCTTCTGAGAAACATCAAACTACTGAAGGTTTAGGCCCTTCAAGCAGTGATGTTAAAATTATCAGTAAGAAATCAGACCAATGTAGCAAGAATGAACATATTGAAAAACCAGTTTTGTGCAGAGTTGATGCTGTGAATCAGTATAGAGATGATATTATTAAGAAAACTAGTGCTTTAACTTCCGGAATTTTACAAGAGAAACACTTTGAAGACAACGAATCTTCTGATGATAGTGTTGATGGAGAAAATAGTGTATGTATTAACAGAGTTGAATCAGCAGTTATTCAAACGTCTGTTAGAATAAATGATTATGAGTTAAAAGCGGTAATTGACACAGGTGCTGAGGTCACTGTGCTCAGTGAAAAGGTTTATAGGAACCTTGCAAAAGAACATCATCTTGAGTTGAAGACAGCAACACGTGGATTGTTAGTAGCTGAAGAGGGGAAAAAGATGTCAGCAACTGGTATTACAGAGATAGAAATGAGTTTAGGACCACTGCGTTTTACTTGGCCAGTATACGTAGCTCCTTTAAATGACGATTTGCTTCTTGGTTGTGATATTATTGATGAAATGGACATCACGGTAAATACAAAACGTGGAATTCAAATTAAGGACATTTGGTATCCATGTATAGTAAAGAGAAGAGAAAGTAACAGACTGTTGAAGTACCACAGTGGACAAAGGGCGGATGCGCACCAGCAAGGTGGATCTTTGAAAGAAGAGGGGAACAGTTATCAAAGAAGTGATAAAGGCAGAGCCAGAGGTGGTAATGGACATTACAACAGAGGCAGTGATAGACAATGCAATCAATGGAATAACCAAGGCAATTATAGTGGACGGTATAACAGAGGTAATGACAGACAAGTTAATCAGGCGAAAAACCGAGACAACTATAGACAAGAAAACAGACAACATAACCAAGAAGAAAGACCACAAAGAACTGAATTTGACCAAACTCCAAACAACCAGAAACCAAATGTAAAACACCAGGACGATATTACAGAGGCACAAAGTTATATCAATTCCAATGACAGGGCAAGACCTAAAGACAATAACCATGATGATCATATGAGAGATTCTAGCTCAGACAGGCAAGATAGATTGAGACCAAAAGACAAAAAGGATCATACCTGGGATCCAAGTCCAGATAAAAGCCTTCCTAAACACTGCATACAGTATACAGTCGATTCCACTTAATTGCATACCGCTTAATAGCATAATTCGGTTAATTGCATACTTTTCTCCTGCACAAAACCATTTCCCATTCATCTAATGTTAAATTGTACGGTTATATGCATAGCCCCACAAGTGGCATTTCGGTTAATTGCATAGAAAATAATTGCCAGCTAGATATGCTTAGAACTTTAAAACTAACGAGATTTTTGACCGGAAACAGCAATTTGTAAGTATATTTTTCTTGAATGCATCATAATTTTTGATATTATTTCACATTTACTTAGTGTTATTTGAATAAAGTTTTAAAACAGTTTCTTTCGTGTTTATATGATTATAAAAAAGCCTCGATGTGTACACAGGTAGTTTCCCATATTCTATTTTAAGCCTCGAGGTCATAAAAATGTCTATCAGCTGATTGTTGTAAAAACACAACCATTCTATGATCTTCTATCTCAAAAGGTGTTAGTTATTGATTGCATTTCAAACATTGTTCATAGATTACATTTTGGGTATATTTTTAAAACATTAACGCCTGCTAATTATCGATCATTATCCAATTTGCAATCTCGTAATTTGGCTAGGGGTGATCTACATTTATGTTAAATATTACAGGGCATTTATATATGGTTGAAGAATTTCATACATCAATCTTTCATTTTTAATATTTTTTTAAAAGAACATTAACTTAATATTATTATATTTTCTTTCTTTCAACACTCTTGTCCAGCAAATAACCTGTGTAGGGCCCCATTACCTGCTGCTTTGCATATATAAAAAACTAACGAGGTTAAAGTAACAGTGTTACATCACTGTGCAATCAGTAAATACTGCATATTAAAGGCAGTTCATTACACATTTCATTGTATCAAATGATTATAAACTGTGTAGCATTGTTCAACAGTTTGTTTTAATCAAAGCGTAACAATATAATTTGTACATCCGGGTCATAGAAACAAAACAGTTTTCTTTCGTGTTTATATCTATTTTTAGAACAATTTTATTTTCGTATCTCAGGTAAAGGAAAAGTCGGTACATAAATAAACTAAAACTAAATGTGTTCATAAACTTTATTGAAAGAATAAACAATGAAATAAAATGCATGACACTAGACAAATAACTTTTATTAGAATAAATCATCATTCATGTTGTAAGTGGATTATGGACGTTCATCTTTCTTCAGGATTTCCTTTACTGATCTGCACTATCGATGTTATTTGTCTCCGTATTTTGGCATTTCGGATATAAGCATAAACCGCTTTATTGCATAATTTCATCTGACAAATAGGCTATGCAAATAACCGGAATGTACTGTACTATTGGTTCTTTTACTGATGCTGCATCAAAAGACCAGTCAAATGAAGTACAAAGTACAACCGTCGAAGGTCCCCAAGGAATTGATATGGACCAACAAGTTCTTGATAATCAAACTATGGAATGGGATGCACAACAAGACCAAGGTCAATTTTTGTACTATACAAACCAACGTGAACAAGATTACAGACCTCAACACTACAACAGAGGAAAAGGTCAACAACGACAAGGATTTGATGAAAAATTGGACAACTCTCTGGGTCAAGTGAGAGATCCGAAGCATCATAGGTACAACAAAAGACAGTATGACTATCACAATCAAGACAGAGGTCAACAGCATCAGAGTAATGATGATAGAAGAGATATTTATGACAGAGGTCAACGATATCAAGGTTTTTCTAACAACAATGATAGTTACCAGCTGCAAGATCAAGGATACAATAGAAGAGACAGGAGACAGCAAAGATCATGGGGAGAAAAGTCAGACATCCATCTATCAAAGGCACTATCATTTATTTTAAGACATAATGCAGAAAGACAGGGATATAAAATGATGCCAGGAGGTTTTCTTTATGTTGATGAAATTTTAAAAAGGCAAAGCAATCTACGGGATTATAACCATGAAGATGTAAAACCAATTGTGGAAACAAACGGCAAGAAGAGATTTTATATGGAGCTAGATAAGGAAACTGGAAAAATGAAAATCAGAGCAAACCAAGGACATAGTATTGACGTAGAGGATCTTGAATTAAAACCATTATTAAATGCCAAGGAAGTTTCTATGATTATCCATGGAACCTCCTATAATTCTTGGGAGAAGATAAAACACACAGGTTTAAGTAGAATGGGAAGAAACCATATCCACTTCGCGGCAGGAGAACTAGGAGAAAATGGAGTCATCAGTGGCATGAGACAATCCTGTGAAGTAATGATATTTATAAATCTAGAGACAGCTTTAGCAGATGGGTTCAAGTTTTTCCGTTCAGCAAATAATGTAATACTTTGTGCTGGAAATGAAGATGGAGTTATTCCACCTACATACTTTGTAAAGGTCCTTGCCATGAAGAGACAGCCAGAAGAGGAAATAATCCAACCATCGCCACAGAAGAAAAGAAGACTGGGAAAAGAAAATAGGAAGATACAAAGTGTGGTGTTCTTTCCGTACAAGTCACCTGTTGATAAACTGTATAAATAAATTTGACAATGTTTGAACAATATATATTTATATGTTGATGATTTATTGCTTTATGATTTAAATGTGTTGATATTGCTATGTTTTAATTGTTATGAATATGCATTTACATAAGAGGTGATTTTTGAAATTTAGAAATTATGCATATTGTTTATTTTTCATGTCGTTATTATTGATGTTTTTTTTTACTGTAAACAAGGTACATATAGGTAATGTTTTAATTTCGAGGGCGAAATGATTTTTTGAAAAGGGGGGGCAGTGTTGTGAAAGTACAATTTACACGACGTAACGTCATATTTATTCCCGTACTTTCACTTTCCCATTGTTGACGTCAACTTCCGCCGAGCAATTGTTTATATGGTTTTGAAGAGCGAAGTTGATATACACCTCGAACGAAGAATAAGAAGATTGATATTTGACTTGATATATATTTTATAAAAGGTAAACAGCATACATTTTACACATTTTACACACTGTATTATTTTACTGATCTCCGCATCAGGTTCTAAATATATACTTTGCCCTATTTATAGATTGTAGTTTCCCCTGTTAAATATAGCGCGATCGGCAATTCAAACACGTTAACGTTGGTTGTTCATTTGTTATTATTCATTCGCGTATTCCTGTGTGAATAAACTGTGTTGTATATTTATTGTGTATTATAATAAAGTATTGTATTTTTACATGTTGTTTGCATATAAACGTAACTGCCGTATAAAGTTGTGGTAATTGTTTAATGAGACAAATACTTGTTGTGAAGCCCATGTATGATTTTACCCGCTCGGACCCGTTTGTATTATAAATAGTAAGTTCACAACACATATCAATTGAGACACATATACTCCATATGCTGGTGCCGCTGGGATGTTGCTACACAGAAATGGAATGTTTACTATAGGAAAATTAAAATCATCACATTTGTCATAAATTTGGTATTCAACCTACCATCAGTAGTCATTTCGAGAAAAAGGTCTAAATATGAAGCAGACTTATCTGTGTCTGTAGTATCTTTAATTTCAAGTTCACATGGATATATTAAATGTAAGTGATCACTGACTCTATTATTATTAAGAGACAGTACATCATCAATATACCGAAATTGATACCACAAAAATAAATGAATCCACAGTACTCCAAAATGTACTTCATATGTGGAAGACACAAGAACACCAGATAATGCTAATTGTTGCCCAATAACTTCATCCTCGAATAAAAATCTAAAAAACAAATCTATAAACATAATATGTTCTAGGTATCAGTGGAAGGATAAAATTCTGACAAAAAGTTTAGGTTTTAACAATTGTGGTGTTGCTGTTCATTCAATAATTTTAGTGATCAAAAAGATAATATTGCTGATTATATATATCTTCTGTCAGTTTAGAGCATCACTATGATCACATTCACTGTATATACTGTCATCTTAACATCTACATTTACCATCACATTTCCTATATCCGTTTCCCGTATATCCTTTACTACACTGGCATTGATATTTTAAACACTCTGTGTGTTCAGCACATGTCTTGTTTCCACAAAACTTCTTCACTGTAAAAAACATATTGCATATTTTGTGTTACTTATCTCTTTAAACTAAACAGAACTTTTTTTTTTTAAATCTACAATTGATGATTGCAACTTTTAACAGCAGTACTGCTCATTCTATACTTTTAAAAACAAAACAAAAAAAATAGTACTTGAAAAAAAGTTTAAATTCAAAATGGAAAAAGTTAGGCTAAATTTCATGGATGATTCAGAGAATAAACATCATGAAAAAACTTGTCATTCTAATAAAAAAAAAATTAACTGAAGGTTGTTATTGGTTGTATGATTCAAACTTGAATAATATCTCATTAAAACACTATTTTGAGGTACATGTTCTTTTATTTTTGAGAAAATTGTATTGAATGAACAATTGTTAATTCAATCAATTTGATATGTTGGCTCTTTCCTTAGTCTTAAAATAGTCCTGAAAATGCATGAAACATTTGCCACTAGATGTTAAGCATCCAACAATCAATCAATCAATCCTTATTCTGTGTTAAGTATTGATCTGACAATAAATTGTAGCCACTTAAAAAAGCTTAGTTTTTACCGCAAATTTTCTATAATCATACTGGTCATAAAAATCATCTATCACCTGATGTAATACAATATATAGAAAGTGCTGACTGAGTGATTACTAAAGATAATCATATAATATATAACTTACATTCACATAGCACATAAGCATTTCCATGGTAACCTGGTTGACATGTACAACATCCATCTATACACAATCCATACTTAGCACAGATTTTACCACTGCAAAGGGCTAGAAATGAAATCAATTAATAAAAAAAAACATATCATACAAGTTTTAATGAGGAAATAGTGAAACTAAATGTATAACTATAACTTTACCAGATATTTTTTTGTCTAGCAAATTTAGTCAAATAATACATTGGTTTATACATTTAAATTTAATACACTGTAAACCCCTCCCCCCAAAAAATATTAATAAACTAGAGGCTCTAAAGAGCCTGTGTCGCTCACCTTGGTCTATGTGAATATTAAACAAAGGAAGCAGATGGATTCATGACAAAATTGTGTTTTGGTGATGGTGATGTGTTTGTACGTCTTACTTTACTGAACATCCTTGCTGCTTACAGTTATTTCTATCTATAATAAACTTGGCCCAGTAGTTTCAGTGGAAAATGTTAGTAAAAAGTTACAAATTTTATAAAAATTGTTAAAAATTGACTATAAATAATATCCTTATAAAATAACTCCTTAGGGGGTCAACTGACCATTTCAGTCATGTTCAGACCTGCCAACTTTTGAAAATCTCCATGGGGGATTTAGTGCGCGACCAGATTTTTCAGGGACAATTTTTGCGGCGTTTCTGTGTGCACATGTTTTTTCCTCTTAAAATAGTCTCAAGTCTCTTCTTTTTTCTTTTGGTATACTGTTGATGATCTTATAAGCCTTGATTTCTTCTATTTGCATGATTCTTGTACTTATTTTAAAATTGACAAAATAACTTAAGAATTGAGAAAAATTGCTTTAAAAAATAACATTTGAGTTATCTTTCTTTGTGTTCAAAGGTGCTCTTACCGGCGGAGGTTTATTCACAGTAGAAGAATACAAAATGGCGTCGATTTTAAATCAACAGACACATGTCTGATTTCAAAAATTAAATGGATTTCAAGATAAACGATGTTTTTTTAAGAGTTCATTACAGTTCTCATCTTTAAATGTATAACTATTTCATTATGGAACTACGGCAAACGTTGCAAATAGTGCTGGTATGATAAATTCATTATTGATTAAAAATGAAAGGCCAACTGACATAATTCTGTTTACAAATAATAATATTAATTAATTAATTTTGAGGATTGTTATGACCTATCAGGTATTCCAATTACTTGCAACAACAAATTATGACACCTGTTGTGACCGTTGATTAGCTTAGGATTGTGAACTTGTCATAATATGTCCCCAGGTAAAATTATTGATTTTTAAAAATTGATCAGAAAAACTTCAAAATTGGTAAACAAATAATTTTTTCGGGTATATTTTGTGAAAATCGGGATTTTGACTTGTTTTACGATCCCGATATCGGGATTCGGGTTGAGGGATGAAAATCGGGATGATACCGCGAAAATCGGGATAGTTGGCAGGTCTGCATGTTGACTTATTTGTAAATCTTACTTTGCTGTACATTATTGCTGTTTAAAGTTTATCTCTATCAAATAATAATATTCAAGATAATAACCCAAAACAGTAAAATTTCCTTAAAATTACCAATTTAGGAGCAGCAACCCAACAACAGGTTGTCCGATTCATCTGAAAATTTCAGGGCAGATAGATTTTGACCTGATAAACAATTTTATCCCTATCAGATTTGCTCTAAATGCTTTGGTTTTTGAGATATAAGCCAAAAACTGCATTTTACCCCTATGTTCTATTTTTAGCCATGGTGGCCATCTTGGTTGGATGGCCAGGTCACCGGACACATATTTTAAACTAAATACCCCAAAAATGTTTTTGGCCAAGTTTGGATTAATTTGGCCCAGTAGTTTCAGAGGAGAAGATTTTTGTAAAAGATTACTAAGATTTACGAAAAATGGTTAAAAATTGACTATAAAGGGCAATAACTCCTAAAGGGGTCAACTGACCATTTCGGTCATGTTGACTTATTTGTAAATCTAACTTTGCTGAACATTATTGCTGTTAATAGTTTATCTCTATCTATAATAATATTCAAGATAATAACCCAAAACAGTAAAATTTCCGTAAAATTACCAATTTAGGAGCAGCAACCCAACGATGGATTGTCCGATTCATCTGAAAATTTCAGGGCAGATAGATTTTGACCTGATAAACAATTTACCCTGTTAGATTTGCTCTAAATGCTTTAGTTTTTGAGTTATAAGCCAAAAACTGCATTTTACCCCTATGTTCTATTTTTAGCCATGGCGGCCATCTTGGTTGGATGGCCGGGTCACCTGACACATTTTTAAAACTAAATACCCCAAAAATGTTTTTGGCCAAGTTTGGATTAATTTGGCCCAGTAGTTTCAGAGGAGAAGATTTTTGTAAAAGATTACTAAGATTTACGAAAAATGGTAAAAAATTGACTATAAAGGGCAATAACTCCTAAAGGGGTCAACTGACCATTTCGGTCATGTTGACTTATTTGTAAATCTTACTTCGCTGAACATTATTGCTGTTTACAGTTTATCTCTATCTATAACAATATTCAAGATAACCAAAAACAGTATTATTACCTTAAAATTACTAATTCAGGGGCAGCAACCTATCAACGGGTTGTCCTATTCATCTGAAAATTTCAAGGCAGATAGATCTTGACCTGATAAACAATTTTACCCCCATGTCAGATTTGCTCTAAATGCTTTGGTTTTTGAGTTATAAGCCAAAAACTGCATTTTACCCCTATGTTCTATTTTTAGCCATGGCGGCCATCTTGGTTGGTTGGCCGGGTCACGCCACATAATTTTTAAACTAGATACCCCAATGATGATTGTGGCCAAGTTTAGTTTAATTTGGCCTTGTAGTTTCAGAGGAGAAGATTTTTGTAAAAGTTAACGACGACGAAGCTGGACTTGGGACGCCAAGTGATGAGAAAAGCTCACTTGGCCCTTTGGGCCAGGTGAGCTAAAAACTTAACCTTTTAAATCATTGTTTTGGTTTATGACTTATTCCTACTTTAGAACTTCATGACCTTGATCTAAAGCCATGGCCTTCAAAGTAGAATCAACCTGACTGAGCAAAAAACTCATAAACAGTTCTTTTCTTAATATGAGAGGTTAAAAAAAACCTCATATATACAGTTCTTTACTCAATATGAGAGGTTAAAGGGTTATTTTCCTGCAAAGTGTTTTTACTTTTTTATTTGACGTTCAGTCGTACAAGACATGTGCTTCTTTAAATATGTTCTGCTTATCTAATTTTATGTGCATCATAATTTTCTTATGCTTATTTTGCATTCTCAAATAAAATTCAAACACTTGGAAGGGATCGTCATGAAAAAAACAGGATTCAACTTTGTTTCTTGATAAAGCGGAAAGGCCTTTGATAATGTTGGAAGTGAAGACGATCATTATATACTTTTTTAATAGCTGTTAACCATTTATATCATAAATGTGTAAACTAAAAAGGGAATATTAACTAAAACAGAAAAATAATATATACATGTAAAAGAAGACAGTCATAAAAGGTTCACATCAAAGTCTTTATTTTTCATTGCAACGTTCATGACAGAAATTATTTTATGTTCAACATGACATTATGTCTAATTTCACATTTTTTTTCGTGCAAGCACCCGTTTACCACTCTCCTCAATATGAGAGGTAAAAAAAAAAACTCTAGATGTAACTGATTTTTCTAGTTCAATGAAGAAAATTGTGATTTTAAATATGTTCAATGTCTCCTTAAAAATACAACTTGTGTCAAACACAAAGAAAGCATAGTTTAGTCTCATCATCAGGTGTATTTATTTAATGGCAACTAATTAGCAACTGAAGTGTTTTTTAAAGGTAATTTGGTATAGTTAGCTTTCTCTACTAAAGCACAAAACTATATTTCTGTGACCTGAGATATTATATAGTGAATTACTATGTTAAATGATTATAAACTATTACTTTTTATTCTAACCAAAGGTAAAAACAAAAAAATTAAAAACAAAAAACATCAATTAATAGATAAGATATACATACGTTCACAGTAAGTATATCCATTGCCATGGAAACGTTCTTTACACTGACATTTAAAGTCTATACAATCAGCATTGGCAGCACAGGTCTTACCATCACAGAATCTATCATCTGAAAATCAGCATATAAAGGGTAGTTCAAAAATTACAAATAACTATCATATAACATGATGTGATAAACAATGAATTTATTCCCATTGTAAATAACAAATTTTACTAAACAGAACTTCTTAAGCCTATTGTTCTCAATAGATTGATACACAAACAAGGAAATTATTACCTTATATGGTTATCATGGTTAAACTTTAACAATGTTATTCAAGTGTAAAGTCACATTGCGATAAGACGTGTCACGGTACTTGTCTATCCCAAATTCATGTATTTGGTTTTGATGTTATATATATATGTTATATTTGTTATTCTCGTGGGATTTTGTCTATGTTTGTTACATTTTAGTGTTATGTCGTTGTTCTCTTATATTTAATGCGTTTCCCTCGGTTTTAGTTTGTTACCCCGATTTTGTTTTTTGTCCATGGATTTATGAGTTTTGAACAGCGGTATACTACTGTTGCCTTTATTTATTATTAAAACCATTTAACAGAAAGTTTTCTATTCTTGTGAACTCATTATCAGAAGCATCCTAGCAGAGAATCTGCAAAATATCTTAAAAGAGTTAAATTTCTGAAAGGTTGAAGGGAACGCAAAATTTTGCAATAAGTTTTCTACTTGTATACAAACCTTCACATCTATTTATTCCATCCCCATGGTAACCAGTATTACATGTACATTGACCTCTGTAGCAGAATGCTTTGTCATGACATTTCTTGCCGTTACACAGTTCTGTTGAAATAAAATTTAAAAAAGTGTATTCTTCTGTAAAAATTATGTTAGTAGAATTATTCAAAGGTATAACTTATATATATATATATATATGCATGTTTTATGCAAGTTATGAACATATTGAATGGTTTACTTTTACAAATTGTGACTTGGATGGAGAGTTGTCTGATTAGCACTCATACCACATCTTCTTTATATATCAATATACCTGATCAATCATCCTGTAACTTATGTCATAATGTATAAATCATTGTTTTACTAATTCAATAAAAATTTAAAAAAAAATAAAAATGGTGTGAATGTCATGAGACAACAGTCCGTCAAAACACCAAAGTAATTGGTCAAATTTTCCAAACTCCTACATAATTAAGTTTTCATGGTCTCTTCAAATATCAGATGAATTCATTTTGTCTGAGGCAAAAGAAAGAATCATGAAAGTTACCATACATTCTTTTACTAAAAATACAGCAATAAATCTCAAACAAGATGTTAAATCTTTGTAGGTTTTATTTTTCATACATCAATTTGGGTACATTTAGTTCCATTGATTAAAATACTTTATATTACCATCACATCTGTGAAATCCATCGCCAGTGTAGCCATTCATACAGACACATGTAAAGTTGTCACATCGAGCATTGGGGGCACAAATTTTCCCTCCACATATACCGTCAGCTATAATAATAGACAACAACCTATATGTAAAATCTTCACATTAGAGACACAAATTTCCCTTTTATGTATAGATAGCTGTAATAAAAATGTATGTAAAGTTGTCATATCATTAATTTCAAATATTTTCAATACACATATATACCATTAGGTGTAATGATTAACAAACATATTCAGTGCCAACATTACTGGCAAATAGTATCTTTCTATATTAGCCATCACTTGAGTGTATTCACCGCAACTTAAAAATCAACAATTTTACATAACTTCTTATAAATATAAAAGTTTATAATATTTCAAGATAATAAATATAAAATAGAAATACTGACCTTCACATTTATATGTTCCATCTCCATGGTAACCAGTAACACATTCACAACGATTCCTGACACAAGTTGAATGTTCTACACATCGATGATTTCCACAAAGAGCTGAAATTTACAAAATTTCCTGCTAATTCAAACCAGAAAATTTCTAGCAATATAAAGGTAAAACCATTTTGAAAAAATTCAGATGTAGTTTTCGGGTTTTGTAGTCTCATTCTTTTAAAGTAATATTTCTCTGCTTAAAAATGTTAAATGTCTTGAGTTTCAACAAAGATCTCACTATATACACTAAAATGTGCCCAATATTTCCTGCTAAAGGTTGATGGTTCTCTTCCTTCAACAAAACAAAACCCTGTATGTTACAAATCAGGTATTAGTGCTGAAAGTGACATTAAACACAAACAATCTATTACGGTAATTCATCAGACGTCTACTTTGATTGAAAGCATAGCAACCTTCAATAGTTTAGCACAAGTACTCAATTTTATGAACTAGAAATTTACAACCAAAATATGACATTTATATATTTGGATATATTTTGAATCAATTTTTAGATGTGTTTTTCACATTTAACTTGTCTAACTTATGAAGTTCTAACGTAAAAATAAGTTAGTCTTACCTACACAGTTTTTATAACCATCTCCAGTATAACCATATCTACAGTGACATTTAAAATCCATACATTCTGCGTTGAAATGACAAGTATGTCCTCCACACTGAGTCAAGGCTAAAAAATAAAAATAAAAACTCAATATTTGCAAGCTTGAATATCATGAATGGGTTTCTATTGCAACTGTACAAACACTTACCATTTATTTTATAAAAAAAAAATTCTATACCGCGGAATCATTTATTTTCATAGGTACTATTTTTCGTGGAATAAGAAAAGTTATATTTTCGTGGATATTTAATATTGTGGTTTTGCCAAAGACTACATACAAGCTTATTTAAAAAAATAGTAAAAGTTGAAAATTTCAATTTGCGGTTTACATTTCATAAAAAAATCTACGAAATAGGTATCCCATTAATAATACGGAATCCACTGTAGTTAAAAATATCATAGAATAAAACAATACTTAGAATACTGAGAAATATATAACATCGGTTTCATACAATTCTTTGAATTATGATTATTCCTATTGGACTTAAGATGCTTTTTTTCACAAGAATGAAGATACGGTTTTTAAATTATGGATGTAAATCAAATTATTTGAAATATTGTTGTCAACTTCTTCATTAACCAAATCAAACAAAGAGCAATTAATGAAATGATCTTTCTATCATATTATTGCTGATAATTTGTTTAAACTATAATATAATTATCTCAATTTAAGAAAAAAAACTTACGTTCACAAAGTATGAATCCATTTCCATGGTAACCACCGATACATTGACAAGTTTCATTACGACAGACAGAAAATGGCATGCAAGGTTTACCTCCACACAGTGCTGTAAAATATTAAAGAAGTTCGAAAATTTAACATAGAATTACACAGTGCAAATGCAATTATCAGTGCATGCAATGGTCTTAAAGAATTTTCATTTGAAGACTTCTATAAATTTTTCTTTAATATCATTTGTAACTCACACACTTACCCTCACATTTACTGTAACCATCACCATAGTAACCATGTTTACATCCACATTTGTAATTTACACATTCTGAATGTTCTGCACATCTCTCTCCATTACATATCCCCAACACTGAAAAAATATAAAAATTAAGATGTCCCTCTTACCTCAAATAATTTATTATACAGGTCAATGAACTCCAAGGTCAAGGTTATATATTTTAAGAATATATACTCATTTAGTAATTGTAAACTTTTACAAAAAATGGTACATTGATAACATTTTTGGAAAAGTAGAAAAAATAACTTACATTCACATTTATAGTATCCATCTCCATGGTAACCTTGTTTACACAGACATTTACCATCCACACAGTTGGCATTGTGTACACACTTCCTGTTATTGCAGTATGCTATTAAAAAAAAAAATTTGCATAAAATGTAGATGTTTCATATCAATTTACAATGCCTTAATATTGGTATAGAATAAGACATGTTCAAATTATTTCTGAAACACTTAAATAAAGATATAAGTCAGTTATTAATGCACATTATTATAGCATACCTGTCAACTGACCCGGATTCTGCGGGTGTGACCCGAGATTTTCACAATTCTGAGGGATCACCCGGATCACCCGCCGGGTCATTGAAATAACCCGGAAATTCCGAAAATGACCCGATTTCACCCGTATTTCTTAGCCTTGAGATTGATTTTCATGACACAAGTAATATTCCTTTGAAATACCGGCAAATTCGTAATTCTTCCATGAACATGCAGTTCATCTAGCTATGTAAACTGTCAAATTAAGTGACCCATTAAGTGCATGGCTTCACTTGACAGCTTTGGTGTCAAACACACTGTTGATTAACACCAATTACCTTAGCTTTAGGTCGTAAATAAATTGCCCTGTTGTTTTACAAAGATATTTCAACTAAGAGTTACTTCCCCTTATTTGTCAACATTCAAAATTATTCCTTATATTTACGTTTTATGGGTGAAAAAGATTAAATCATAATAATATAAAATTCAAATACATATTGAAAAATAACTTTTCATTATTTTTATACCTTTATACAATTTTTAAAAAAAAGTTGAAAATTATTTTTTACATTTATACTTCCTTTAACTGTATTACTATATTTTATCATAGTCTAATTTCCTTGCCAATTGGAGAGATGAAAGTTCATTCAAGTAATACCTCTACATGGTGTGTTTAAAGGCTAGTACACTCATAAAATTACATTTGAAAAATAAATTTTAGATGATGACAAAAGTAAAGGACATAAGACTGTGATACACAAGTTAATAAAAATCTTTAAAAGTGTAATGAAATAATAATAAATAAAATTTAAAATGACTTAACCAAGTGAACATGCATTGATGTTTTGGTATCTTTGATATACATTAGAAGAAAATGTACCATAAATACTGAAATTCAGCTCGAAAAAGTTCGTACGCGTTATGACCTGAGATTTGATTCTTCAATGCAGGTCATGACCTGCATTTTCATCGTCACAGGTTGACAGGTATGTTATAGGTATTGAATATATTTAATCATTTCAAATTTTCTAATCATGAATGCTTTCTTCTGAATAATTCTAATACAATAAATGTGTACAAACAAGTTTACATTTAGTTTAAAAATGAATAGATGAAATATTATGTTGGAGTGGCAAATTGAATTCTATTTAGGAAGACTTGGTGGTTTTTTTTTTCTATCCTATTATGTGATGATATTGAAGCCTGTTTGTTCTAGTCCAACAGAATGAAAATGATTTTTTTTAAAGTTACTTCACAAAGTAACTGTCCATAAGGCCTTTTTTTTTTAATTAGTTGGTTTACGGACAACTAGTGTCAAAGGTTAGGGTCGGAGGAGGTAAAAAAAATAAAAATAAAATAGCAATCTTAGATTTTTTTTTGTTCACGTATAACTGTTCTGAAAAATTTGAGTTGGAGGAAAAAAAAAAAAAAAATGCTGTTCATTCATGACATTACAGGGGTTGAGGAGGAGAAATAGTTTAGCTCTTATCTTGATATGCTTTGCATTTGATAAAAGTGCTCTCAGTACGTTGACCATCAAAGTTAATATTCAACTGAAAGTAGATGAAGCCGTCAGACTCCATGGTCCTCCCTCGTTGGGTTTTTGAATTCGTCTGCGTCATTTCGAAGCTTTTCAAAATACGCCGTTCACTACAAACGCTTTATTGACACAGACAAAACGTTTTGGAACGCCTCGGATTTTTTTATTCACAGCACTCGAAAAATCGGGTCGGCGGAATAAAAAACAACACGAAATCAAAATTTTAATTTTATTTCACTTTTAAACAAAATCGGGTCGGCGGATCCGTAAACCAACTAATTAAAAAAAAAAGGCCTAACATAACATGTCATCTTCCCTGAACACATTAATCTATTCCTAGTCAACCAGTCATTGAACTTACTCCTATATATGACATGGAGACGCAGCAAATACCAATTTTCAAGTCATTGGTTGGACACTACTGTGGATCTTTACAGGAACTCTTTTACTTGAGGTGAGCATGCTACCAGACGGATGTGGATAAATTGAATCACAACAGTAAAAACAAGCTCTAATTTATATCTTCATACTCACGTAAACACATATCATTTCCTATTCCATAGAAACCCTTCTTACAAACGCAATGGTAGTTCAGACATTCTGCATTCTTACAACAAACTTTTCCTCCACAAGTTCCAACATCTGAAATTTGATCATAAGGAATGACATATTATTTTGTAGGCGTCCACATTATTTTCATTTTTAAATCAATCTCTTTGCAATGCACACAAAGAAAAACTGTAAAAATTGAGCCGGTATATATGTTAGGGTTGTTCCAAAAATATGCTGGATTTATATGCTTAATTTTAATACATTGAAAGTTAGTCATTCCTTTTAACTAAAATAAGTAAAAACATACCTTCACATTTAACTTTTCCATCACCATGGTAACCTATTTCACATTTACACTCCTCCCCAATACAACTGGAATGTTCTTTACACTTGTGTCCACCACAATATGCTGTGTAAAAACAAAATCAAAAGAATGAACAGAAAAAACTTGTAGCTTAATGAACGTGACCAATAATTACTTACCAGGTAAATCAATGCCATTTGAACTCTTGTGGATAGTTATCTCATTGGCAATCATCTCTTCATTCTTGTTTTAATGGCCTACATATTTTTCATGTATTTTATGGCAAAAACAAGGTTTTTCATCATCAAAGTTCACAAAAATTTCAGTGGCATCTCTGATTCAATGTGCACAAACTTGTTAATTTTTCTTTTTCAGGTATCTTTACACATTTTTGTATGATTATTTTGGTAATAAAAATATCATTGAATTGTAGAATCAATATTTACTTGTTGAGAACCTAAAACTTTCAATCTTTCAAATAATGTTCTTACTATTTGCAGAATTGAAACATACCTGTACATGTGATGCCATCTCCATAGTAACCAAATTTACATTTACACTGGTAATCTTCACAGACAGCATACTGATGACAAACTCTACCTCCACATAAAGATAAAACTGAAAATATAAGTTGAATTAAACTTTATGTTACTGTTTGATTAAGGTTTCTGCTACATCACTTTTAATATTCAATTTTATTGATGTTTGCTGCATTAAAGTAGGGTATTTCAAACCAAAATTACAGCACCATGTATTTTGCAGTTTAAAGTGCAAAACATATCAGTTAAAAATTAGTGAGATAGCAATTTCACTGCTTTATTCAAACAAAATATAATTTAAATAGCAAGCATAATTAGTTATTCAAATATTGTTTACTTATACATATATTTAAAATTTAATATACCTTCACATTTTTTAAATCCATCACCATGGTAACCTGGACCACAAACACAATGTTCATGTGGACTACACACAGCATTAGCCACACATATTTTCCCATTACACAGTTCTATAAACGTAAAATAATGTCAGATAAAAACATTAAAATTTCAAGTTCATACTTATAATGTCTTTTCAAAAGAATGATTTTTTTTTTAAATATGATAGACTTTAGTGGATAGTTGTCTCATTGGTAGTCATACCACATTGCCTTATTTTCATTTAGCAGACAAAACAGATAGATGGACAAAAAGGACCAGAAAGCAAAAGGCACCTCTAATATTTTAGATGGGGCATAAAAATATGAATAGATACAGCTTTAACATACTAGAAATAGAATGTCAGAACCTAATTTAGTATTTGTATTTCAACTTTTTTCGATAGAAATAATGTATCTCTTATATCTCATTATGAAATCAATATTAAAAAAATCATAATTACTGCTACAAATATTATCAAATAAATTTTGTAACTTACTTGTGCAAGATTTATATCCATCACCACGGTAACCATGCCTACAATGGCACTTGTAGTTGTCACACACTGCATTGGCTGTGCATACTTTACCATCACACAGTCCTTCCTCTATAAAATAAAAATATACAAGAAATCTTTTTTTATCATTCATGACACCATTTTATTCAAGTATTTGAAAAGAAGTATGTTTTCAAGCAGTAATAATTTTTGCGGTCGTATAAAAAGTATAAGTATTGAACTACCAACTTTTTATTCTATGTTTATCTTTCTTAATCATCACCATTTTTCAAATTTATGACATTTATCATAACTTTCTACCATTTGATTTCTGACATCTCTCATGTTTCCAAATGTAGAGTCCATCAATACCTTTTGTAAATTTCCTTTTTAAACTGATTTATACAAGGTATCAATATTCACTTACGTTCACACTTCAGAAAAGGATTTCCATGGTAACCATTTTGACAGATACATTCATTTGCATCACAAAAAGCATACGCTGCACATTTTCTATTTTTACAAAGTTCTACAAACATAAAAATGCATATAATTATCTATAGATTATTTTATCGTTTCCTGAAAAAAACCTGAAAATAAAATTATTAGTAACTGCATTTGTACCAAATGGAGCATGTAATGTAGGTTGTTATTTCTAACTTTTCATGATCTGCTTTAAATCATTGAATCCTGTAAAGTGGTATGAATGTGGGAGTAACATCTTTTGTAATTATATTTTTTGAAATTGTTGTTTGATCCTACATTCTGTATGTGCCTGTTCCAAGCCAGGAGCCTGTAATTCAGTGGTTGTTCTTTGTTTCTGTGTTACATATTTGTTCTCAGTTCATTATTTTGTACATAAATAAGACTGTTAGTTTTCCTGTTCAATGTCTTTTACATTGATCATTTCAGGACCTTTTATAGCTGACGATGCAGTATGGGTTTAGCCCATTGTTGAAGGCTGTACAGTGACCTATAGTTGTTAATTTCTGTGTCATTTTGTCTCTTGTGAAGATTTGTCTCGTTGGCAATCCCACCACATCTTCTTTTTAAAAAGTATAACTAACAAGTGAAACTGCGAGCTACTGCCCACTGCTGATACCCCTGCCGCAAGTGGATAATATTAATAGTGTAAAAATATGCAAGTGTTCGGTAAACAGGAAGTTATAGAGTGATGACTCTGAAAACGCATCACACGGTATAGCTGACTTATATAAACCCTGAAACCAAATTTCAGAAATCCTTGTATTGTAGTTCCAGAGAAAATTTTGACGAAAATTTTCAAATTGGCTATGTTGGGTAAAATCATACAAGTCTTCGGTAAACAGGAAGTTGTCAAGTGATGAATCTCAAAACGCATCACACGGTATAGCTGACTTATATCACCCCTGAAACCAACTTTCAGAAAATTGTATTGTAGTTCCTGAGAAAAATGTGACGAAAATTTTCAACTTGGCTATCATGTGTAAAATCATACAAGTGTTCGGTAAACAGGAAGTTGGCGAGTGACGAATCTAAAAACGCATCACACAGTATAGCTGACTTATATCAAGCCTGAAACCAAATTTCAGAAATCCTTGTAGTGTAGTTTCTGAGAAAAATGTGATGAAAAATATTCATGGGACGGACGGACTGACTGACGGATTGATGGACTGATGGACTGATGGACTGACAGAAGGACAGACAGAGGTAAAACAGTATACCCCCCTTTTTTTCAAAGCGGGGGTATAAAAATCTTACTTTCACATTTTGAATATCCGCTACCTACATAGCCTGTGTCACATACACACTTGTAATCAAAACAGTGGGCGTTGGCTACACATGATTTCCCTCCACAAACACTTAATGCTGAAATGTAAACATACAAATGTAAATAATAAAGTCTGCATATTGAAATTGTGGTAAGAAAACATTGGAATACTCAAAGGGTTATTAATCAGAAGTCAGTTAAATGGCCCTGTTGTATATGTGCATTTGGATATTCTCAGGAGTATTAATATTGCCTAAAATATGACTCTTAAATTTCCAATAACTCCGAAAAATAAGTGCTGATATACAGAAAAACCTATTAGTTTAAACATATTTATTTATAGTGGATTAGGAAACAAGTTTTGCAACTTATATTGATCCCTTTCCACTTTGCGGGTGATAGTGCTGCCTTGTAGGGCATTAGCCTGCTCTTTTTCAAAATCTACAAGGGTTTCTTTAATGTGCAAGAGATATGGCTCTCTCTTAACACGGGTCAGCCCGTTATCGTCCCCTTCCGATGGACTATCATCGTTTCCTCGACACCATACTCGCAAATGGTGTCAAGTGAGAGCCGAAAATTCAGTTCCTGAAATTTTCATCCCAGACGGGAATAGAACCAGGAACCTTTGTGTTAGTAGTCCAATGCACTAACCACTACACCACGGCTCTTGAAAAACCTATTGGCAGACAAACACATAAAGGGACAGACAGAATGGCAAACTTTTACATGGAGCATCAGACAAACAGAAATAAACCAGTATACCTCCTCCTTTCATAGCATGGATATAGTTATTGCAAATCTCATATATAAAGTAAATAGTGATCTAAACTTACATTCACAAAGCTTTGTTCCACAACCATGGTAACCTGGTTTGCACAGACATCCCCCTACATCAGAACAAAATGCATTTTCCTTGCAGATTTTCCCATTGCATAATTCTACAAAACATTTTATATTTTATCAAAACAAAACAAAATTTCAAGTTCTTTTAATACAGCAACCCATTGGGAAATAAATTTTAAAATAGTCTTTTTGGTTTTCTTCTTTTAATGGTATTGTAAAGTAAGAGAGTGTTCTATGCATCACTACCCTAGGATAAGAAGACTTTGGCTCAGTATTTGACACTACATCTAGGAATATATGACTGTGGCTGTACTAAACTGTAAAACTAACTCTAGGAATTTCCAGTTCTCAATGGTCTTCAACTTCCTACTTTATTTGGCCTTTTTTAATTTTTTTTTAAATCAAGCATCACTCTGAGTCTTTTACAACAATAAAAACAAATAATTACTGAAATTATATTAGCTGATAAAAATTTTCCCCAATATCAAACATTCTCAACTTGAAAAATACAAATAAGGATATTTAATATTCATGGTTTTATTTTTAACAAAAAAAGACCACCCCCCTTCTCAAATACAAAGAATAACAAAAAAAACAACAAAGAACTAGAAAGATCACATCCTCAGCAAACCTAATTAAACCATATGCTATTTTTTTCACTATCATGGCATATACAAACTGTGTTCTGGACAAAAAATATTTTAAACGGGTATGATTTTGACTTCAATTTCAATTTTAAATAATCATGCTATACACTTTATTCTTGTTTTTAAATACTTACTTTGACATTGATTGTAACCATTGCCAAGGTAACCATGTAAGCATTGACACTGGTAGTCTATACAAGCAGCATTAGTTGTACATTTTTTACCTCCACACAATGACAATACTGTAAGAAAATAATACAAGAGTCGTAAAATAATCAAAGCTTTAGAAATACCTCCATTCTCAATTAAAAATGATATGAATTTTTTTAAATATTTTCTATTATTGTAAAAAAAATGTTAAATATAAGATAAAATTATTCTTTTGTTTTGACTTCATTTTAATGACGTTTCATAAATAAATTGCATTTCAGCATCGAATTTGCTAACGTATGAAAAATCTAAACAGATCATTTGTAGCTTTTTGAAACTTAAACTACATTCACAAAAAACTGACATCTGTGATCAGACATTTAAATCTATATGGTCATTTTGTTTATGTTTATATTTCTAACCTTCACATTTTTTTGTTCCATCTCCATGGTAACCCTCTTTACACATACACTGGCCATTCTGACATTCTGAATATTCCACACATCGTACATTGTTGCATAAAGCTAATGACAAAAATAAAATTCTTTCATACCTATTAGATTATTATAACATTTAAAAGACTTTTACAATTTGAAACTTTGAAATAGTTTGGTTTTTTTCTTTATTATTATTGCTTTTATACTGAATTGTACATTCATTTAATTTTCTTTATATGATAATCATTCATCTATAAAATATATCAACAAAAGTTATAGTTTAATCCTTCTTTAAATGACCTGAGTTTTGGTTTGTATCTTTCTGAAGATATTTGTTTTCTATAATTGCTTTTGATGTCATCAGTAAAGATAGGTTTTAACATGTTTAATATGACACAACTTGAGTGAGTTATTTCCCTTTGCCACCATATGATAGGGGAAAGGTTGATTTTCCTATTTTACTAATATAAATTTAATTTGAAACAAGATTGATAAAAGATCCTCATTAAACTGTAGTGATAAATCAAGCAAGGCTAAATATAATGAAGTCCAGAAGTTGGTGAAGGAATGTGTTCACTTAGACCTCTTACACAGCAACAAAAGGGAAGTAACTTGTGTTCAAATTGTATTAATGGAAAACTATCTATCGCAAATGGAGTAGATGATAGAATTGGCACCAAACATTTCAATAATTGCAACCTTTAAGCCTCAAAAATCTAAAACTATAACTTCTTACTTTCCTAACTAACTAAATACATAATCTTGTAGCATCAGGAGCCTCGTAATTCAGTGATTGTCGTTTGTTGCTGTTTTAAATATTTGTTTTTCGTTCATTTTTTTGTACATAGATTAGGCCTTTGGCTTTCTCGTTTGAATTGTTTTACATTTGTGATTTGAGGCCTTTTATAGCTGACTATGTAGTTTGAGCTTTGCTCATTGTTGAATGCCATACAGTGATCTATAGATGTTAATTTCTGTGTCATTTGGTCTCTTGTGAAGAGTTGTCTCATTGGCAATCATATCACATTTTTTTTATTTTTGAACTTTTTCACAAATATTTGCAAGAAAAATGCTAAGGCCAGGGTTTTTTAATTTGTTGGTTTACGGATTTTCTCCATGAAAAAGTCTGGTCGGTCAGTCGGAAAAAAAAAGAAAAAAAAATATCTCTCAAAACAGAAAAATATGCAAAAATTTTTTTTAACTTTCTAACAATATGTTTGGTTTGCTATTTTATCGTCCTTTCTTATATACTAGTTCGATGAAATATTATGGTCAGGTGCCATAAACATCGCATGTCATCGTCTAATAATTTTCTGTGATAAAAGGGGGGTTGTGTCCATGGACAAAGACGAAATTAAATCGTTATTTCACAATGAAGCATTACACAAATTTCAGGAAACTTGGTGATTAATGATCTTCAAAAAAGGAAAACTGATAAAGAAAAAAATGCAAAACTTCGTTCGAAAATAAGTTTCAACACACATGACATGTGGTACACAAAAACGTTATAGACTCATCCACTGGAAAAAACAAGGATATCGGGTTCATCAGTTGTCATGCATTCCTGTTTCTTATCTAAATGGATGATTTTTTTTTAATTATCAATGAAACAATTCTGAAGGAAATTCCAACCAATTTGTTTTAATTAAGTTCTTCAACTTCATGTCTTCCCCGGTTGGACAAGTTCATTTTCCATTTCTATATCTTACGGGATGATGACAAATACAGGAAGCGAACTTAATGTGTAATGGGTTTTGAACCCAGGTTTCATTCCGCAAAATATTTTACGTAAACGACATTTCAAGGTCAGTAATTATTGATTTGTCTTTTTTTAGATATGTAAATTGAAAGTTTCAGTTTTCACAACAGAAAGTGTCATCAATTCCATTAGTGTTTAATGCATTTCATTTCATAAAAAAGGTTATTTTATTTATTTTTTAGAGATAATGTTATTTTTGGGGGTCGGTGTGAATAAAAACGCATGAAAAGTCAATTTTATTTTTATTCTGCAAATCGGCAAAATCGGGTCGGTGGATCTGTAAACCAACAAATTAAAAAATCTTGGCTAAAGAGAATACTTACGTGTACACACATAATATCCATTTCCATAGTAACCATAATCACATACACACTGGAAGTTATTACACTTTGCATTTAATGCACACTGTCTACCATCACAATATTCAATAGCTAAAATGTAAAGTGTATTTTTTAAATTACTATCAGAGGAATAAGTAATCTGATTCAAATACACAGATCCATTGTTAATAAGCTTATACAAATATTTGACATCTCTCTGCTGTGAAAAAAGGGGGGTTGTAGGAAGAGAGAGAGATCTCAATAAATATAAGTGTAACGGATCACATCAATCAGGCATCAAATAAGGCGATAATTCGAGTATGCGGTATAAGTATCTTTTATTCTTCAAAATACATTTAATTTTGGCTTCTTATACTATATATTCTCTACAATAAAATACAAATACACATTAACATACATCGTATTTGTCTTTTTGTAAAGTAAAAATATAATAACTTAAAGCACTAAAAGCATAATACTAAACAAACAATAGGAAACACTTTCTTTCCCGCTTCATGAATAACTTGTTAAATTAAAAGTTAATTGAAATAAATATTAATTTATAAATACTTTTACAATTCTTAATATTTCTTCTTTAAATAAATATTGTTCTCAAAAATGTACATAAATTATCTCTTACCGATTATGATCACTCTATAAAAATAATGATGTGTCTCCGAATATCAAATAACTTGCAATGAATAAAAACTAGACAACGTAACGTACGTCAAAAGCGAAACGTCATAAAACTTAAAAACGGGAAATATAACAATTCATAAGAGCGCAACGTTACATGTATGCGCAAATACCCAAAAATCGTATCTACAAGTATTACAAATAAAATAAATAACTTCAGTAATAATAAATGAAGTAACCTAACAATTTGGAATTACATTTCAAATCTAACACTCCCACCATGACATTTCTTAAAAATTGTCATCACACAAAAAGCTTATAAAATATCAATTAATTATTGTTAATTCTTTCGTGAATTTTGACTCTTTTGTTCTGATCACACAACCACAGATACTTGTAAGACTATCACGACTCCTAATGATAGTGTCTACGAGACATAGGTAAGCGCATTCTCCATACCCAATTTCAGAACCTTCGCTAGATATATGAAGCTGAGCATCAGATATGTCTTTCATGTCTTTTGTCTTGAAGCAACTAGAAATTGATATATTTTTAATTTCTAGCAGCGTCGATTTCCATTTTATCCATTCTTCTTCTTTTTCTTTTGGTTTATGTTCCTTTGTGACGGGGTTGTGCGGAGGGTACCATATGGGACTTGACTCATTACTTACATCAATAACTTCCTTTGCATATCCTTTTTGTATATAAGCACTTACTGTTGCTGTATACATCTCATGTAGCTTAGGATCATGTGACAATTTGCGGTGTAATTGATTTAATCGAGCATGTGCTAAAGGCAAATTATTCGGTAATTTTACATTTTCATCCCACCACGGTAATTCAAGTTTGTAGTGTCCATCTTCATAGGCTATTGTTGACTCCATTGTTTTCAAGGCGCGTTTATCCACTTTCTCCGTGCTAGGCTGATCGAGAAAATCAGTGGTCCAAAGTCGCTCTAACTGCTGATGCAAAAGTACATTATCTGCATGCTCAAAATTGATGTTAACTACATCACTGGTGCTTGTGTTGTTGATTGGTCCTCTAACGATCCATCCTAAGCGTGTTTGTACGGCATATGGCTCATGACAACTTCCTGACTGCACTTCTATGGGAATGTGTGCTTCTGGTGTATCGGTGCCTATTAGAAGCAGAACTTTATTGCTGCTTATTTCTGGTATATAAATATCTGACAAGTGTTTAATACTCTTAATATCTTTATTATTTGCGGCTGAGTGCGCGCATGCATGTGTCGATATCGGTAGATTTTTAACTGACCATACCTTACTAAGTGTTATCGGACAGTTGCTGCCAACTGATTGTACATGTAAGTCAACCTCTTGACCTTCATGTCGGACTCGCTGTGCTGTTGCTGTTGTCATTTTAAATGTAACTGGTCTACTTTCGGTTTCTAGCATTTTTATCAAACGCTCGTCACATAACGTTTTATCCGCTCCATCATCAATCAAGGCATAAGTTTGGCAAGTTTTCCCATTTGACCCTTTAACCTCGACGGGTATAATTCCTAGACAATTCTTAATAACTGTCCCGGCGGATGAACAATTGATGCTTACCTTTGTAGCCGTGTGATCAGTGTTGTTATTTTTACCCCAACTATGCATTAAAATGTGATGTTTAGAGCTACAATTTTCTACAGTACACATTTTAGCTTTTCTACAGTCCCTTGAAAAATGTTTACCCTTTAAACAATTAAAACATAGCTTAGCAGTACTTACAAAATTGACTCTATCGGTTAAATTCATAGACTTAAATTTTACACACAATTCTAAACTATTACATGTACCATTACAATAAATACATTTACGATCTTGTGTCGTAGCCTTGCTGACATACATATTATTAGAAGCAAATGTAGATACCTTCTCTCTTGTATTCATATCAGTGCGTTTGTCTATATCTTTTCTATATGCATTTGAGTTTTGTCTTACGAGATCTAGACCAAACATTGACGAAGCTAGACGAGACTTTTTATCAATAAAATTTGCTAAATCAGAAAATCTAGGTTCTCTACCATTTTCAGTTATGGAATGAGTAATATCAACCCATTTTACCCTTAAATGCATAGGTAAACGCTTTACAATCTTTCTAAGATTATCAGTATTATCTATATCAGAAACATATCCTAATTGTGATAAAGTTATCTCACACTTTTGCATTTCAAGAGCTAATTTTGAAAGTGACTCAAAATCTGACGCCTTTATCGGAGCACCATATACAAGATTTTCTATATATGACCTAACTATCATGTGTAACCTGCCATAACGTGAGTGTAAAATAGACCTAGCACGTTCATAACCCTTTTTCTCTAACAATACACAATCTTCTATCGAAGATTTAGCCTCACCTTTACAATACTGAATTAAATAACTTAACTTTAACTGATCATCTGTAACTCTACATTCAACATTCGTTTCAAAGTTCTTTATGAATTTGCAGTAATCGGTGGGTTTTCCATCAAAAGTCAAAAGTTCAGGTTTAGGTAGATTGAATCCTTCTTGTAGCGTTGATGCTAATCTTTGGAATGCAGTATCGATGCTGCTGTTTGACTGTAAACTTCCGGCAGTGGTGCACTCTATCCTTGAAACGGCATTTTCTGTACTCTTTGTTGTAACATGTTCATTGTTATTAAGTGTCTTATTTTCTGTGTTTAACGGCACGTTTATATTCTGATAGTTCTTAAATGTTACCTCGGTATCTTCTTCTTCTTCTTCTTGCCACACAGATTCTTCCAACTTTGCTTCTTCTAGCTGACTTTTTCTTTCTAACATCTGTTCTTTCATTTCTATTTCTCGACGAGCGCGTTCTAGTTCTTGCTTTTCTGCCATTTTCTTCACTTGAACCTCGGCCTTTAAGCAGTTAGCCCTCGCTAGCTTCAGTCTATACTGTGTTGACGATGAAGTCCGAGACACAGACGTAATACGGCTATTCTTGTCTTCTTCCTCTTTTGCCTTTTCGGGTTCGTGAATCCACTCATTATATCTTTCACGGAATTCTATGAAGTTTTTCTGTGAGCTGTCAAAGTTTATTTCTAATGTCTCAATTATATCCGAATTTGTACAAAAATCCAAACATTCCAAATGTGCAGCTTTAAAGTGTTCATAGCGGTCACACAATTTTGTGAATAATATTTTCACAGTTTCCACATTATCACGTGAAATCATCTTTGTTTCCAATTCATTGTATAACTTAGTAAGCTGAGACAAATTAACTGTTCTTTTCTTCCGGGATTCTTCATACGCTCGCTCCGCTTCTTCACTATCCATCTTTTTGGAGTAAATCGAGAATTGTAACGGATCACATCAATCAGGCATCAAATAAGGCGATAATTCGAGTATGCGGTATAAGTATCTTTTATTCTTCAAAATACATTTAGTTTTGGCTTCTTATACTATATATCATATCAACCGATTCTCTACAATAAAATACAAATACACATTAACATACATCGTATTTGTCTTTTTGTAAAGTAAAAATATAATAACTTAAAGCACTAAAAGCATAATACTAAACAAACAATAGGAAACACTTTCTTTCCCGCTTCATGAATAACTTGTTAAATTAAAAGTTAATTGAAATAAATATTAATTTATAAATACTTTTACAATTCTTAATATTTCTTCTTTAAATAAATATTGTTCTTAAAAATGTACATAAATTATCTCTTACCGATTATGATCTCTCTATAAAAATAATGATGTGTCTCCGAATATCAAATAACTTGCAATGAATAAAAACTAGACAACGTAACGTACGTCAAAAGCGAAACGTCATAAAACTTAAAAACGGGAAATATAACAATTCATAAGAGCGCAACGTTACATGTATGCGCAAATACCCAAAAATCGTATCTACAAGTATTACAAATAAAATAAATAACTTCAGTAATAATAAATGAAGTAACCTAACAATTTGGAATTACATTTCAAATCTAACAATAAGTTTTGCCAATGCTAATACATCTGAATACCAAAATTTACCTACCTAATCACAATCTAATACATTGTTGGCAATGCCCCACTGAAAGTCTCACTTTTGATACTTCATCGAAGCCAAACAAAAATTGCTACAAAAGTCAGTTTTCACAAAACTGTATGGCACAAATCAATACTTGTTTAAATCTTTATCTGAATTTTAAAAGAAAATTAGTATGAATTTGTCAAAATACAAATTGCGAATTGGTCTTGGAAAAATATTTTTATAAAAAATTTGAGATCAAATATAAATTTTTTTTGGTTGTCATTTCATTAAATTTGGTGAAACAGTAAGTTTCCTGGTTAATAAAAACTCTTTTCAAAAGCAATGGTCCAACAACCTCTCACCAAACTATATGGAAATAATACAACAAATAATCAATGAATATCAAGTTCTTCTTTATATGAGTCATAGGAAGATTGGATGGGTGGATCATAAACTTTCCTCTATAGATTATCTTGTGACATGGACATTTTTTGTCAGTCTTTTGTTGTACCTGAAATGTGCTCATAAAAATACACTTTGAAGGATATTCCTCATGCTACTTTTGATTTTGCATGTTTTGGGAGATAAAAATACATTTTCATCTAATTAAAAGTGTTCTCATTAGAAATATATTTTATTAACACAATAATTCACATGCATATTTTTTTAATAATGTGTATTTAATGTTAAGTATGTGAAGAAATCCTATTCAAATCAGTTCATATCGTTCATATGGTGTAATTGAACACATAACATTTTTGTTACTAAAAATAGCATAGGTAATTTCCAATTTTACTGTTCATAAATAGTCAATGTGATTCCCCTTAGAAATCTGAACATATCTTATCTAAATTTAAAATACTATATGCAAACCAACAAGTAAGTGGAATAAATTGCATTTGCTTATACTAAATTATTTATTCATATGTGACAGCTCTTAAAAGTCTTATAAAATAAACGTGACAGCTCTTAAAAAGTCTCATAACTTGTAATGTTGTTTAATTTAAAGTTGTAGCAGATAATCACATAATCTGGGATATTATATTGAATTGTTTTAATTTTAACTTCTATTCTGTTTTATTTACAAAAGGTTTGTACATATTCATATCATTTTAGTTTTATAATTTTATTATATTTGATAATGTCATGTAACATTGTGCTGTATTGTTTAGGTAGTAGATTATATCTTCCTTATTTTATCAATTCCCAGATAATCATGTGACTTTCTTTAAATAGAACAAAAACTTCCCAGTTTTGTAGGGAACTCCCAAATACTTAGTCATCAATTTTATCTGGAAAAGTCGAAATTTGTTCATACTAGCATAATTACAGTAGGTAAGAAGAACATCTGAAAAATTCATAACTTAAATGTCATTTCTTGTATGAATCAGTAGTTTGTATTCCTTATTTATCTATTCCAGGCAAAATTTGAAATTAACTTTCATTTTCAAAATTTCAATATAAGAATTTTACTACTTTCATTTTTCATTTCAAAAGTCAGAACATGAAGTTGCAAATCAAACAATAATAGACATTTTTTCCCTGTATTCATTTGTAAACAAGGCTTGAAAACAATGTTTCCATCAATTATTAAATAGGTGGAAGCTGGCCACCCTTTTTTTACTTTCACTTTAATCTTAAATCAAATAAGCAAATTGTTGTATCCATTAAAACTTTGAATCTCTGTTTTGTCTTATTGTACCCTGTTTTTTTCTAAGTTAAAAACTAATTTGGGAAGAAATGTACAAAGGTTGATCCAAATTATTGTGGACAAAAATGGTTTGAATAGCAATACAACTTGAAATGGGAACTTAGAATAATTCTACTAACATATAAATGTAATATTATTATTTGTAATTATTCCTGTCAAATATGAATGCTATATACAAAATCATTTTCAAATTAATGTTTTTTCTGACTAAATTATTACAGTTGGCTGCACTGATAACTTTGTACTATCATTTACTCTACATGTATCTTCATCATTTTCATTATACCCTAAAAATTTACTCCTTTCATGTTAATACACTTTTGATTTTAGAACACAAAGAACAAAAGTATATTCCAAGTCAATATTTAGGAGGAAGAAGAAGTTAAATTGTAAGCTCTCCAAAATTGTAACAGAGATTTTATTCTCTCTGAACTTTAAAATCAACTCATAAACAGTAAGTCTCCATAAGCAAGTCTTCAGAATGGACATATATTAATAAGGCTTATATTTACTATTCATGTATTTCAGAATTATTTATATATACAAAATGGATCGAGAAGATAAACGACGCTACTTTATTGTTGGATCAGTAATATTAGAGATAGTCACACCTATGTTCCAACAGCGACTGGAGAAAGAGTACAAAAAACGAGGCTTTCCTACGTTCCAGGCTTTCCTCAACAGTGACTCAGTAATACACATCTTATTCCATCTACGACATAGAAATGTATGGTGCTGTGTCGACAAAAAAAGCTGTTCAAACCACGATGAACTTCCTCTGGTCTATGACGAGTGGGACCTTCTTTACACGCCAAAAAAAGACATAGGTAGTAATCACAGCTGTCATTGTCAATACACGGCTAATTCTGTCGAACTAGAAGAACTAGACTATTCATTGGCTGGCCTAATCTTGTTGAACTGTTTTGCTCTCGGAAAGGATGAGAATGCCATCAGTTCGCTCAGACAATTTAAAAGTGATTATTTATGTCATAATACATGTGGCTCCATGGATAAGGAAGAGTTTGATACTTTGTGGGATGATTTACAGGATGATGTTCTACGACTTGACCCCAGTAAACAAGATGAACTGATTCAGATAGAGGATCGACCCCTGGATGACCGTCTTAGAGTGAGATACTGCAAGATTTTACTGGGTATTATCAAACCTAATGAGGTTAGTATTTGACAGCAATACAGACCATACTAACCTACAATAAAAATTAAGACACACAAAATACATGGTCCTGATCAATGAGTGAGGGGCACCAATAGGGTACCTTCTCCTATTGGTCACATTTAAAAATTGCCTCTCGTCACTGGGTCACACACAAGCAAATTTGACAGGTTTATGTTGAAGATTATCAAGTTATGACCATAAAGGCTCTAAAGAGAATAGCTGTAACAAACAATGCAACAAGTATAAAAAAGAAGATGTGGTATGATTGCCAATGAGACAACTATCCACAAAAGACCAAAATGACACAGACATTAACAACTGTAGGTCACTGCACGGCCTTCAACAATGAGCAAAGCCCATATCGCATAGTGAGCTATAAAAGGCCCCCGATAAGACAATGTAAAACAATTCAAACGAGAAAACTAAGTATGTTTTTAGTTGATTCTTTATAGTCTGTTATCTTACTCTAATAGTTTGACAGCACTAATCAACTAGATGAATAAAAAGTTAAAACATCGTACCTCATGCACATTCAAATTATTTGACTTGATATTTTATTAGGTTGACAACAGAGAACCAGAGAGATGTCCTATTCATGATTTGTGTTCAACATTGCTTGAATTAAGAAATCTGATAGTCTCAATGGATACAAGATTGAGATCTACTACATCTGCTAATAATGAGCCAAATAAGGTACTAAATTATTTTAGTTCTTTTAAATTTTTCCAAAAATATAAAATTTATTCTCAAATTGACTAAGACAAGAGCTTCTATAATAATTCTATTGTTGTCTTCATCTAAAGGTGCATGAAATGAGGCTTTAAAAACACAGAACAAAGTTCACTCCAAGTTCAACTTTTAGCTCTAGGACCAATTTATTAATAAGTGGATTTTTGCAAAACCTTGAAAAAACAAAATGTATGCATAAAGAAAAAGGGCTTTAGACTATATCAATTTAAATATTAACCACTACAACATGTACAAAGGCCAAAAAAAATGTAGCAAATTCTGTTATTCTTCATGTTCTTTGACCATCAAGATATGTCAATACTGGAATAATAAAAAAAATTGTATTGCTACATAAAGTAAAAGGCATCGTCAGTTAAAGAGAATCAACTAACTGGAATGTTTCAACTCAATATTCCTCAAAGATCAGTTGATGATTTTCTTATGTCAGATTCTAAAATAATAAACAATAAATGAAAATGTTAACTAGAAAAAATCTTCCCTTGGGAAGAGTTAAAAGAGGAAAAATCCTTTGTCTCCTTTGAGCACTTTTAAGCAGTAACATGTATGTGTATATTCTTGTTTTACTTTTGCTACCAATATATGTCTTATTTTCAAACTGACACTTTTAGCTTTAAATATTTTATGATAATTTCAGGCACTTGGAGGTGTTAGATGTCAGTCTCACACAGATAGTTCTTTAAGTAAGTATGATTAGATGGGAATATATGTCAAGTTCTGATATGACGGTCTTGATGACACAAGACATATGATTGTG
Source organism: Mytilus edulis (assembly GCA_019925275.1). Taxonomy (NCBI): domain Eukaryota; kingdom Metazoa; phylum Mollusca; class Bivalvia; order Mytilida; family Mytilidae; genus Mytilus; species Mytilus edulis. Next base: position 57,151,508 of record CM034361.1, read on the forward strand.
TGGTGATTTTCTGGGTAAATTAGTTTTCCTCCTTTCGATTCCTTCAAGTGGAGACTTATAACAATTCTGAGTCCAATAGAAAATTGAAGCAACTAAGATCAACCCCAAACAAGAATATGTTTTTATATGACAACATGTCCACACTTTCGTGGTCATATTTCCATGTTCAGTGAAGCTTGAAACCTGAGGAAAATTGTTTTAATTAGGTCAAAACAATCCATCTATGTTAATCCAATCCATCAACTTTTTTATGAGGATGTGATTTTTTTTTTAACTATGTAGTTAAAAAAAAAATCACATCCTCATAAAAAAGTTTTCTTAGTGACAACAACTGCATTCACCAAAAACATTAGTGTACAGGTTAGACACACAGACCAGAAAACAAAAAGCCTCCTACTTTTGAATGCATGTCATAAAAAAAATTTAATTGTTCACTTCAGATCTGCTAAAATAATTGATAGTACACTAATTTAAGGGATCTTAATTTCACTTCAATTCTTTATTTTAAATAGGAAAACAGTATCAACTAGGACAAGATATATTCTGTGCACATAGTGAACTTGACCTGACAAAAATACTCAATGATGAACAAACAGACGATATATCTGATGCTGTGATCATGGATGATGGAAAACTTGTCATCTGCTTGTGGAATACTAAGAGACTACTGATTTGTAATGCAGATGGATCACAACCAGAGATAATACAATGCTTGGGACAACCCGTGAAAATAACAGCCGTCAATGATTCAACAGTAGCAGTTATATTCATGGAAATGCCACTCGTAGTTTATACTTACGATATAAATGCGAGACAATTGTTGAGAACGATAACAGTACCTGACATGCATCATATGAGTTCAGTCACAACAATAGAGAACAAACTTCTCATTGGAGGAGATCAAGGTCTATGGACTACTGATCCCGACACGGGGAAAACTCCACAGAAACTTCCAATAGAGTGTCAACCCGTCACCGTACATGCTTGTGGCGACAGAATTTTCTACAATGAAACTACAAACGAAAATATTCTGAACTGTTATACAACAGCAGGTCATGAAATATTCACGACTGCTTTACAATCGTCTGCTACAAGTGTTTTTACACTACAAGATGGTAGTCTGTATGTATCCTGTCGAGATGGAACAATACAACATGTGTCATCTGATGGAGAGTGGTATACGACTGTTACCACGGAGGAACTGACATCATTGAAAGGTCTTAACGATCCCAGATACAATCAAAAACAAAAGAAACTTATAACCTTTAATGAACCTACTGGATTTGTGCACATTTTCAACCAGATGTAAATTCTTTGTTCCTTTATTTTTGTTGTGATAACTTTCTTTTTGCTTTGTATTCTTCAACTTATTCATGTTATTGTAAAGAAACTTTTGTTATACATTCTAGATTATAAGACAGTATATATAAGATTTATTTTTAAGAAGTTATATTTAGCTCCTTAGAAAAAGGGTACAACATGTACAATAAAACAAATGATTTCAAAATATAAGAAAAAATGTTCATGCTGTTTTGATATGCACCATTTTCAATTGTTTAGTCAACCATAAACACTTTCAACTTCTATATTTTGATTATTTGTTCCTTTCTCAAAAATCCAAATTCTTTAATAGAGAAAAGGAGTAATTTTTCAATTAATATACAATTAGAATATGTAGCACTTTAGCAACATTGCTTTTTTTTATTATACTTTCTTGAGAAAAATAAAATTCAAGAGACAAAAAAATTTAGCTACATGTATTATTAAAGATGATATTAGCTTCAATATACAAAGATATTGTTTACGCTGAAAAAATATACTTCTAGGAATTTTAAAATATGTTACTAATATTTTACCAATAATCTGCTTATCTGTATAATATTCTTATCAACTTTTGATTATATAAAAATTGTTTTAGACAACCATTATGAAACTACATGTATTAGTGGCACTATGTCCAAAAGGATTACATTCTTAATAGTACTTCACAATCAGCCATTGAAAAGTTCAAACCGAACTACTTTAATGATTTAAAATTTAAAACATCTGAACCAAAAGGTTTAATTATATGATAAAATTTAATGGAAAATAAAAAAAATCATTTATCATGGAAAAATTTTCAAGTATCTGTATGTTTATCTAATATAAATGTATAAAAAAGAATAATAAATATATACCAGTGCATCTAATTGTGATTTCAACAAGATTTGTGCAAAAATAATACTGTGTTGTATTTCAAAGGATCTGTTTAGGGAAATTATAACTTTTATCCATAATTTCCATTTGCAGATGAACATGGCAATTTTCTCACAATTTAAAGGCATCTCAAAGGCTTGTCTTTGTTAAATTAAATGAATAATGTTTGGTCATATTTAGATCTCCTACGGTTAATAACAATAGTTTATTCAGAAAAGGGAGGGATCCAATTAAGCAGAAATTCATCAACTTTGAACTCACGAATGATCTCAAACTTAGTAAGCAAGAGATTTACGTCAATGAGAAAACCATTAATAAAACAAAAAATTCAAAGAGATGTTCTTTAGATTAATTCATTTCTCTCACACAGAGCAACATACAATGTGAGGTCATATTTAATGAACCAAGCTTTTACTTCTGTGCTTAATTTCTGTATGTTTGTCCATGGGAAACAGGATGCATAGATAATTTAAATATGTCTATTTTGTTTTGAGAAAATAAAATTTTTAATGAAATTATGGAGGGCTGTGTGAGCTCCTTTTTTTTAAATCCTTGATGACAAATTGAAATTTGCAGACTATACTTACGTGTACACCTTGTCAATGGGTTACCATGGAAACCATCTCTGCACTGACATTGCCCATGTACACACACAGCATACTTAGCACATTTTCTGTTGTTACAGAGTTCTAGAAGACCAAAAAAAATGTGAGAAAATTAACTATTGTATTAATGTCCCCTTCAGGATATTCACCTTATAAAACTAGATCTTTTACCCAGAAATAACATTTGGTGTGCCCCCTGTCTGAATATGCACCTGCATGCGTCTGTGTTGAAGACCGTACTTTGACGGTGGTTTTATAATGGTTTACTTTTACAAATTGTGACTTGGTTAGAGAGAGTTGTCTTATGGGCACTCATACCACACTTTCTTATATCTTTGTATATATAATATAGTATTTTACAACAACAGAACCTAGCAATTAGCTTTCTGACTACACTATTGAAAAAGTAATCCCTGCTTGTGCATATTATAGTGTAACCTGCCTAATCCGACACCTGGGTGATTCCAACATCCTGCTTTTACAGACACATTTGCATGGTTCCAAATTATGCCTATCATTGCAGAAAAAATCTGAGTATTCCGACACCCTGCTTAATCGGACATTTTTTTCTGGTCCCCCAGTGTGTGGGATTAGGCAAGTTACACTGTACAATTCACAAAGTTGTCTAAGACATGGCAACTTACAAAATCAATGCAAAAAAGAGTGATTGCTACCTTTCTGATATAATGGACTTTTAAAATAGTGTAACTGCAATCATGTTTGTCACTTACATATAAATTTATTCAATGGTTGTTGACGAAATGGATGAACATAAGATCAGCCAAATAAAACAGTACCTCCTTTGTCACTATGATGAAATTAAAACAACACCAAAATTACCATAGGTTTCCAAATTACAGCAAGTCATATAGAAATCATTTTTCGTTTATCAACATTTCTAATTTGTGTAGGTGAAATAAGACAGCATACAAACCTTCACATTCTATGTAACCACTTCCTACATAGCCATCCTTACATACACAGTGGTAATTAATACACTTGGCATTAGGTGCACACTGTTTTCCTCCACATAAATCTTTAGCTGAAAAATTATAATAGCAGTTTTATATAGACATTCATCTTCCACTAATATTATTTCAAAAGTAAAATAAGATGGGGAAAAAAATAAATTAACAAATTTAATCTCACCTCACTGCAAGTTTAAGGGAAATTCTTTACAAAATGATTCAGATAGACTTTGAAAGATATAATACTACCAAATCCGGCACAGTCGAAACAAACATAGTGGAAAGAAGAAAATATTAAAAACAAATTTGATCCTATGCATGATGTTAAATATTTACTAATTAATTAGTTTGATTCTAATAGTTTTCAGTGGACAGCCAACCTAAAATCCAACAAGACATCAAAAGAAAAAAGTCTAATTTGATATGAACTTAAATAACACTAATTAATTACATGTTTAAGGATTGGTTGTAAACACTTTTATTTGCTATATCCTAGTTCAGTTGTGAGTTTGTTGTTTTGACATTCTGATGACTGAAATGACCTCTAACTTCAGGTCTGATGGAATCTTACCATTATTATTAAATAATATATCATACATGTGATTCTTCCAGCGGGAGTCAAAATCTCCCGCTTTTCAGACCCTCTTCCGTCCCTCCCGTTAAAATTTGAAATCTTCCGCTTCTTGAAAATGTCAACCTCGTAAAATTTTCAATACATATTTTTGTTTACAAAATCAATAGGGACAGAAAAAAGTCCGAGAAACTCGAAATTGATATGGGAAAAGTCCGAGAACAACGGAAGTTTCCTCTTGTGTCAAGGTAAAATGAGGTCGTAAAAAAGTTAAAATCAGCCTGAGGTGTTTAGGATTAAACTGTATATACAACAATAAATCAAAGATAATAGGCAATTACCTGGTGATCAACTAGCTAGTTTAAGTCACAAAGGCTGCCTGGTTGATTAAAAGTGAAATACTGACAAAGGATTAAATTGACTTATTGTACAAGTTGTATAAACAACGATTTATTTGATGCTGTTGAAAACATGGAACATACACTGAACCTCAATAAAAATGAAATCAACTCAAATATGATATTTATGGCTCGTTTTCTATCCAAGCCAATGGAATACCCATATAAGTATAGTTGTCTTGGACTGTTCTAACATTTTAGAATTTGACAAAATGTAAACCGTATGTTATCACCAAATACTCAACCTGAAATTAAAGAAGACCAATTATCTAACCAAATTCAACTCTGCCTGGAGATCTGATTTCAAATGGTGCAGATCCAGTACCAAGGGTCAAGACCATGCTTACTACACTTCATGCAAAGCTGACTATGGTTGCCCTAATTACTGGACCAAACTTATGGAGACAGCTACCAACAGCAAGCCTACAACTCTATCAATTTAACAACTTCTGTTACAAGCATGTTCAGTAGTGGTACCAAAGTTGACAATGTAGCTTAATCAGAGATACTTTTTGCCAACTATGTATGATGGCTGATCACTTTATCTTGAATTATACATAATGAATAAATATTTGAAAACCCTTTATCTTTTATTTTTATCAAGTAAAAATGGATATGCAGGTGTTTAAAGGTATGGAATTATTGTTCTTTTAACCAAAAAAAGGAAGATATGCAGTTTAAACACACAAAAAAAAAGATTGCGTACGTCGATAAAAAATCTCCAGTTATGAGACAAAAACTCCAGCTGAAAATTTCCAAATCTCCAGTTGTGGCTTGACAAACTCTGTCACATGTATGATATATTATTTTCTGTGAAATAAGTCAGTACAAAGATATCTTGATTTTTACAAAAGGACAGAAGTCCATCCCTAGATATAATTGGTTTGATGTGTATCCTCATGGTAAACTATATTCCATTCTACAGTTTGCTACTATATATAACAGTTGACAGATGGTATTCAATTTTGGCATTTGTTCATGTAATTTTTTTTTAGCTTATTTTGTTTGTAAAACAATATTCAAAAAGAGAGATGATAAAGCTTACTTTCACATTTTATGTACCCATTCCCATGGAATCCATCATTACACTGGCATGTGTCTTTATAGCAGTAAGCATTCTCTTCACACTTCCTACCATTACATAGAGCTGAAAAGAGTAAAAAAAAAAATAATTCAAGATTTTAAACTACCATGACTACTATTTAAACAATTTTTAAAGTGTAAGGTATTAATGTTGGGTCATTTGAAATATTACATTCAGTGATATATTTATCCATGTTTTTGTTGTTTTTACTGTTTAAAACTTTTGGACAGGTTTTTGAGGTTTTTCTCAGCATGAGCAATTGTCCATTCCATTTGATATAAAACTGATATATACATATATATATATAAGTACAATGTAAATACAGATTTAAAAGCTTTAGCTGTTTATTAACAAGAATGTGTCCATAGTACACGGATGCCCCACTCCCACTATCATTTTCAATGTTCAGTGGACAGTGAAATTGGGGTCAAAACTTTAATTTGGAATTAAAATTAGAAAGATCATATCATAGGGAACATGTGTACTAAGTTTCAAGTTGATGTAACTTTAACTTCATCAAAAACTACCTTGACCAAAAACTTTAACCTGAACTTTGCACTATCATTTTCTATGTTCAGTGGACCATGAAATTGGGGTCAAAACTATAATTTGGCATTAAAATTAGAAAGATCATATCATGGGGAACATGTGTTTTTAAGTTTCAAGTTGATTGGACTTCAGCTTCATCAAAAACTACCTCGACCAAAAACTTTAACCGGACAGACGAACGGAGGCACAGACGGACGGAGGCACAGACCAGAAAACATAATGCCCCTCTACTATCGTAGGTGGGGCATAAAAAGTGTATGGAAAAATAACAACAAACAATGTTTATATACACATAATAAGCAAATAATCAACTGAACAAAATTTAATTATGTTCCCATATAACATAAGCTACTCCTCAGAACCAAGGCCAACAAGAACAATGGTTAAAAAGTAGCCAAAACTTACAATCACATTTGACATATCCATCTCCAAAGTAACCAGGTTTACATGTACACTGGTAGTTCATACAGATGGCTTTAGGTGCACAGTGTTTACCATTACATACATCCACAGCTATAAATAAAAAAAAAATAACTTTAATGCTAAAGTGAACATACTTAAAACTCCTAATTTAATGAAAAGATAAGTAAAGTTATCTCCCCTCTCAAATAATATCAAAAATAATTTTTCAATTTAAAAATATAATTAACTCATTTCTGAATCCGCCAGTAGAAATAATATTAAATGGTTCAATAAAAGTGAAATATTCACCAAATATGCAGGACATCTGATTACTGTAAATTTTATTATTGAATTGGAGATTGTCAAAATATAATGAATGACATCCAAACAAAACAAAATATTGTTTTAAAACAAAACATGCATGAAGAAGTTCATCAAGGACAAATGTATCTAAGCTGATTTAATTTAAAACCATTTCAATTTTTTTTCATTGCTATTGGGTTGCACGCATACATGTCAAGTGACATGATATTCGCGTGTAATACACGCTTTTTCAATGGTTTACACGCGAGGATTTTGTCACATGGCGTGTACACGCTTTTCAACACTTTACACGCAATTACACGCATTTTCGTTCTTTTCACTTTGTGGTCGTTAGTGATATCGCTATTCTCGGGTTTTTACCTTATTCGGCGATAAATACCGAAAATTTCGAAGTAATTATTTGGCTGCCGTATTGTTTATTTTTCTGTATGGACAAACAGTAAAAAGTTACTAGTTGTGATTAGTTTTAAACGATTTTGTTACTTTCTTTCAAAATCACTTTACAGGGTAAATGTTCACAGAAAGAGGTCGCTTTCAGGCCTGTACCGTCGTCTAAAGCGCCGATTGTTAATTCAAAACGACTACTATAACACGTGTGTACGTTCCAAGATTCAATGTTTATAAATTATATTTGGAGTTCGAGTTGTAATTATCGAGTGACAAGTAACGTATTGTGCATTCTTTGTTGCAATGATCAAAAACAATACATGTGAGAGGAGAAATACAATGTAACATGTTTATTTAATGGAAATCAAATTTATAAAACATTTTTTCTTTTTTAATTTCAGTTTCAAATATAGCCAACAGATTCTACAGGCCATGGGGATGACAATATCACAGAACTGTTGGATCAGCTCTCATAGTACCAGCTATCTTCTGATGAACTACCCAGTTTTGACCAGGCAATAGCAATGGGAGTAATTAATGGCAGAGATAATAGATGACATTTTACATTGCCAAAAAAACAACATGACATTCTTTCAAATATCAATTCCTACTGTGGGAGAGCATTTTCAATTATAAAGAAATATTGACACTGAATTCTGATCAGAACTTGACTATGTTACATTTATATGGTACATTGTTGTATGCTGTTATCAAATAAATGTAACTAAACTTGAAACTGGCATTTGTTTTGAATATGTGCCTAGTGGTGGTGCTTTAAAAACAACATAAGAGACCACTTTTTAATACAATAAAAGTTCACAGTAGAATATATATTGTTTTTTTGTATATTAACAAATTTCATTCATATTAAAAAGTCCGCATCTACGTCACACGTTTTCACACGCTTTATGACATGTCATGTCATGTCATGACATGATTTCCCATTGTCAGAGGTTGACATGTATGGTTGCACGATGGCCATTAATTGTTATACTTACTTTCACATTTAACTAATGGGTTGCCATGGTAACCATATTTACATGTACACTTTCCTTGGTCACAGATAGCATTCTTTGTACATTTCTTTCCATTACACAGAGCTAGGGGGAAAATAAAATTGATAGTTAACTTGTCATTCTTACATGAAATTATTACAACAAAGCAAAATATATCAAATAATAAAACTGTTTCTTAAAACTTTTAAATGTTATGCTTTATAATTATAGTATCAAGGTCAAATAATACAACTGAGTGTAATATCTAAGAAAAGTCATCATATTTTCGCATATTACACTGAACATTTATTATATCTCCTTTATTTTGAGTTTTGCCCTTTCAAGCCCATTTTGTGATTTCCAAATTTATTAAATTTAGTTGAAAAAGGAGAGCTCCAAGTTTTACTTATTCGAAACAATTTTTATTCACATTATCTACCTTCTCTGAAAAATCAAGAACATAAACTGCCAGCAAAAAATTGTTGGTTTACGGTACTTTTATTTCGATTCCATACAGAGAAGTCTTAGATAAAACTTTTTCAACTTACGTCTACACACAATGTATGGATCTCCATAGTAACCAGGTCTACACTGACATTTTCCATTTTGACAATATGCATTAGCTGCACAGCTGTGTCCATTACACTGCCCATTAACTGTAAACAAAGTCAGTGTTCACAATATTTTATTTCACATAATTCCGATAAGATTTTGAACATGAATATGTCAATTATGATTGACATGCTGTACCAAATATCAATGACATACCTTGTTCACAATATTTTATTTCACATAATTCCGATAAGATTTTAAACATGAATTGCTCAATTAGGATTGACATGCTGTACCAAATGTCAATGACATACCTTGTTCACAATATTTTATTTCACATAATTCGATAAGATTTTAAACATGAATTGCTCAATTATTATTGACATGCTGTACCAAATGTTAATGACATATCTTTTTTTACCAAGTAAAAATACCTTGTGATACTTTTGTAGATCTATATATATTTAACTTCTATGTCATCTGGTTTCTGGTGGAAATTTGTCTCATTGCCAATCATACCATATCTTATTTTTTCATATTATTACATTTAATAATTGGTATTATGTTTTTGAGATATGCCCAACAAACATTTTATGATTAAAACATTGTGTACAGATATCAGTTCATGGATATTTTTCCAGCTTATTTTACCTAAAACAGAGTCAGATAGAAATTATATAAACACAAAATTTTTCTTAGCAATTAGCTACAACATCTTTCTTTTACCAGCATAGCTTCAACAGTCATTAAAAAGCTTTTGGCATAAAAAATTTTTTTTTTATCAGTTCTTTCATTTAAGGAATTTTAGGAAAAAATATAATAAAATTTTGTTCTAAAATAAATAGCCAACCTAGGCTCCGTGTTGAAGACCATACCTTGACCTATATTTGTTTACTATTATAAATTGTGACTTGGATGGAGAGTTGTCTAATTGATACTCATACCACACCTTCCTTTAGCCATGTAAGGAAATTTTCATTATTTTGATAAAATGCATTGCATTAAAAACTTACTTTCACAATTAAAATAACCATTTCCATGGTAACCTTCTTTGCATAAACAGCTGCCATGGATACAAACAGCATTACCAACACATCTTTTTCCACCACATAATTCTGAAATTATTAAGAGAAGTATTTCGATGAACTTCAAAGAAAAGGAGGCAATTGTACACTAAAGATTTTTCAGAATATTTTACCCATAGTTTTGTAAGGCAATGTTATGCATAAATCACACAAATGCAACAGTTGTACTTATCATCTTTCTAGTAAGCTTAGTGTTATGCGTTTACTTTTCTACATTGGCTAGAGTATAGGGGGAGGGTTGAGATCTCATAAACATGTTTAACCCCGCCGCAATTCTGTCCCAAGTCAGGAGCCTCTGGCCTTTGTTAGTCTTGTATGATTTTTAATTTTAGTTTCTTGTGTATAATTCGGAGTTTAGTATGACCTCCATTATCACTGTACTAGTATACATATTTTAGGGGCCAGCTGAAGGACACCTTCAGGTGCGGGAATTCTCGCTACATTGAAGACCCATTGGTGGCCTTCAGCTGTTGTCTGTTCTATGGTCAGGTTGTTGTTGCTTTGACACATTCCCCATTTCCTTTCTCAATTTTATTAATACATTTATTGATAAAGGTAATAATTTTCCTGGTATTACACAATTGTTCTCAATGGGGACCCCATATTTGACCTCCATAATGACGCCTTTTGATGCCTGTGCCGTGCCTCAGATGAAATGTCTGGCTACGAAAAAACTTTTTCTGACTTTATATAAAAATTGTATCTTATGTAAAAAGGATATTCATGAGAATATCTGACTGGAAATTCATTGATGAAATATTCATTTTTCGCAATGCAATATTACTTTAAACCTTTTTTTTTTATTGAAAAAATTCTATGCAAATCAAGTATGTAAAAAATAAATTCCATGGAGGAAAGGGTTAAGAGCTTTATTCACTTTAGCCTGGTTAACACATACCTGTACATTCTGTTGCCCCCTGTCCATAGTAACCAGATTTACACATACACTGATCATTTATACAATGGGCCTGCTTAGCACAAAGTCTTCCACCACAGGTCTGTATCTCTGAAATAAAACAAATTAACCATGGATTAAATGGTAGATATCAAAATAGGATTTATTTAAAGATGTCCTACAATAAAAAAAATCAAACAAGGGTTAAAATAATTTTTACAATTGATCTATTTTTCCTGGTTTTTTTTCTAATTCTAATTTTTGCCGGTCATCATTGTTGAAGAGCACAAATTCCATCAGGCATTTGTAAGGAAAACTAGAGAAATAAGGTGGAGCTGTACAGTTAAGATGTGTTGTGCTATGTTATTCACAGATGAATCATTTACAATTATTTTGAATGTAGAATTAGATCATATTCACGAATCAAATGTCCAGAATTAGAACGTCAAATTTTAAGAACTGCGTGCGAAAGAAAAGCAACTAATTTGTTGTCAGAGCAACCTTCAAAATTAATGAATTCAAAGCTCTTCAAAATTGAAGAAGAAAATTTAGAAAAGAAAGATTTAAAATATGTGCGTCAGTCAAATGTATAGAGAGAGAAGAAAACTGCATCAGGCTCGACCTAAAAATCAAGCAGAATTTCACAGAATATTACAAAAAGAAATAAAGTTAACGCAATTAGATGATTATTTTATTGGCGCAAATGATACCTATAGTTTTGAAAATTAGGTGGCGCAAAAGAAGTATTGGCGCAATTAAGTTGTGTGGGCAAATGAGTTACTTTTTGGCGCAAAAAGATATTGCCCATAATTTGATGCTTAGCCTGAAATCAGTACAAATACAAAATTATTACCTTCATATATGCAGTTTTAATCTATTAATTCACATTCAATATGAATTTTTCTAAATTTAAACAAATATATTTAGTTGGATTTTTAAATTCATGGTAATTTGTGACCAAAATTTACCAGATATCTATCACTTATATATGCTTACTGTCACATTTTGAATATCCATCACCATGGAAACCATTTCTACATTTACATTCATGTCCATCACAGAAGGCATACTTAACACAGCTATGTCCATTACATAATTCTGAAATTATATAAAGCGAAAAATTAATATTCTACACATTCCAGTTATCTATTCAAAAGTGATTAATTGGTTTCATCTACAGCTGTGTATTACCATTTTAAAAATGTTGGAGTCTGACCTTACATGTAATTCATTTATACATGGATATATTCAAGGCCAATTTATTCTCAAGGTTAATGCATAGAGTGGACCGATATGTGATTTATATGAAACACAACATTTTATATCTAGATCTATATTGCCTTACATAAAGCCTGACATTTAATTGATTACAATTTTAAAGATATATTTGAAGAAATTTATTTCAGCTACTGATGATTTCTCACAGACAATCAAAATTTTTCCTTAAAGGTGCTGTTTCAAACAAAGTAAAATTTTGGCAGCTATCTTGAGATACAGGTTTTAAATCATAAATTTTGTTGAGGACAGTACTATGTTATTTTGAACCGTCTTTTAGTTTGAATATGAATAAATTTCACTGCCCACTCCATGGTATTGCTTTACAGATCTATGAAGTTCAGCCAACCAGAATATATTATTGGCTTTGAAGGCATTACATTAGCATAGCAAACAGAAAACAAATAGCCTTATTTATAAAAAAACTAGAGGCTCTTCTAAAGAGCCTGTGTCGCTCACCTTGGTCTATGTGAATATCAGGGGTTAAGAAATTTTGTTATAGATCACTAGCCCAGGGCTGATTGGTAGCAGGATTTTACTAGCCCTGTTGGAAGAACTACTAGCCCAACAAAACTGACCTGCTAGCCCTAATAATATGCCTTACAAATTCAGAGTTTTCTGCAATAACCATGAATTCTATTAATTTAACAATTGTTATCCATTGTACAGTAGATTTTTGCAAATTGGATACCCAAAAATTATGTCAGCAAAAAATATTCCATTAGCAGATATATTCAATTAATCGATAATTGAATATTCACTAAATATTCTGATATAAGAGTTGACCTATAAATCCCAAGATGATACAAGTCTTGCCCACTGCTATACATAGGTATATAAAAGGATTGGAGGTAGTGCATCATCACGTTTGTGTAAAAGAATCATCAGCTGGTTAAGTATATTTGTTTTCAGTTTTAAAATTCTATTTATTAAAATAAATCAAATGACCTCAAATATTTATGAAAATAAATATCACCATCCATAGTTTGGGTCTTTTAGAATTGTTTTATAAATGAAGTACTTTAATGTCCTTATTAACATCTATCACAGGTAAGCAAATTGTGGGCTATAAATAGATAACAACCTGAGCACAGTCTCTAAACTGAAACTGTATTTGTTATAAATTTTATTTCTTTAAAAATCGAATTCATTTGAATATCAATGAAGATAATCATGATTGATGAAATATTATTGCATCAAGTTTAAGTTTTCTGAAGACTGTTAATGTTTAGGTCATGGTTCTGGAGGCTTCTTCACAGATCAAATTTATATCTGACAAAAGTCAGGTTTCTGTTGTCAAAAGGGATTCATATTATTTTACAATAAATTAATCAGAAGGAGGTACAATCAGGTTGCATAAGCAATATACAATACCACTTCCTGTACTGACACAACGATCTTGAAAGTACGGGATCAACCCAAGGTTATTTGTTCTATTTTAAAACTTGTACAAAATCAGTTCAAATTCTGCGAATCCCAGATGACGTAGTCGAATCTGACTGGCTAAGATAGAAAAGTGATGACGAGATTTTCCACTTTCTATTTTAGAAACGCCAAGAATTTTTTGTTACTAGTCCGTCGGGCATATTGGGTTACAAGTTTTGGTTGCCCGATGTCTAAATGTTGTAGTCCCGGCGTCGGGCTAGTGGATTTCTTAACCCCTGAATATTAAACAAAGGAAGCAGATGGATTCATGACAAAATTGTGTTTTGGTGATGGTGATGTGTTTGTACGTCTTACTTTACTGAACATTCTTGCTGCTTACAGTTATCTCTATCTATAATGAACTTGGCCCAGTAGTTTCAGTGGAAAATGTTAGTAAAAATTTACAAATTTTATAAAAATTGTTAAAAATTGACTATAAAGGACTCCTTAGGGGGTCAATTGACCATTTCAGTCATGTTGACTTATTTGTAAATCTTATTTTGCTGTACATTATTGCTGTTTAAAGTTTATCTCTATCTATAATAATATTCAAGATAATAACCCAACAGTAAAATTTCCTTAAAATTACCAATTCAGGGGCAGCAACCCAACAACGGGTTGTCCGATTCATCTGAAAATTTCAGGGCAGATAGATTTTGACCTGATAAACAATTTTACACTATCAGATTTGCTCTAAATGCTTTGGTTTTTGAGTTATAAGCCAAAAACTGCATTTTACCCCTATGTTCTATTTTTAGCCATGACAGCCAACTTGGTTGGATGGCAGGGTCACCGGACACATTTTTAAAACTAGATACCCCAAAGATGATTGTGGCCAAGTTTGGATTAATTTGGCCTAGTAGTTTCAGAGGAGAAGATTTTTGTAAAAGATCACTAAGATTTACGAAAAATGGTTAAAAATTGACTATAAAGGGCAATAACTCCTAAAGGGGTCAACTGACCATTTCGGTTATGTTGACTTATTTGTAAATCTAACTTTGCTGAACATTATTGCTGTAAAAAGTTTATCTCTTTCTATAATAATATTCAAGATAATAACCCAAAACATTAAAATTTCCTTAAAATTACCAATTCAGGGGCAGCAACCCAACAACGTGTTGTCCGATTCATCTGAAAATTTCAGGGCAGATAGATTTTGACCTGATAAACAATTTTACACTATCAGATTTGCTCTAAATGCTTTGGTTTTTGAGTTATAAGCCAAAAACTGCATTTTACCCCTATGTTCTATTTTTAGCCATGGCAGCCAACTTGGTTGGATGGCAGGGTCACCGGACACATTTTTAAAACTAGATACCCCAAAGATGATTGTGGCCAAGTTTGGATTAATTTGGCCTAGTAGTTTCAGAGGAGAAGATTTTTGTAAAAGATCACTAAGATTTACGAAAAATGGTTAAAAATTGACTATAAAGGGCAATAACTCCTAAAGGGGTCAACTGACCATTTCGGTTATGTTGACTTATTTGTAAATCTAACTTTGCTGAACATTATTGCTGTAAAAAGTTTATCTCTTTCTATAATAATATTCAAGATAATAACCCAAAACATTAAAATTTCCTTAAAATTACCAATTCAGGGGCAGCAACCCAACAACGGGTTGTCCGATTCATCTGAAAATTTCAGGGCAGATAGATTTTGACCTGATAAACAATTTTACACTATCAGATTTGCTCTAAATGCTTTGGTTTTTGAGTTATAAGCCAAAAACTGCATTTTACCCCTATGTTCTATTTTTAGCCATGGCAGCCAACTTGGTTGGATGGCAGGGTCACCGGACACATTTTTAAAACTAGATACCCCAAAGATGATTGTGGCCAAGTTTGGATTAATTTGGCCTAGTAGTTTCAGAGGAGAAGATTTTTGTAAAAGATCACTAAGATTTACGAAAAATGGTTAAAAATTGACTATAAAGGGCAATAACTCCTAAAGGGGTCAACTGACCATTTCGGTTATGTTGACTTATTTGTAAATCTAACTTTGCTGAACATTATTGCTGTAAAAAGTTTATCTCTTTCTATAATAATATTCAAGATAATAACCCAAAACATTAAAATTTCCTTAAAATTACCAATTCAGGGGCAGCAACCCAACAACGGGTTGTCCGATTCATCTGAAAATTTCAGGGCAGATAGATTTTGACCTGATAAACAATTTTACACTATCAGATTTGCTCTAAATGCTTTGGTTTTTGAGTTATAAGCCAAAAACTGCATTTTACCCCTATGTTCTATTTTTAGCCATGGCGGCCATCTTGGTTGGTTGGCTGGGTCACCGGACACATTTTTTAAACTAGATACCCCAATGATGATTGTGGCCAAGTTTGGTTAAATTTGGCACAGTAGTTTTAGAGGAGAAGATTTTTGTAAAAGTTAACGACAACGGACGCCGGACGACGCCGGACGCCGGACGCAAAGAGATGGGAAAAGCTCACTTGGCCCTTTGGGCCAGGTGAGCTAAAAAAATGAACGAAAAACAAATATGTAACAAAAGTTCTTTCTTATTATAATGGACAAGAAAGTGTCATCAGACATCATAAGTGAAATGATGAGATTATTGAAGAGGCGAGCAAACAAAGTCTTAAACCTGAAATCTATTATCAATTTAATACGAAGCTTCATTAAAAAAACATTTTTTTATCGTACTAATCTTTGTTTACGTCATATTAAGTCATTCTGTGCGGTCTTAAAACTGCACTTGAAAACTTCATTCAGTTAATCTGTTAACATTTTGATACTTAATGGACCATTGGTTGAAATTCTGCTTGAGTAAAACTTGGCTGAGTTACTCAGTACGCAACTTCTACATCAAAGTTTTAATTCAACTACAATTTTAAAAGAGTATAAGAAATGAAAATTCATGTTAAGCTCAACTGAGAGATAACAAGAATTTGTTCGTAGTATACCAATGCCCCAATCACACTTTCATTTTCTATATTCAGTGGACCGTGAAATTGGGGTAAAATCTCTAATTTAGCCTTTAAAATTAGAAAAATCAAATCATAAGGCACATGTGTACTAAGTTTCAAGTTGATAGGACTTGAACTTCATCAAAAAATACTTCGACTAAAAACTTTAACCTGAAGCGGGACAGACAGATCGATGAAAAGACAACTGTATACCATAAAAGTCCTGTAAAAGGGCATATCAAAATAAAGGGGCTGAAGAATACCTTTAAAGGGTCATCTGATGAGCACTGGCGACAGTCCAATTATTTGATCTTGATAACTTCAAAAGAACCAGGAGGAGGGCATGATAAACTAGAGGCTCTAAAGAGCCTGTGTCGCTCACCTTGGTATATGTGAATATTAAACAAAGGAAGCAGATGGATTCATGACAAAATTGTGTTTTGGTGATGATGTGTTTGTACATCTTACTTTACTGAACATTCTTGCTGCTTACAATTATCTCTATCTATAATGATCTTGGCAAAGTAGTTTCAGTGGAAAATATTAGTTAAAATTTACAAATTTTATGAAAATTGTTAAAAATTGACTATAAAGACAATAACTCCTTAGGGGGTCAATTATCTATTTTGTTCATGTTTACTTATTTTTAGGTCTTACTTTGCTGTACATTATTGCTGTTGACAGTTTATCTCTATCTATAATAATATTCAAGATAATAACAACTAGAGGCTCTCAAGAGCCTGTGTCGCCCACCTGTTACTGTATTTACTGATGTCGGCCATCTTGGTTGGTAGGCGGGGTCATTAGACACTTGTTTAAAATAGATACCCCTCGTAATGATTGTGGCCAAATTTGGTTAAAATTGGCACATAGTTTTAGAAAAGAAGATTTTTGTACAAGTTAAAACTAGAGGCTCTAAAGAGCCTGTGTCGCTCACCTTGGTCTATGTGCATATTAAACAAAGGACACAAATGGATTCATGACAAAATTGTATTTTGGTGATGGTGATGTGTTTGAAGTTCTTACTTTACTGAACGATTTTGCTTCTTACAATTATATCTATCATGAACTTTGCCCATTAGTAACAGAGAACTATATTTGGTAAAAATTTACATAAATTTACCAAATTAATGAAAATTGTTAAAAATTGACTATAAAGGGCAATAACTCCTTAAGGGGTCAATTGACCATTTAGGTCATGTTGACTTATTTGTAGATCTTACTTTGCTGAACATTATTGCTGTTTACAGTTTATCTCTAACTATAATAATATTCAAGATAATAACCAAAAACAGCAAAATTTCTTCAAAATTACCAATTCAGGGGCAGCAACCCAACAACCGGTTGACCGATTCATCTGAAAATTTCAGGGCAGATAGTTCTTGACCTGATAAACATTTTTATCCCCTGTCAGATTTCCTCAAAATGCTTTGGTTTTTGAGTTATAAGCCAAAAACTGCATTTTACCCCTATGTTCTATTTTTAGCGGTGGCGGCCATCTTGGTTGGTTGACCAGGTCACGCCACACATTTTTTAAACTAGATACCCCAAAGATGATTGTGGCCAAGTTTGGATTAATTTGGACAAGTAGTTTCAGAGGAAAAGATTTTTGTAAAAGATTACTTTAATTTATGAAAAATTGTTAAAAATTGACTATAAAGGGCAATAACTCCTAAACGGGTCAACTGACCATTTTGGTCATGTTGACTTATTTGTAGATCTTACTTTGCTGAACATTATTGCTGTTTACAGTTTATCTCTATCTATAATAATATTCAAGATAATAACCAAAAACAGCAAAATTTCCTCAAAATTACCAATTCAGGGGCAGCAACCCAACAACCGATTGACCGATTCATCTGAAAATTTTAGGGCAGATAGATCTTGACCTGATAAACATTTTTATCCCATGTCAGATTTCCTCAAAATGCTTTGGTTTTTGAGTTATAAGCCAAAAACTGCATTTTACCCCTTTGTTCTATTTTTAGCCGTGGCGGCCATCTTGGTTGGTTGACCAGGTCACGCCACACATTTTTTAAACTAGATACCCCAAAGATGATTGTGGCCAAGTTTGGATTAATTTGGCCAAGTAGTTTCAGAGGAGAAGATTTTTGTAAAAGATTACTTTAATTAACGAAAAATGGTTAAAAATTGACTATAAAGGGCAATAACTCCTAAACGGGTCAACTGACCATTTTGGTCATGTTGACTTATTTGTAGATCTTACTTTGCTGAACATTATTGCTGTTTACAGTTTATCTCTAACAATAATAATATTCAAGATAATAACCAAAAACAGCAAAATTTCTTCAAAATTACCAATTCAGGGGCAGCAACCCAACAACCGATTGACCGATTCATCTGACAATTTCAGGGCAGATAGAGCTTGACCTGATAGACATTTTTACCCCATGTCAGATTTGCTCTAAATGCTTTGGTTTTTGAGTTATAAGCCAAAAACTGCATTTTACCCCTATGTTCTATTTTTAGCCGTGGCGGCCATCTTGGTTGGTTGACCGGGTCACGCCACACATTTTTTAAACTAGATACCCAATGATGATTGTGGCCAAGTTTGGTTTGATTTGGCCCAGTAGTTTCAGAGGAGAAGATTTTTGTAAAAGTTAACGACGACGGACGACGACGACGACGACGGACGACGACGGACGACGACGGACGACGACGGACGACGGACGCCAAGTGATGAGAAAAGCTCACTTGGCCCTTCGGGCCAGGTGAGCTAAAAATGACGAAAAGTTGGTCAATATTGACTATAAAGGGCAATAACTCCTTAAGGGGTCCTCTGACAATTTTGGTAATGTTGACTTATTTGTAGATCTTACTTTGCTGACCATTATTGTTATTTACAGTTTATCTCTATCTATAATAGTATTCAAGATAATAACCAAAAACTGCAAAATTTCCTTAAAACTACCAATTTTAGGGCAGCAACCCAACAACAGGTTGTTGGATTCATCTGAAAATTCATGAATAAATAGATCTTATTCTGATGGACATTTAAATCTTGAAAGATTTACCCTAAATGTCTTAGTTTCAAAGATATAAAGCAAAAACTGCATTTTACCACTATGTTCTAATTTTAGCCATGTCGGCCATTTTGTTTGGTAGGTAGGGTCAGGGGACACATTTTTTAAACTATATACCACAATGATAATTGTGGCCAAGTTTAGTTAAATTTGGCCAAGTAGTTTCAGAAAAGAAGATTTTTGTACAAGTTACAAACTAGAGGCTCTAAAGAGCCTGTGTCGCTCACCTTGGTCTATGTGAATATTAAACAATGGACACAGATGGATTCATGACAAAATTGTGTTTTGGTGATGGTGATGTGTTTGTAGATCTTTATACTTTACTAAACATTCTTGCTGCTTACAATTATCTCTATCTATAACAGTACTTTCTGTGGAAAATGTTATTGAAAATCTTCAAATTCTAAAAAATTGTTAAAAATTGACTATGAAGGGCAATAACTCCTTAGGGGGTCAATTGACTATTTTGGTCATAGTGACTTATTTTTAGTTCTTACTTTGCTGTACATTATTGCTGTTTACAGTTTATCTCTATCTATAATAATATTCAAGATAATAACAAAAAACAGCAAAATTTCCTCAAAATTACCAATTCAGGGGCAGCAACCTAACAACCGATTATCCGATTCATCTGAAAATTCCAGGGCAGATAGATCGTGACCTGATCAACAATTTTACTACTTGTCAGATTTGCTCTTAATGCTTTGGTTTTTGAGTTATAAGCCAAAAACTGCATTTTAACCCCATGTTTTATTTTTAGCCATGGCGGCCATCTTGGTTTGTTGGCCGAGTTACCGGACACATTTTTTTAACTAGATACCCCAATGATGATTATGGCTAAGTTTGGTTAAATTTGGCCCAGTAGTTTCAGAGGAGAAGATTTTTCTAAAAGATTACTAAGATTTACGAAAAATGGTTAACAAGAGTGCACACACTGAAATGTCTCGCCTTCTTTACTAATCATTGATATTATGTTGATAGTCCTAAGTATAAAGCTTTATTACAACTGTCACATAAACTTAACATTAACCAAGTAGCTAAACAAAGACCAATGAACCATGAAAATGAGGTCAAGGTCAGATGAACCATGCCAGGCAGACATGTACAGCTAACAAAGCTTCCATACAACAAATATAGTTGACCTATTACTTATTATAGTTTAAGAAAAATAGACCAAAACACAAAAACTTAACACTGTGCAATGAACCGTGCAATTGAGGTCATGGTCAAATAAATCTGCGGGACTGACATATAGATCATAATATATTTCCATACACCAAATATAGCTGACCTTTGGCATATAAAATTACATAAAAAGACCAAAACTTAAAAACTTAACTTTGACCACTGAACCATGAAAATGAGGTCAAGGTCAGATGACATCTGCCCGCTAGACATGTACACCTTACAATCATTCCATACAACAAATATAGTAGACCTATTGCATAAAGTATGAGAAAAACAGACCAAAACACAAAAACTTAACTATAACCACTGAACCATGAAAATGAGGTCAAGGTCAGATGACACCTGCCAGTTGGACATGTACACCTTCCAGTCCTTCCATACACCAAATATACTAGCCCTATTGCTTATAGTATCTGAGATATGGACTTGACCACCAAAACTTAACCTTGTTCACTGATCCATGAAATGAGGTCGAGGTCAAGTGAAAACTGTCTGACGGGCATGAGGACCTTGCAAGGTACGCACATACCAAATATAGTTATCCTATTACTTATAATAAGAGAGAATTCAACATTACAAAAATTCTGAACTTTTTTTTCAAGTGGTCACTGAACCATGAAAATGAGGTCAAGGACATTGGACATGTGACTGACGGAAACTTCGTAACATGAGGCATCTATATACAAAGTATGAAGCATCCAGGTCTTTCACCTTCTAAAATATAAACCTTTTAAGAAGTTAGCTAACGCCGCCGCCGTAGCCGCCGTAGCCGCCGCCGCCGCCGGATCACTATCCCTATGTCGAGCTTTCTGCAACAAAAGTTGCAGGCTCGACAAAAATTGACTATAAAGGGCAATAACTCCTAAAGTGGTCAACTGACCATTTTGGTCTTGTTGACTTATTTGTAGATCTTACTTTGCTGAACATTATTGCTGTTTACAGTTTATCTCTATCTATAATAATATTCAAGATAATAACCAAAAACAGCAAAATTTCCATAAAAATTACCAATTCAGGGGCAGCAACCCAACAACGTGTTGTCCGATTCATCTGAAAATTTCAGGGCAGATAGATCTTAACCTGATAAACAATTTTACCCCCTGTCAGATTTGCTCTAAATGCTTTGGTTTTTGAGTAATAAGCCAAAAACTGCATTTTACCCCTATGTTCTATTTTTAGCCATGGTGGCCATCTTGGTTGGTTGGCCGGGTCACCAAACACATTTTTTAAACTAGATACCCCAATGATGATTGTGACCAAGTTTTATTAAATTTGGCCCAGTAGTTTTAGAGGAGAAGATTTTTGTAAAAGTTAACGACGATGGACGCAGGACGACGACGCCAAACGCCGGACACAAAGTGATTGGAAAAGCTCACTTGGCCCTTTGGGCCAGGTGAGCTAAAAAAAAAGAAAATAAACATTTGAAAAACAATAAGTTCTTTCTTAATGCAGTTAAAGGACCTTAAAAATCAATATTCACCTCATTTTGTCATCAGTAACAAGCATTTCATTTCATGAAGAATTCATATTAAGTTACTGCATGGATATGACATAATGATTATTCTATGAAATAATACATGGTACCTAGGGAAGGCACTGTAAACATAGGGAAACCATCTATAGAGGCAATTTGAAATTCACTTTACAAAAAAATTGAAAACACCTACCCATAATTGCAATTTAAATTTTCTTTCACCTAAGGTCCCATATATATATATATGTTTTAATGGAGCAGCCCTTAAGAACCTTTTTCTAATTAATCAAGAACCAAAAAAAAATCCTACGCAACATAAGTTAAAAACATCAAAATTGAGATTGTCTTCCATGACATCATCAGTAACACAGATTGTTAACATATTTTTTATATAAAAGTGTGTGAGAAACATCACAAACCTTGAAATGTAAACAGTGACTAATGAAATATGAGAATGAGGTCAAGGTCAGACATGTTCACCTTGCTATCTTTTTATACAATATTGTTTTTATTTTGTTTTATAACTATAATGTACTTTACCATATCTTAATATGCTTGTTTATTATTCAATATTGTTTCGTTTGTTGTCTTGTTTTTGTTATATAATATACTTTGTTTGTTGTCTAGTTTTTTTTTGTCTAATATACTTGTATTTAATGTAATGTGCAAAACCTGCATATTATTTTTGTTTTTTCCTTATACATGTACTAGTTTATACTTAGGTCCTCCATCTGAACAGATTTTTATTGTATATGTTTTGTGTACCATTTCTTTTGTCCACTGATAAAATTTGACAACTATTGTAAAGACATCTGTTTCTTGTTGATAACCATGTTTTAACATAATTTTGTGTCACCAGATCTCATTGACATTAACCCCAAATCTATTAAATTCTTTTAATGAAATTTTGGCACTAAAATATACAAGTTGCTTTCTTTAAAAAAAGAAAAGCAATACATGAACCTAAGACCGCTGACTGCCGGTTCACCAAAAGATTGTTGCTGATTTTGTATTTGCTTTTGAATTGAAATAATTGACTGGGATTAGAAGAAGTCAGTTGACAGTCAGTGTATATTTACATCTACTATTTGAATATACATTTTAAAGCAAGACTATTTAATTTAGTACTTGAGAATATACATAATTTTCCCAATGATAACCCTTATGCAAATCCCTATTTCTACAAACCGGATGACTTATGCAAATTGCACAAACCAATCACAATATAAATTTATGCACTCAGTTGGCTTTATAATCTGAAATTCTGCATGCATTTACCTTATATATCATATCTTTATATTTTTTTGCCTGCATGGACCTTCATGTTCTCAACTCGTTATTGAAGTTGTCTGTATTCATGGTAGATGTTAAAATTGTATAGATAAATCTAAAGTTCAATTTCCATGTGCAATGAATCCTGTGGAATGTAATTGATTGGGAAATCTTATAAAGAGACATTTTTGGTAAAAACATATCAAATTTTAAGTATCCTGATTTTACTTAAATCAATTCACATATTCCACAGGGAAAATTGGTTTTGTCGAAGAATATCTTAATTCAGAAATTTTATGAATAAAATTGAGAATGGAAATGGGGAATGTGTACCCGTACATACCCTCAAAACAACAAATTATATATAAAGGTATGTAGATATAAATAGATACCCCTGTAAGTCAATAAAATTATACGCATGAACATAATTACCTAAACAAACCTTCTGATTTGGAGCAACAACGTATATTAAATGTTAATTAAACGACCTAGATGGTTCTCCATTAATTTCTTTATGGAAGTACATTATCAAATATCAGTTTCATAACAATGACATATAAGAAAAACTCCACTTCAGTTCTTATATGACAGAAATAAATTTGTCGGAATTCAGAGAACTCTCGCATTTTATCAAAACTAGGGAATTCCCTCTGACATGCTTCTAAATTTATAAAAACACTAAATATAAATACTGCTTAATTCTGATCTTCCGTGTTGTTAAAAACATGCATATAAGTCAAGGGAAATATCGAAACATGAAGATTATGAGAAGAACATTATAGGAAAGTTGTTTAAATTCAATCCTTTTGTTTGTTTTTACCTATTAAAGCAAGACAATCTTAAGAATCTGAGATGTTCCTTAATGTTTAGAATAAAATGGTTGAAGGGAGGGAATGGCCCTGAGTCAATGGTATAAGTCTACAGGGATCAACTGAACTTGGTGACCACAATACTGGTATACTAGTATTGTCAACAATACTACGGTAGTATATAATTAATGTACTAGTATTGTTGAAAAAAAAAATCAATAGGGTTTGTTATTTTCATATATGACTGTTTTATTAACAGCTTGTTGGTGTTTTTCTGTTTCCTTGCATTTTGTCAGATATAAAAATTAAGACTTTTGCTTATACTTTTATTCATTGACATGATAACTAAAACATACTTAAATAAACACTCAATTAATTACACAAGAAAATATACAAAGAAACATACTTAAATTAATACATAATATAATATTATGAATACCAGAAACAGGCATATCGTACTCACACAAACCATAGAATCCTGCTGGGCCAAAATGAAACAGAAATTCAAAATAATGAAAGGGGTTTCAAGTAAAGCACTTGATTCCTATCTAGATGAAAGAATGTGGCAAGACCGATGGGGGAAGAATACATAAGATGCATTCAACAACTTGTGTATCCACATCACTGAACAGTTATCCAGTCTATTTTGAAATTAATACTTTTGAATATATGCAGTAATAATAACATTCTACTTAAGGTAGCACAATACAAAGATTTTTTCACTCCCTATCAGACAACTTTAAACTGATGTAATTCATTTCATCCTTCCTTATATTTTATAAATGAGGTACCAAAAGAAAGAAGAAATATTAATCTTTCAAATTGTGATAATTTCATTATTATGTAATTAGTTGCTATATTGTGATGTCCACACTTGAATGAATTTAGCGTCTTTGTTCTTCATAGCATCCCAAAATATTTCATTGATCCTTGTACAACACAGCTTGACCTCCAAAACTGTGTCTCAGATTTCAAAAACATCGATAGAACAAATTTTATACCCAATTGAATTTAGTGGTCTCTTATGAATTGATGTTGCAAACTTCATTGAAAATTTACGAGAGAATGAAATGCAATAGGAAAAATCTGAGACACAGTTTTGGAGGTTAAACTGTGTTGTGTAAGAATCTATAAAATATTTTGGGATGCTATGAATAAAAAAGAAGTTAAATTCATTCAAGTATGGACATCACAATATGGCAACTAATTACATAACAATTAATTATGTAATAATTATGTCATAATGAAATTATCACAATTTGAAAGATTAATATTTCTTCTTTCTTTTGGTACCTCATTTATAAAATTTAAAGAAGGATGAGTGGAATTACATCAGTTTAAAGATCTCTGATTAGGGATGAAAAATCTTTGTATTGTGCTACCTTAAATGTATTTATATTTTATATGAACAATACTAGGACAATACTTGTATACAATACTTGTACATTAATTATATATACGAGTATTGTTGACAATACTGGTATACAAGTATTGTGGTCGCTAAGTTCAGGTGATTCGTCTACAAATTGCTTGAAAGCAATCGAATCCCAAAAGAGCATCAGTGACACTCAAATGAAAAAAGTTAAAAGGCCAAATAATTACAAAGTTAATTATAAGGAATCTATAATTCCTTGAGTAGACAATCCTTAGCTTATGAAAAGGTCAAAGTTTATGATAGGACAGTGACTCACAAAAGAAACAAAAGAGAAACAGCTTGAGGTCAGTATACCGTAAGTAATGACGACTGTGCATGCAAGTCACATGTCAATCTCTTACAGCCATGTCCTTAATTTAGATAATAAAAAACGAAAGTGCGCTTTCGTGTGTGAAATTAGAATAATTGATATTTTTTGAGAACGCATACCAATAGTGTTCGTTTGAAATGTGATCTATAATGTGAATGAATCAAGACGTGAAGAATAGTTGGGCAACACATGTATAAGGTTAAAGTATTAATAAACATGCGTTCCTGTCATTAATTTTTCCCAAAAATTTTGAATATATATACATGTAGTATCAATAAACACAAACGTCAAGTATTTAAGGACGGACATTTTATTAATCAAATGTCAGGAGCCTGTAATTCAGTGGTTGTTGTTTGTTTATGTGTTACATATTTGTTTTTCGTTCACATTTTTTTTACATAAATAAGGCCGTTAGTTTTCTCGTTTGAATTGTTTTACATTGTCTTATCGGGGCCTTTTACAGCTGACTATGCTGTATGGGCTTTGCTCATTGTTGAAGGCCGTACGGTGACCTATAGTTGTTAATGTCTGTGTCATTTTGATCTTTTGTGGATAGTTGTCTCATTGGCAATCATACCACATCTTCTTTTTTATAGTATCTATTTTTTAAATTCTACTATTCCTCTATATGAATAGATAACTTTACAAAATATAAGCAAAGACTTATAAATCCATACTGAAACAGTACAAAATAATATCAATTGGAGATCAGATGGGGATCAGTGGAATACAACGACTGACCATGGAAGTAGTTCACGCAAAAAAACAAGAGTGTACAAGCTGAAATGTCTCACTTTCTTTACTAACCATTGATATTATGTTGATAGTTCTAAATATAAATCTTTATTACAACTATCACATAAACTTAACTTGATCAAATTGCAGTAAATGAGGTCAAATTAGGTCAGATAAACCAAACAAGAAATACATGTACATCTAACAATCATTCAAATCTTTATTACAACTATCACGTAAACTTAACTTGATCCAATTGCAGGAAATAAGGTCAAGGTCAGATAAGCCAAACAAGAAATACATGTACACCTAACAATCATTCAATGCACTGTTCAACCAAGAAAATTAAACATTGACCAATGCACCAATAAACTGAGGTCAAGGTCAGATGAACCATGCCAAAGTTCAGCCAAACAGAAATGTAGTTTACAATTAATCTATGCATTAAATATAGTTTCATCTTTTCCTTATAGTATGTAACATGTCTAAAAAAAAATTTTACCATGAAAACTTAACATTGACCAATGAACCACCAAAATGAGGTCAAGGTCAGATAATACCTGCTAGACAGACATATACAGATTATAATCATTCCATACAACAAAAATAGTTGACCTACTGCTTATTGTTTAAGAAAAACAGACCAAAACAGAAAAAAAAATCTTAACATAGAGCAATGAACCATGAAAATGAGATCAAGGTCAGATGACACCTGCTAGATGGACATGTACAACTTACAATATAAATCCATCCATACACCAAATATATTAGACCTATTGCTTATAGTATCTGAAAAATGGACATAACCACCGAAACTTAACCTTTTTCACTGATGAAATGAGGTCGATGTCCAATGAAAGCTGTCTGACAGGCATGAGGACCTTACAAGGTAAGCACAAACTAAATATAGTTATCCTATTACTCAAATTAAGAGAGAAATTATTATAACAAAAAATGTTTTGCTTTTTTCAAGTAGTCACTGAACTATGAAAGTGAGGTCAAGGACAATGGTCATGTGATAGACAGAAACTTCGTAATATAAGGTATCTATATATACAAATTATGAAGCATCCAGGTCTTCCACCTAAAATATAAAGCTTTTAAGAAGTTAGTTAACGGCGATGCCTCCGCTGTCGGATCACTATCTCTATGTAGAGCTTTCTGCAACTAAAGTTTCAGGCTCAACAAAAATCATAATTTTCATTATAAAAAAATTGTTAACTCTAAAAGGGGTGTTGGCTAAAATTAAAACAAAATAATTACTGCTAATTGTTAAATAAGATTTATTTTTGAAAAAAAAGAAGAATACTGAAATAATATATGTATCGCCATCAGCTGTGAGTCTTTGTCAATTGAAGCTAAAGAAAACATTTCAAATGCATTATTGACTTGTAGTTGACTTTGAAGGGGAAAAAAACAACTCATTTTAACCAGTATTCCCTCAACATTTTATTTAACCAAGTGCTAACCATGTTTATCTTTTAAAAACAAAAGAATGTCAACATAGAAAAGTGAAACAAGGAATCAGCCACTAGATAATAAATAAATTTCATTGACTGAATGTCCAACATTTGCTTTTTACTATCACTTCCAAGTTTACTATCAAATGTGGTCAAATATTATATAGAGATTGTAGTATATGTTTGTTAACAGTATACGGTATTGAAAAACGCAAAAATAATTGAAATAATTAGAAAATAAAATAAATAATTTAAAAAAAGGGGAAGGGCTAAAATAAATTGTTCTGCCACCAAGTATCCATGACTTTTGATACCTTTCCTGAAATTCTCCTGTCATAATTTTTTTTACAAAAATTCATCCTATAACAGTTTACATATACTTTCAATCAAGCTCTAAATGACCTCCATTTCACAGGTGTGTTCTAGCATATTATACTATATAACACAAACTAATACATGTCAACTAAACTTAATTTCAGTGTCAGTAGACCATAAATGAGGATGAAGGGCTAAATAATCTCCATGGTAATGAGATGTGCCAATGTTAAAACAACTGCATACCAAATATCATTGACCTTACCACTAGTGGTTCCCCATAAACTGACCTAATTACAAACTAATACATGAAAACTAAACAAAAGTTTCAAAGTCAATAGACCATAAATGAGGTGACAGGGCCAAATAATCTCCATGGTAATGAGATGTGCCAATGTAAATACAACTGCATACCAAATATCATAGACCTACCACTAGTGGTTCCCCATAAACTGACATAATTACAAAATAATACATGAAAACTAAACAAAAGTTTCAAAGTCAATAGACCATAAATGAGGTGACAGGGCCAAATTATCTCCATGCGAATCCATGGTAATGAGATGTGCCAATGTTAATACAACTGCATACCAAATATCATTGACCTAACACTAGTGGTTCCCCATAAACTGATCTAATTACAAACTAATACATGTACATGAAAACTAAACAAAAGTTTCAAAGCCAATAGACCATAAATGAGGTGACAGGGCCAAATAATCTCCATGGTAATGAGATGTGCCAATGTTAATACAACAGAATACCAAATATCATTGACCTACCACTAGTGGTTTCCCTGATGATAAACTGACCTAATAACAAACTAATACATGAAAATAAACAAAAGTTTCAAAGTCAATAGACCATGACTGAGGTGGCAGGGCCAAATAATCTTCATGGAAATGAAATATATCAACACTTATACAGCTTCATATGTTATTGATTTTCAGTAAACGGATAAAATAGTCGACCTACCCTTTGTTTAATTTGATATTTTGAAGCAGAAAAGCTCAACAGGAAGTGCCAGTAAACTTTTTTCTCGCTTAACCATTTGGTTTGAGATTAGATGGTTTACCAGGCATGTGTAAGTTATATATATATATTCTGTAGTTGGCTTATTTTAAGTAGACTGGTATTAAATGTCTCTTTCATGACAGGGTTTGGTGTCACATGTTTTCCTGTTTCCTATATCACTTATATGGCAAAACATACATGATCATAGTCTTCCTACATACAGTTACGTAATCATTATTGATGTTGATGCTTCATTTAACAGTAAGTTTGTATATTTACTTTTAAATAACTTTTTCATAAACACAAAATAAGGACATAATATATATAGCTTCAAAAGACTGAATTAAGCAATAATCCCCTTACAAATTTTAATGAGAACCTCACTGCGCAGCCTTAACAGATTTTTTTTATAATTTTATGCCTGATAAATGTTATGACAAAAATTTCTTCCTATATATATTTTTTTTTCTGAGTTGAACAACACAGTCAGAGAAATATAATATGCACTACTTGGTAGACATCAAAGGGCTGTGTGGCATATTTTCAACATTTATAAGGGTTCAAACTTCCTAGAGTTTAAACTTATAAATACTAAAATTCTGTACTACTCCTCCCTTCAGTGATGGTTTTCCTCAGAATTCAATTTGGCCACTATCCATGAGAAGTTATATTGGTAAAATTCGCAAGTTGTGTTTCCATGAGATGAAATATAGAGACCATATCTGGGAACCAGTAGGTAAACAAAACAAAATATTTAAGAACATTTGATAAAAGAGTCTAAGGCCTGGTTAAAAACTTTCTGAAAATAGTTTTTTGTTGAATTTTTGTATCTAGTCGTGGTTTGTGGAACAGCTGTATTTTCAAAGTGCAACCTATAATCTAGCATCAAGCATGGCAAGTTGGTTGAAGTTCTTTAAGTAGTTTCTTCAGAAATATCTCAACCAAGGAATACTGGAATATTGAGTCAACTTTGACATAATGTAAAATAGTGTACTGTACATGTAAGTACATGTAAATATATGTCTAAAGAGGGACTGGTGTATCAGTTGGCATCGCAAGAACAGATATATGAAAAGATTTACAACAGTCAATGAATGAGTTAAATATGTATCATATTTATGACTTTAAAAAGCTGAGCTTTATCTTCTTCTATATTTTACAGATAATAGGCTGTCGGAACATAATGGAACACACTCTATTCTACAACTTTATACTGATGTTCTTTGTACATGTTGTATCATGTGGTTACCATTACCATGGGAGTACCCAGATGTGTAAAAAAAAGTTATATAAAAAAAGAGCTCTATGTTGATTGTTCATACGAGAGATTATATTTAGACAATAAACAGATGTCATTTAGTATTTCACAATTACCAGCAAAACTTATTCTCTAAACTTGCAACACAACCGGATTGTGCATATAAAAAATAATCAGTTTAAAAATATGAGGAATCTTACAGTACTGGATTTATCCTTCAACAGGCTATCTTATATTAATGAAGGAGCGTTTAATGGACTTGAGAAGCTGCAGCAACTTAGGCTCAATGATAACAAACTCAAATATTATGCCTGGGCATTTCCAATCAGGAGTTTTCAGCCACTCAAATCACTAAAACTACTTTCAATTGAAAGTAATAATGATCCGTTTTATTTCCTTCAAAGTTTTAATGGAGATATGTCTTATCTCACAGCTAAAAGAATAGCATATTTAACAAAACTTGAAATTTTGAAGATGGATTTACCAAACGTTACCATGTCAGTTTTTGGAAAGGAATATCTTAAACTTCCTCACCTTTATTCACTCTATTTATATATAGCAGATTTATTCCTAGATTTAACCACAACCTTATTTCAACATACACCTTATTTAACACATTTATATATCTTTCATTTTCAATCTGTTGTAATTCATAATTCAACACTTTCAACACTCAATAAGTTAAAATTGTTACAAATTGATTATAGTCCTAATTTTGGTGTTGCAGGTTATAATTTTCATTTCAAATTTAATTTTAATTTGATTTCTGCACTATCGCATTCACCAACTGAAATTCTTATAATACAAAATTTTATGTCTGATGATAACTATGAGGTCTGCACTATATGGAAATCATTTAATGAATTTTTAAACACATCTATTCGTCAAATTCATTTAATAAATATATTTGGTTTAAACCGAAATTGTACTACTACACAATCAGTCTTTAATGCACCACCAAGTCTTCAACTTCTAAATCTGACAAGGAATAATTTAACTTGGATAGCTTTAAATCTACCTCATGTTCTATCCCTAGATTTAAAACACAACAGACTCAGAAACTACTTGGTAAACAAGAGTTATTTGATAACACAATCAAGTAAAATTGAAAACATATCTCTGTCCCATAATCAAATATACCAGCTCAATACAGAAATATTCAAAGGCCAACCTTACCTAAAACACATTGAACTGAGTTTTAATAATATTTCAAACATTGATTTTGATCTTTCTCACTTAGAAAAATTACAAATTTTGGACCTTGCAAACAATGAAATAAAATTTTTAACAAAAAAATCAATGAAAGAAATTGAAAGACTGCTTAAAAAAAACAATGATACAAGAATTGATCTTAGTAACAACCCATTTCAATGCACATGCAACACATTTTCATTTTTAAAGTGGATGAGACAATTTCATCATAATTTTATAAAATTTTCTCATTATCAATGCCTTTCTGGAAATATCCCTATATTAAAAGCCAATATGTTTGATAATGCAATACTTAATCTTGAGCAACACTGTTTTACAAAGAATTCTACTACTTTGACTCTTGTGTCATTGACTGTTTTTGGAGTGATAGCAGCAATGATACTTTTCTCAGCATTAATCATCTATAAACAGCGATGGAAACTTCGCTACATGTACTATACAGCTAGGATGAAATACATTTCTAAAGAGAAGGAGGGTGAAGACTCCAGTGAAATATGATTACGATGCATTCCTATCGTATTCTGATGAAGATCGGATGTTCGTTATAGACCACTGCATTAAAAATCTGGAACTAGACAGAAACTTGAAGCTGTGTATTCACGAAAGAGATTTCATTCCGGGTCGTGACATCAATAACAACATGGTAACAGCCATCCAAACAAGTCGGAAAACAATCTGCATCATTACCAGATCTTTTCTTGAATCAGATCTTTGTATGTTTGAGTTAAACATGGCAAGAATGGAAAGCACTCATTCAAGGAATGGAAAAAACATTCTTTTTCTTGTCTTCTATGAGAAACTGTCATCAAAAGATTTACCACTTGTATTGTGTGAACATATTCAAAAACAGTCATACATTCAATATCAAAGCAACGAAATCGGCAATGCAATTTTCTGGGAAAAAATTAATGATGCTATTTATGCATAACTCATGGACAAAAATGGACTCATCAATAATGAGAAGCAGTTGTGGAACCAAAACTACTCCTTATAGTCATATTTCTAAAGAGAAGATTGCATATAAGTTCATTTGGTAGTTGACATTATCTTTAAGACTTTCAAGACTACATCTATAATTTTGGGTTTAAAAACCAGTGATATTTTAAGGCAAACCATTGCACGATTCTGGAAATTTTCCAAAAAAAATATGAAAATTTCAATTCATGTCAAGTGGAATTTAGGAACGTGCAAAAAAGGAATTAAACTAAATCATATAAAAAATAGCAATAACAAAGAAATCATAATCTATACTTGAGTTTCCAATGGGACTTTCCTGACTAAATCAATATTTGATGAGGAAACAATAGTTGTAACAATATGTTAGAGGTCAAGTGTATGTATGTGTTTATCAATGAGGTATCATCATAAACTTTTCTAACTGAGAATTTTAACATCCCATATTATCGGTCGTCCAACTGTCTATATCAATCTGCTCAGCTCTTAATAAAACTTCATATCACGGCTTTGTGACGTCAAATACGTTGACCTGGCCTTAATAACTTTGACTCGGACATATCAGCGACGTCATAATGTTTGAACCGACGTTGATAAGTTTGACCCGAACTTATCAAGTCAACTTCCGGTTGCTGGTGAAACTAAGACAATACTTCCAAAAATGCATATACAACCCGATAAATCGATTATCAGGTTATCGGCATATTAATATTGTAAAATATCAGCTGCTCGACATAATATGAAGGCTTTTTGATCTCGTTCGCTGCGCTTACTCGACAAAAAGCTACATATTATGTCTCGCAGCTGATATTTTACGATATCAACATGCAGACAACCTGATAATCGGTACTTATCTGACAACTTATACCGGCTTTCAATTGTGTTGATGATAAAAGGTAGACATCTTTATGTCTGTAACATGTGTATTGTGTTTGTTATCTCTAATTTGATATTGAAATAAGAAAGATCATATCAGGCCATAATAAATAATAGCTTTGTTTGCCCAAACGCTACCTACCCAGAAAAAAGCTACCTACTCAAATTCTTTTATTGTCCTGATTTGAAGAAGTTTTTTTAAATCAAATAAGCATGAAGACTAATAAACATCTGATACTTCAATTTCTTTTTTTGAAAAAAAAAATAGAAAATGCCTACCTACCTACCCACTGTCTAAACCTTTGGGTAGGGTTTGGGCAAACCAAAATATTTTTAAGTGTGGCCTCATAGGGAACATGTGTACCAAGTTTCAAGTTGATTGGACTTCAACTTCATCAAAAACTACTTAGACCAAAAACTTTAACCTGAAGCAGGACAGACAGACAGAAGAGCAGAAAGACAAATGAACGAAAGGAGTAAAGAACGAACGATCGACGAACATACAGACCAAAAAACATATTGCCCATAAAATGGGGCATAAAAACAAAACAATGCTTGTGCTCCTTACAAACTGATAAGGACCTGAAGGCACAAACAAATTGTCAAAATGGCAACAAACTGAGATTTCATTACATTTATAAGTGTCTATTAGCTATTTTATTTTGTATAGCAATGATGGGCCATTACTGATCTGAATGAAATAGTAAACATTGTCAATAAAGAACTTGAGATCAATTTGCCATAAGTAACAACATATTAAAATTTGAAAAGCATTAGTTGAACAGTTCTCATGTTATTAAACTTAATAAGAACCATAACTCCTGAAAGACAAAAGTCAAAATTATCAAAATCAATATTGACATCATTTTGTCATCAGTATTAAGCATTTAGTGAATAGTTCATCTTAAGTTATTGCATGGAAATGACATATGGGCTGTTTTATTAAATAATACATGGTACTCAGGGAAGGCACTTTAAACATAGGGTAACCATCTAGAGACAATTTGAAATTTTTCTTACATGTTCACTGTTCAAAATAATTATAGCACCCACCCATATTTGCGATTTTCAAATTCCTGCCATGGGTCCTATAAAATGTTTTTATGGAACAGACCTAAAGTGCCCTTTTTCAATGCAATCAATCAAGAAGTAAATTAATTTCTAAACAGCATAAGTAAAAAACATTAAAATTGAATTTGACCTTCATTTTGTCATCAATAACACAATATATCAAAATTTAAATAGCATAGGTTGAATTGTTCATTCCTTATTGCACTGAAACAATACAATATGCAGGAAATTATTTTAAACAGGAACATTTATATATTTTTTATATAAAAGTGTGTGAGAAGAGGGTGGTAAAGAGTGGGTGCTTGCACGAAAAAAACGTGAAATAAGACATAATTTCACGTTGAACGTGAAATAATTTCTGTAATGAACGTTTCACGAAAAATAAATACTTTTATTTGAACCTTTTGTGACTGAGTCACTGTCTTCTTGTATATATTAACTCTTTGTTTTACTTGATATTCCCGATTTAGTATACACATTTATGATATAATTGGTTTACGGCTTTTAAAAAAGTATTTCTTGACGATCCCTGCCAAGTGTTTGAATTTTATTTGAAAAATACCGAGCGCGCAAAATAAGACTTTGAAAATCACGATGCACGTAAAATTAAATAAGCAGAACACGTTGAACGAGGCACCCGTCTTACACGACTGAACGTCAAATAGAAAGTAAAAACACGTTGAACCTGAAATAAAAAACTGCGATCACGTTTCACGAAAATAACCCTTTACCACCCTCTGAGAAACATCCCAAACCTCATGAACCTTGAAATGTAAACTGTGACCAATGAAATATGAGAATGAGGTCAAGGTCAGACATGTTCACCTTACTATCTTTCAATAGAATATTATTTTATTTTGTTCTGTTTTATTACTATAATGTATTTTATCATATCTTAATATGCTTGTTTATTATTGTTTCGTTTGTTGTCTTGTTTTTGTTATATAATATATACTTTGTTTGTTGTCTAGTTTTTTTTTTATCTTATATTATTGTATTCAATTTCATTTGCAAATAATGCATAATATTTTGTTTTTCCTTATCATATACTTAGCTATCTGAACAGATTTTTATTGTATATGTTTTGTGTACCATTTCTTTTGTCCACTGATAAAATTTGACAAATATTGTAAAGACATCTGTTTCTTGTTGATAACCATGTTTTAACCTGTTTTTTGTGTCACCAGATCTCATTGACATTAACCCGAAATCTATTAAATTCTTTTCATAGTAATGAAATTTTGTTACTTTTGCAACTTCTAGTCTAAATACTAATATTTGGCCATTCTTCTTATGTGCCTACTAACAAAGTTTTAGTTCAAATAAAATTTTACTAGTCTGGGGCATCAGACTAGTGGCTATCGGTGCAGACGGCCATACTGTGGATTCATTTATTTTCGTGGGTACTAATTTTACGTGGATTAAGGAAAATTAACATGTTTGTGGATATTTAATTTGTGGTTTTGCTGAAATCTAAGATCTAAAAACAGAGTGTTTAATTAAGTAGTTGAAATGGGTCCCTGTTGGGATTTTCCGTTGCTCAAAAAGGTACATGTGGTTATGAAAACAGATTTCTATCTTTTCTGCGTTTATCCACTTAGAGTTAGTCATGTCATCATAATTCTTTTTGTATTGCTTGGGATTTATCATTACACATAGCAATGAACTAAAACAAAAGTAAACTTTCGGTAAAATATTGAAAAGAAGAATGTTTTTAGCTTCTTTTTATCAAATAGTTCAGGGAAAATTACGATTTTAACATGACTCGGCTAGTGTTATCAGGAAGCGTCCTTTGAAAGAATGGGTTCTTGCAATGGCACGTCCAGGGCGTTTTAGCGTGCCTTTACGAGAACATTGCCATTGTCAAGAACTAAATCAGTTGAAACAGTGAAATGCCAAACCAAGGACAAATGAATGAACGGACAGACAAATAGAAGGCTGGACCAGGAAACATAATGCCCATAAATGGGGCATAAAAAATTGCTTCTGCCATTGAAAATTATTGCTACAGCTTAGAAATTTTTCTGTTTTTATTTCTAAAGACAATACTGGCAAAGGTGCAGTAAATATATTAAATACCCCCTCCTCTTAATCAAACTTATTACTAATAATGCCTTACTCTGACAACTGTGATATCCATCACCAATAAATCCTGGTTTACAAACACAGTTATAATTGACACACACAGCATTACGGTGGCATTTCTTTCCATAACATATCCCAGTAACTGTAAAAGAAAATTTATAACTATTGACACAATCAGCATTACGCTGGCATTTTTTTCATATCATATGCTGGCAACTGGAAAAACACAAAAAAATGTTTTTTAAAAATCTCATGAAAATTCCTTTCAGATGTATTATCTCTACAATCTTCACATTCCCCTTTCAACAACAGCTTAAGTTTTTATTTAATGGTGCCAATTTAGTTCATCATAAAACTAGATGTGTGAAAGTGACACTAATGGCCCCGTCTCAAAAAGTTGAAGAATCTGCAATTTCAATAACACATATGGACACGAACATGATGGTAGTCTCACATATCAAAAATCAGCTCAAAATCTGGAGATATATAGAAAAAAAGACTGTATAACTGTGATTTTCAATAATTTACAGTAAAAAGTTTTAAACCCTTAATTTTGGCAAAAATTAGCGGAGCAGAACAAAACTTAAACTTGATCTGTAACTCATCATGAGTAACTCACACACAAAAAATCAGCCCAATATCTGAAAGTGTTTAGACAAAAGTCTGTATAACTGTGATTTTCAACAATTTATTAAAGTCCATAGTCCATAATTTCGGCAAAAATTAGCCAAGCGGAACAATACTTAAACTTGATATGTAACTCATCCTGGTTAACTCACATGCCAAAAATCATTCCAATATCTGAAAGGAGTAGGTCCAATAAGACCCCTTTTTGGCCCCAAAATATAGCAGTTTTACAAAATTGTGAAAATGTAAACTTTTAGTTATTTATTTGACAGTAGAATGCTTCTGCTACATAAACATGGGCTGTTTTTGATAATACAATGCACATATATCGGGTACTAGCACCATTAAGGTAGCACAATACAAAGATTTTTCTACTTCCAATCACTAACCTTTGAAATGCTGTAACTTTCTTATGAATGCATAGAAAATAATAAAAGAGGTATATATAGATAGATAAAAGATTAATCTTTTAAATGGTTGCAATATTTCTATTATGCAATCATTATGTAATCAATTATTATGTAATTAGTGGCAAAATCTTGGTAAGTTCACTTGAATGAATTTAGCTCTATCATCTCTTTAACTATACAGAAAATTTTAACGAAATCTTAATCAACACATCACGGGCTTCAAAAAGGTGTCTCAGATTGTCTCTATGGTATTCCATTCTCTCATAAATCTCTAATTAGTGTAAACATCCTAACCACATAAAAGAAGATAATGTTTAATTAGGTGTAAAATTTGTTCTATACATTCTATCTGAAATCTGAGACACCCTTTTGTAGATAATGGCCATAGGAACAACATATAATAAAATCAACCCTCTAGGGATACCTATGCAGAACCTAATTTTATTTGAAAGTGGAAATTTAGTGAAAAATATTTTAGACACAGTTAACATTATAATTGTTTACATAATTGTTGCATAATACTAACATTGCATTTATTTGAAAGAGTAATCTGTTAGCTATCCAAAACTACCTCTTTTATAAATTTTCAAGCATTATTAAGAAAGTTACAGCATTTTGAAACTTGGGAGTTGGAGTTATAAAATCTTTGTATTGTGCTACCTTAAGTCATGCTAAATTACTGAAATCTTCACAATTTTAGCATTTTTGTTAAATTTTAGACGGTTTTCGTGCAAAACGAAAGTGGCCGCATTCGTGTTCATCCTTAATATTGAAATGTAAGTTGTATTTTATGATTATACATCACATATTTAAAGGTTGAGGATGAACACGGATGCGGCCACTTTCATTTTTGACAAAAAACATCTGAAAAGTGACATTTTTCTGCATATTTGGTAAATTTCTCATATTTGATCTTGAATCCGATCGTTTTTAATGATTAAATCAGTTAAAATCGTTCACATAAACTAATTGATTCAAATGAAATAGACACTTAAGTGTTTAAAAAGTGATCAAAATCTTTCGTCAGATGAACTTGAAATTTGAGGCCAAAATCGGTCCTAACCGGACCTACTCCTTTTAGAAAAAAAGTTCGTATAACTGTGATTTTCAATAATTTATCAAAGTCCAAAGCCCGTAATTTCAACAAAAGTTAGTGGAGCAGAATGAAACTTATACTTGATCTGTAACTCATCCTGGTTAACTCACATACTAAAAATCAACCCAATATCTGAAAGAGTTTAAAAAAAAAGTTCGTAAAACTGTGATTTTCAACATTTTATCAAAGTCCAAAGCCCGTAATTTCGGCAAAAATTAGTGGAGCGGAATGAAACTTATACTTGATCTGTAACTCATCATGGTTAACTCACATACAAAAAATCAGCCCAATATCTGAAGGTGTTTAGAAAAAAACTCTGTATAATAGTTTGTTGCGGAATGACGGAATGATGGAATTTCGGACAAGGGTAAAACTATATGTCCCCGACAACTTCGTTGCTGGGCCATAAAAAACAACAATTACCTCTTTACAGGTTTTGACCACCAATTCACCACCCACTTCAATTTGAAACATATGTAAAGTAGCCCTTCCCGGATAAATAAAATAGTACTTTTGATGTCTGTTTTACTTAAACGCACAAATAAATTTGCAAACATGAAACTTTCAATGGAAGAGAAAATTATAGAGACCATTTCAGCAAGAATTTACTTGTCCATGATTTTGCATTAAAAATTGTGAAGTAATTCCCTCCATAGTATTCTTATATTAGAATTTTATTCTAATATAAGTATACTATATTATTTTTAGCAGAACTTGACTTCCAAAAGGTGATGTTTAACTTCAAAACTTTAAAACATTGGCTGTAAATTGGCATATAGAAAGGTGATACATATAAAATTCAGAATATAGCTGGTTTCTATGATGATAAACTTAAGGTAAAATATATAGAAAGCTCTGAAATTTGTAATAATAGATTACAATAAAGCATCCACACTGTAACATAAAATACATTATAACTGTGTAGCAACCACTAACAACATTCACTGTATGGTTGAAAAGGTACCTTGATTAAAATTTCTGTCCTTTTAAAGTGGAATATAATAACATACTGACCTTCACATTCAATGTAAGCATTTCCGTGGTAACCATGATCACAAACACAGCGGTTGTCCTCACAGTGAGCAAAATCAGAACATTTCTTTCCATTACAAAGAGCTGTGTGAAACAAACAAAAAAGATACAATGTAATTTTTCAATATAATACACAAAAGATAAGACAATGCCCAAAAATATGCTCATAGTATTTTAGCTTTAAAAAACTTTGTAATAAATTATATTCAATAAAGATAAATTTTCTAAAAATTCAGGTTAGCAAAGTTGTCAACTGCTAAGACTA
Organism: Mytilus edulis; assembly: GCA_019925275.1. Classification (NCBI taxonomy): domain Eukaryota; kingdom Metazoa; phylum Mollusca; class Bivalvia; order Mytilida; family Mytilidae; genus Mytilus; species Mytilus edulis. The sequence goes on from CM034361.1 coordinate 57,192,087, forward strand.
CATTCAAGACAAATTACAGTATACTTCATTGGTCATCTAAATTGATAGAAAACTAGATCTTAAGAATATTTTGATGACCATATATACTTGGCATGCATCTTTAACACATTCCCTATTTCTATTCTCAATCTTATAGTAGGTATGCTCAATGAAATAGCTTAATTGGGTTTTTATTCTTTCGTCCTTGAGGAAAATGACAGCTTAAGTAATATTGATAGACGGATGCCCAGTGATGACTTGAGATCTACATGACATGTAAGCACATATAGGGGACGACAAATGCCAAGTGACGCCCCTAGCACATTCTTTGTGATTCTGGATACTATATATACTGTGCCTCGTGATAACCTCCAGACCTTCAACTTAAGTTTGAAGATCCTCTATAAGATAGTTTCTTCCAGTGTTGCCCTTTAACTCTGGAACAGCTGGTGGCAAATCATACTCATCATAAACATGTACATGTATATACAACATGGGACCAAATGCTACAGTCTCTCGGCTAGTCTTTAAGATGAAAAACCACAATTACTGACCATATAAAAACCAGAACTAGACAAATGACTAAACCTGACGGCAAGTACTTCGACAAATTGATAAGGCTGTTGATAACAAAGGCTTGATAAAGTTTCACTTTTATTATAATATAAGTTTGCCCTATGGGAGTCAGTATCTCAGCTGGAAAAATTTTGCACCAGTTCCTGTCGACGACACTTGGTATAGTGGGTAGCCAAGCCCCATGGACATGGACACTCGGCCAATCAACTGGAACTCAGAGGGTTCCAAAAAGGGGAGCTACGAAAAGGGGTTGAATTGACGGTGGAGAGATGAAAAGTAGTTAATTACTTGGGGATAAGAAGAGAAATTAACCAGTGGTGAATTTCGTAAATGGTCCAAAAATCAGATGTGAAACAGCTGAGTGACCCCCAAGTAATTGAATAAGAAGTGGTTGTAAGGGAATGGACTTCAATTGAACACCTTGGACACCTTCAATTCTTCACTGATAATAAAGATAGAAATAATAAACTATGCATAGGCGGATCCAGGGGGGGCGGGCCCTGGGGGGCCCGGGCCCTGGGGGGCCCGGGCCCCTCCTTTTGTGGGAAAAATTTGGTTGATTATATAGGGAATCACTGAAGCATGACTGGAGCGGGCCCCCTCTTAGGAAAAGTTCTGGATCCGCCACTGCTATGTATTTAATCGTATGAATCAGTTTTTAAAATAAAACAATCAAATACATGATATTTAAAATACTCAAATGTTTAATATCTACAGGTATGTATTGTTCATGTGCAAATGTACACTATATGGTATAAATAAGAACAAAGCAAAACATATTTTACACAGGATATGACGTAATGGAAATATACAAGAATCATGATGATAACACGTTTACACAGTGTATGGCAAGCATGCAACCATCCGTTTCCCACATTAGACCAACACTGGATTCCTTGACCAAGACCTACGATCTAGCTAATTGGTACGAACAACGGAACGCTTCTGATGTCCCACTTATACCAGTTTCTGGTACAACCCAAAGAACCGCCGCACAACACAACTTCAGCTTTAGTCCGTCGACAAGTGCCTTACCATTTTCTCACCGTACCAGTGACGAAATGGATTCAACAAGATATGGAGTCAGATCTGATTCTTTCACTAACGTTGATATTGTGTCGCCGAATATTCAAGGGAATATTAAGATTTCAACTTAAAACAGAACAGATGCCACTGTGTAGGTTTGTAAGGGCAAATTTTAAATGCATCGGATATGTCGTACTTGGAAAGACTTGCTTTTCTCCCACATTTTGAAATGATGCGGATAGCATCATCTATTTTCACAGAAGACATAGAACAATCACTTTTGTCTACCATATCATTAACACTCATACATTCATCATTGTGTGGTGATGACAAATCTAAAATTAATTTTTTCTTATCTGAATATTTCCCTGTTGCTACCCCTAGAGGGCACTCTAAAACGAGGAAAAGGACTATGTTGAAATGGCCCATACACAAAACCTTTTTCATATTCTTTCTTAATCAAATCTGAAACAACTGTAGATTGCAACCTAGCTGAGTAATTATTTTTGCATACTTTTGTATCCCATGTATCGTATTTTACCATAGAATTGAAATCATTTCTTAATCCATTTATCAAATACGATCTGAAATTTATATCTGGATGATTCTGCAGCTCATGCTCGAGTTTTTCTATGTTGATAGGAGTTGATGCTTTCATGGAATAATCTTCTAAAGGTATATATGTAGACATGATTTGTTATCAGGTTTAGTCTGAGTGACATCTTTGCTACTAGTGTTATTTTTGTAGGTTTGTGAATATTTTTGAGGTACATGATGGTTTTGTCTATTACCTGTACATGTATGTGTTGGGTGACCTGTATAGCTTTTTTAGAATTATATCCTATTGTTGTAGCAGCACTACTTTGGGGGCCAGAGTGGTCTTGTAAAAGAATATTATTCTGGTGTGATAATGAGGCCACTGTTGCTATTGTGAAAAAGGGGAGATCAAAAACTTTAGAAATTATGAAATTGATGAGACAGCTGACTTGGTGTGCAGCTAAATATAATTTTTACTTAGTGCAAAACATGTTCCAGGTTATAAAAACCAAATTTTGGATGCTTAAATTGGCTCGTTTACAGATCACCTGTTTTCACAAGCTGGACCAAACGCAGAACAGAGTCCATGCATAGTTCCAAGTGCATCAGAAGTAATGTGGCATTGAGTGAAACAGTTAGTAAATTATGGATTTTTTCTATTTCTGAAGGGACAAAAGTGTCATATGAGACTGGTTATAATCATTTTTTTAAATTTTTGCTATTTACCAATCATTAAAGATCGCTTACTGTAACTTGACCAGTATTTTCACAATTGATCTGTTAGATTATGTCCTTTCCAATGCAAATCATATATCGTCAATTGATACTTACGGTAACAACTGTTTACCCCATCACCAAAATATCCCTGTTTACAGGCACAGCTAGGTTTCCCTCCTTTCAGACCACATGATGCATACTGATGACAATGTAATTTGATTGGTGTTGTTATCAATGATCCTGTTCCATTGTTATAGTTACAAATTAACAGGCTAGAACAATCCAATGTCATCATAGATGCTCCAACCTGTGAATAAATATTTATTTATATTACTGTAGATTCATTATTATTCATGGGATTCTAAATTTTGTGGATTTTGCGGGTAAAAGTTGAAATTTTCAAGAAAATACACATTTCTATCTTATCTGTTGGTATGCAGACTAAGGAAAAACCATGAAATCAACTATCCCCAAAAGAGCAAATTTTCCTGAAGAATGACAAACCAACAAGCATACAATCAAACAAAACTGACTGATAAATGAAAGACTCTCCAATTACTATATAACACCTTCATTAGACAGCAAGGGGTAGAATATTCCAATGAAGAACTAGATGTGTCAAAGCGGCACGAATGGCCCCGTCCCAAATTGAAAAATGTGCAATTTCAATATAAACACATGTGGACACAAACATGATGGTAGGATCACATATCAAAAATCAGCTCAAAATCTGGAGGCGTATAGAAAAAAAAATCTGTATAACTGATTTTCAATAATTTATCAAAGTCCAAAGCCCGTAATTTCAGAAAAAAATAGCAGAGCGGAAGGAAACTTAAACTTGACCTGTAACTCACATACCAAAAATCAGCCCAATATCTGAAGGCATTTAGAAAAAAAGTCTGTATAACTGTGATTTTCAACAATTTCTCAAAGTCCAAAGCCCGTAATTTCGGCAAAAATTAGTGGAGCGGAACGAAACTTAAACTTGATCTGCAACTCATCATGGTTAACTCACATACCAAAAATCAGCCCAATATCTGAAGGCGTTTAGAAAAAAAGTGCGTATAATGGTTTGTTGCGGAATGACGGAATGACAGAATTTCCGACAAGGGTAAAACTATATGGCACCGACAACTTCGTTGCGGGGCCATAAAAACAGTTGAATAGCAACGTCTAAACATGATTTATAATGCTATCAAGTGACAAGAACGTTAAGTTAATTATCTCATGGATAATCATTCTACAAAATTTTGCGATTATTGGATTTGCAGTAGTACATCCCTTAAAAAGTAATATGACAAAAATACCAAACTCCCAAGGAAAATTCAACAGAGAAGTCCCTTACCAAAATGTACCAAATGGCAAATCAAAAGCTCACACATCTTAGTATAAACAAAGTGTAACATACATATGAAATGTTTAACTAACAAATGTCAAGTATATGAGTTCCCCCTAACAGAAGTTCCCTGAAAATCTTCTTATAAACAATGTCATAATATATATTTCTATTTATAAATTTGGAACAAATATTCTATACTCTGTAAGAAACAAATTCTGTTGTTCCAGTGGAAATAATATTACAGAGTATTTCTTTTTTTTGCATGATTATGAAGGGAATTGTTTATGACAGTACTACATCCCTTCCAAAAAACTCTATTAATTATTGATAATACGACGTACTGGTATATAACCCATCTTTGATTCACAGCCACAATCATCAACTGGTACACAGTTATCACCACTGCAGACAAAGCCAGGTAAACATTGACATCCTTCTGATGGTGGAAATAGGCACTTGGCAGGATCAGGGTATGGATCTAGGCATGTTGCAGGACAGCCACCCACACCAGAACTGTATTTCATGTTTGAAGGACATGCCATTGCTGTAACAGAAACAGATATTGAAAGGAGTAGGTCCGGTAAGGACCGATTTTGGCCTCAAATTTCAGGTTCATCTGACGAAAGATTTTGACCACTTTTTAAACACTCAAGTGTCTATTTTATTTGAATTAATTAGTTTATGTGAAAGATTTTAACAGATTTAGTCATTAAAAACGATCCGATTCAAGCTCAAATATGAAAAATCTACCTAATATGCCGAAAATTGTCACTTTTCAGATGGTTTTTGGTAAAAATGAAAGTGGCCGCATCCGTGTTCATCCTCAACCTTTATATATGTTATGTTTTATCATAAAATACAACTTACATTTCAATATTTAGGATGAACACGAATGCGGCCACTTTCTTTTTACACGAAAACCGTCTAAAATTTAACTAAAATGCTAGAATTATGAGGATTTCAGTAATTTAGCATGACTTAATGGTGCTAGCACCGGATATATGTGCATTGTATTGTCAAAAACAGCCCATATTTATGTAGCAGAAGCATTCTACTGTCCAATAAATAACTAAAGGTTTACATTTTAACAATTTTGTAAAACTGCTATATTTTGGGGCCAAAAAGGGGTCTTACTGAACCTACTCCTTTACCCATTTGAAAGGATTGATATTATTAAACATTTGTGCATCTTCTAAGGTTGATAAAGAAAGAAATCGTCAATGAAGTTGACATGTAAACCTGAAGATCCATTTATTTTCTATTTTTATTTCTAAAGGAAACAAATTATTGCAGGACAAACATTGTACTGACCTAGTGTTTGTAATTTAATAAATGGCAGACCTAAAAGTTATGGACAAGATATTTGAACAGATTAAGGAAAGACAGGATGTGCATGATAAGGGGGAAAATGTGTCTTGCAAAAACAAGTGTGGCAATCTCCTATCACATGAAGTTGTGAGTTTAAATATCCAATAAATATTAATGCCTGCTGCAAAGATCTCCTTGCTGGATGGGAAAAGTATGAAAAACCATACAATAAGATCATATGTGATAGAATCATTAAATAAGAATACTTCTACGTATTGTGCTGATTGTATTGTGTTGAAATAGATATCAATGACTTATAAATAATAATTTTAAAGAACATTTAAACAAGTGATATTTGTTCTTTGAATAAATATAAACTACAAGTTCAGACATGAAATATGACATTGTATGTTAAGAATTTTCACACTGATCAATTACCTAATTGAACATACAAATCCTATTAAAGCTGTTTTTTTCATAATTTTTGCTTAGCTCTTGTAATTTACAAATGTTACAATAATTTTATGGCAATTTAAGCTTTTTTGAGATGAACCATAACAGTAAATATAGAACATCTATATATAGAAACGATCAATTAATGGTTAATCAATCATGGACAAATCCAATGGATTTCTTGTTTTTTTATTGGGTCAAAGCCACCTTGGTGGTCTTGTGGTAAGATGCTCAAATCAAGTATGTGCATTTGTTAGTTTGATCCAAAGTCTGGTAAAACCATTGAATAAAAATTGAAATTTGCTAATCATCAGTTCTGTCTTCATTGTCAAAAAACACAACAGATTTTCAAACTTGAGCAAGTCTTTAAGGGAAGCCTTCACAAAGGTTGTACATATACTGTGTATACCAATACATACGACAAAAGTTTTCCCTCCTCCATTTGACAATTACACCTCTAGATTCACACTCAGCGGCCAAGCTATTTAAGGATTCACACACAATCTTATTTCTACGTTGGACATCATGGTAGTATGCACAGACATCGTATCGACAGGAAGCATACAAAGTCTCCGCCAAATCTTGATGGTCTTCTATACAGTCTCGGAAGGGACTATGGGCTTGGTTTTTTATATGTAGCATACCACAATATTCCATTTTCTCTACATACTGGTCCAAGATACCAGTGCAAGGATCATCCATAGCCTTTGTCTCACATCTTTGAATACAAAATTGATAACAAATGAGGTTGACATTTACATAAATATCAACTCTTGAGTAATGGTAATTCAATGATGTATTTGTATTGCTATTTATTATTTATGCAAAAATTTTTAATCTGTTGTTTATTTTCAAATTTATCCTGAATTTGAGAATAGAACATTCTTTTTTGCATGCATAAGCAACTCACATATAGGTAACTATAAACTGTTCACACAGAGATATGTTTCATATTTCATGTTTTGTAATTTTGATGGTATAATGTAAATGAAAGTTGCAATGGCAATATTCAGAAATTTAAACTATGTAAATCATTTCAAGTCAATTAAACCATGACTGAAGATGCAAGACCAAATTAACTTCCTAGAAATGTGAAATGCAAATGATTATAAATACTTTTGGTTCAGTTTTGTCAGCCCTCATCCTATTCAAGAACTACATTACAATTCTTAACCAGAAATAGATGTATACAGACTAATGGACATGGATAAATCTATAGAGTAAGTCAGTTTCTCATTTTTTAATATAGATTATACCATTGGTTTTCCCGTTTAATTGGTTTTACACTAGTCATTTTTGGGCTCTTATAAGCTTGCTGTTCTTTGTGAGTCAAGGCTCTGTGTTGAAGACCTTACTTTGACCTATAATGGTTTACTTTACAAATTGTGACTTGGATGGAGAGTTGTCTTATTGGGACTCATACCACATCTTCTTATATCTTAGCATAAACATCATAACAAAACTAACTTTTCTGTTTGAAAACCAGTGTCATCTTTAACTTCAAAACTTTCACCAATAAGCACTTCATAATTTCTCTTTCCCGACACGTCTGTACCATCTCTGGTGACTAAATCATCATCTTTCCCATTACAATTCCCACATAAACCTGTCAGATTTGCACCATACTTTCTAGGTACCATAACTATGGCCTCTGACTTGCCATTCCATAAGACTGATACCCCACATCCCGTGACCAGACGGCCATATTCTCCTGTGTTATAAATCGTCACATTCTGGTTTACAAGTTTGACTGGCATGTATTGTAATAAACCATTTATCTAAAAATAAATACAAAAAAAAAAATACAAAAAAATGTTTTATTTATAAGGAAATACTTAAATGATTATCACTCCATAGAAAAGTAATTCTTTTCATATTATGCATTACATTAGAATGTAACATGTGTATTTTTCATCATTAAGTTTCCTATTTTTGTGCATGAGAGCCTCATAAAAGATTTTTGTATTGCAAATTAATAGTAAAATCTTTTAGTAAAAACTTGCTAGTATATCAGATTTATACATTTTCAGTGTGATTTTTTTTACATTGTAAATAAATTGCAAACTCTTTCAGTAATAATCTTGCTATAATATCAGATTTATACATTAACATAGTGATTTTTTATTTAAGCTTCATATTTGTAGAATGTGAAAATTATGAAGTAATAGCTATAGAAGCATATATACTAAAGAGGCAAGGCCCTTCAATTTGATTATATCACAATTAAATACAAAGTGCTAAAGACCTCAAACATGAACACTTATAAAAATAGACCTTTTATTAAAAACATTAACAGAATATTAAATGAGCCTCCTCATAGGATTTTTGATTACGGTATGTGATTACTTGATTAAAATTGGGCAGTTAAATGTTCCTTTTGAATTCTTTTCATTTTGGCTATTTAGATGTATATTCAGGGGTTAAGAAATTTTGTTATAGCTCACTAGCCCAGGGCTGATTGGTAGCAGGATTTTACTAGCCCTGTTGGAAGAACTACTAGCCCAACAAAACTGACCTGCTAGCCCTAATAATATGCCTTACAAATTCAGAGTTTTCTGCAATAACCATGAATTCTATTAATTTAACAATTGTTATCCATTGTACAGTAGATTTTTGCAAATTGGATACCCAAAAAATTATGTCAGCAAAAAATATTCCATTAGCAGATATATTCAATTAATCGATAATTGAATATTCACTAAATATTCTGATATAAGAGTTGACCTATAAATCCCAAGATGATACAAGTCTTGCCCACTGCTATACATAGGTATATAAAAGGACTGGAGGTAGTACATCATCACGTTTGTGTAAAAGAATCATCAGCTGGTTAAGTATTGTTTTCAGTTTTAAAATTCTATTTATTAAAATAAATCAAATGACCTCAAATATTTATGAAAATAAATATCACCATCCATAGTTTGGGTCTTTTAGAATTGTTTTATAAACGAAGTACTTTAATGTCCTTATTAACATTTATCACAGGTAAGCAAATTGTGGGCTATAAATAGATAACAACCTGAGCACAGTCTCTAAACTGAAACTGTATTTGTTATAAATTTTATTTCTTTAAAAATCGAATTCATTTGAATATCAATGAAGATAATCATGATTGATGAAATATTATTGCATCAAGTTTAAGTTTTCTTCACAGATCAAATTTATATTTGACAAAAGTCATATTATTTTACAATAAATTAATCAGAAGGAGGTACAATCAGGTTGCATAAGCAATATACAATACCACTTCCTGTACTGACACAACGATCTTGAAAGTACGGGATCAACCCAAGGTTATTTGTTCTATTTTAAAACTTGTACAAAATCAGTTCAAATTCTGCGAATCCCGGATGACGTAGTCGAATCTGACTGGCTAAGATAGAAAAGTGATGACGAGATTTTCCACTTTCTATTTTAGAAACGCCAAGAATTTTTTGTTACTAGTCCGTCGGGCATATTGGGTTACAAGTTTTGGTTGCCCGATGTCTAAATGTTATAGTCCCGGGCGTCGGGCTAGTGGATTTCTTAACCCCTGTTATATTAAAGTGTAATAAATATGATATTGTTTTGTCCAATCTTTGAAGGATGTATGTCAACATTGTAGTTTTTCTACTTTTGAAAGTAGTCAATAACAGCTAATAACAACGCTGAAAAAGTAATAGGTATACTAAATTATTGTCATTGAGGTAGTGTCAAGGAAAGCAAAACTTTACAAGTAAAATACTGAGAAATTCAAAGAACTAGAAGCATATGATGAAGGAATGATGCTTTAAACAATGTATACTTGTATAACGTTATGATAGAGAGAAATAACTAAATATTGGAATGAAGTTACAAGGTTTATTAGGATATTAAATACCATTTTCCCTTGTTTTTCTTCTCTCTTTGAATTTGTGGGATATATTACTCAGGTCATCATGGTCATGTACAATCCAATATACATATACTATTTCAAATGATCTTGCCTACTTTTTTTTTAATTTAGACACACCTTTCCAATGTATAAACAATTCTCTTTCGTAATTTATTGCATCAATGAATAATTCAAGTCCACCTGTTAATGTTTGTAACAGATTGAAAAACTATTAAAAAATACTTAGGTACACAAGAGTCCAAATCAATAGTTTAGTAAATAGATTAAACTTCATCTTTTACACTTGACAAGATCATTTAGGCCTAACCACAACACGATCGCATATTAATGACTTCTAATGAAGTGAGTACTAGTGTAAGTAAACAAATCAAGCAAAAATAAAAATCCTCAATGAAAAACAAACCTTATTTTCTGTTATAAAGGAAAATGATATTTGTCACAATTTTGTCCTTCAGATTATAAGAATAGGCACCAATAGTATGGAATGAAATCCAGTTGGCCAATTTGTAAGCAGCATGCATGCAGTAGGTAGTTTGGAATAGGGAGCAAAAAGAAAATGGTTGACAAGAAAATAGTGTTTACAATTTTTGACATGCATAAAAAGTTGTTGCACTATTTGATTTATTAAGTGAAGGTAAAAATAAGTGGGTGTCCTCTGTTCCTCTGCTTGTGGGCCAAATACATCTCAAATTGTCCCAACTTATTCAAAAGCTTGTAGATTAAACACACAATCTACTTACATAAACTTTCTTCTTTTTATGCAGTTGTATTTTCATACCATACATATATACATCAATCAGTCTGGTATAGGAAACTCTCCTTCTACTTCCCCTTTGCTCATTCTTTACTTCAATATTGAAGGAACAGTTTCCATGAGGATCATGAAACTTTGTCATGGTATATTTACAAAAGCCATTGAATGTAAAATACTTCTTTTCAAACTGTCTGTAATGTGGATCTCCATATGCAGAACAGGTACACAAATCTGAAAATAAAAACGAAAGCCTCACATACTGTGGATTCATTTATTTTCGTGGATACCAATTTTCGTGGATTGAGAAAAACTTGTATTTTCATAGATATTGGATTTAGTGTTTTTTTTCAAAGACTGCAGTTCATCATACAGCAAATTTTCAATTCTTTGAACATTTCAATTTGTAGTTTCCCTCTTCCCTGAAATCCACGAACATTGGTATACAACGAATAATAATGAATCCACATTCTTATTCTAAATCTGATTTCTAGAACAAATAATGATATGTTAATTATATACATGCATGTAAATGAGGGTCTGGATGGGGGGGGGTCTGTTATTCTGTAAACGTTTAATTTTCACCCCTTTTTTCTCTAATCTTCAAAAAATTAACCCCTTTTTTCTCTAATCTTCATTTTTTTTGCCCGTTATTCTCTAATCTTCATTTTTTAAGGGCATTATTCTATAATCATTTAACCCCATCCAAACCCTTGTAAATAACAACTGCCAAGTCATTAAAAGGAGGGAATTGATACTAGTCTTTATGTAGATGAAAATCCAAAAATATTATCAATGTTCTTTCAATCATTTCAAAGTTATGTTAATTTTACTGACAAATGAAAAGAAATATTTAATCTTGACACCATAGTGTATAAATAACAGTTAAAACCTCAATACAATATATTATCCCTTTTTTCCTTTGATCTTTTTTTGTGATAATTTTCATATCATTCTACTCGCTTGAGATGGAAAATTATCGCTAGAAACTAAGCATGCACGTGGCGTTGCTATCGAAATTGACCTTAAATTGACAACGTCGTCATAGGTAAAATAGTGATAAAAAGATTATCATTGTTCATCTCAACTCGATTGCCTTTCTTGCTTTTACCCTCCCGGCTCAAGCGAGAAAAGCAAATACATGTTTTAATTGACATAATCGACATAAACTGGATCTTTTATAGTTTACATATCCAAAAAGACATTTAACTCTTATCATTTTTGTAATATTTTTTTTTAAGTTTTGCTGTGGCTCATATCTATTTGTTGAAGACAAGAACTCAAAATAAAGCTATTTTTTGAAGCTTTCACAAGTCCAAATTCAAGTGTATTTTACAAAATAACAGAAATTAGTATTTTTAGAACCTGATATTCTATCCTAATTTTACATTTACGTTGTTTGAAGAGCTATTTAAGATATTATCCATAGAAACTAATTAATTCTTTTAAGACTTATGCTTACAGCATGTATAGGCTATCTTTTCTCGCTTTCTATTTAGATAAGACCGTTGGTTTTCCTGTTTGAATGGTTTTAGGGCCCTTTAAAGCTTACTGCTCAATTTCAGTCAAGGCTCTGTGTTGAAGGCCGTATTTTGACCTATTACGGTTTACTTTTACAAATTGTGACATGGATGGAGAGTGGTCTCATTGGCACTCAAACCACATTTTCTAATATCTATCTATCTAATATGATATTGAATATTTACTCTATCTGTACTAAACATAGATTTTATTTTTCAACTCATGTATACATAACTTAACATGTATTACTTTCTATTTATTATAACTGATGGTCCTAATCCTTTTCATGCTAATATTTTTGTACATGCATTGCATAAGGTCATTCTTTTCTCAAAATAGTTTTATGACATCTTTGTATGTATTTGCTTGGAGTTGTACTGATTGATATTTTTGTCTTGGAGAATTTCGTTTATTTATTAGTTTAAATTGAGCTTTAAACTACCGTTCAGATACTTTTGAGTGTTCATATTGTAAAAGCCCCTGTTGTTTTTATACTTACATCTGATGAGACAACCCTTTCAAACTGATTTTGACAGTTTGATCTTATTTTGTAATGTTACACCAATGTCCTGGGTTAAGGGAGGGTTGTGTGTTCACAAACATGTTTAACACTGCATCGTTTCCTTATTTTTAAAGGAACATCTGATCATTGTTATATCATTGATTTTGAATAATTTTATGATTTTTTATTTCAAGAGTCCAATTTTTTTTTTCATTTTACATACCTTCACAGAGATGGTAAGGATTTCCAAAGTATCCTTTCATACAGCGACAGTTTCCCTCAGAACATTCAGCGTTAGTACCACATTCACTGTCATCAAAACAAACTGAAATTATAGAAAAAAATCATCATGCTTTCATTTATCTATGTTGCATTTTTCATTAGAAAAAAAAAGTTATTTCATATTTAAACACATTTATCTATTCATGCTATTTTCACCTTGTGATTCAAAGTATTCCCAAACAGGAAGTAGGATTAAAAAAATGCTCCCTCATTACATGATGGTTGAGCTTCCGACCAAATATGAAGTAATTCTATTCATAAAATTTTAGAAATATTGGGAAATGATAAAAGCAACATTATAAGTTCTTTCAACAAATTGAAAAATTTAGGAAGAACAATTGGTATCGGAGACCTGAAAAGTGTTCACACATTTAGTCAGCACCTAAAATTGTTCTGGCTACTAGTCCTAAGACCAATATTTCTAATATGTGCCTAAACAAAGTTTTTCAAAAACTTACTAGTCCGAATATAATTTTACAGTGATATTGTTTGCCTCAAATTACAGCCTTTTCCCCATGAGAAAATTCCCAATTACTAAAAAAAATGGCTTAAAATTCCTCCCAAAAAGTTTTACATTTTCCCATAACAGTGATTTACTTTTCCCAATAAAAAACGGAAGAGGTAGTTTTGAAAAAAGACAACAATATCGCTGTTTTATAAGTCTGGTGCATTGGACTAGTGGCTAACAGTACAGAATGCACATTAAAAAGGAAAGTTATTTGTTCTGGGCATTTTATATACATGCATTACCAGCTTTGCGTGTAGTATAACAGACTTGAAACCGTCCATCACAGCCCCCATCAGTCCATAGTCTTCCTCTATTGTCAGCTCCGAAAGTCACATCTTTTTCACAGAGGTTATGGGAATATTCCCTCATCATTAGGATTGAGGTAATCCCTTTGGAATGAGGTATCCGACATACCCTCCTCTCCAGCGATCCTGGTCTGCATCTTCTTGTTTTACATAAAATTTCAGTCTTGTCACCTAAAAATAAAAATGATTGATGGATTGATTGATTGATTAGTGTCTAATGCCACTTTCAGCACTAATGCCCTTCTTTTTGGTGAAGGAATATTAATATAAATGATATCTAAATGTTAAAGTAGTTTTTTTTTTTTTTTATAGCAACTACAATCTTTTACCTGTAGTTCTGATTCTGTACAGTACAACTATCCCATAAACAGACAAAGAAATATCGTCATACAAGACCTTAGGTCTTACAAACTATAAATATAGATACTAAATTTTTCAAAAAAAACAACATTGTATCTTGATATCTAATTGTTCCATCAAGTCCATGCAAAACATGCTATATAATAAAAGATTGGTTGCAGAACTAGTATTCAACTAGACATCATTGAGATGGTAGCCATCTCTGTGGGCTCCACTGTAAATAACTTGTGATATAAAGTTTGTATGCATAATTTGTATGGGATGGACAGGCCAACAGTCAGACGGACAAACCTTTGACAGAGGAAGTTGTATATAGTACATAATGACACACCCTCATATTGGTTCTGACGATAAAGAGCAGACATGATCTGTATCATAGGACATGGGGTTGTAAACTATGAATTTCTAAAGATGAATATCTTCAGTAAATTGAATACACATGTAGGTGCTATAAAGTCCTACCTGGCTTATAAAATAAAATGACACACTACAACATGCTGCATTATTTGGATTATTTTATATGTGAATGACCTCTGAAACTAAGGAAAAGGTCAACTGTAAACTAACAGATGGATATATTATGCATGTACTACTTTAAATGGATTCAATCACATAAGAAAGATGACAAATATTGTGTTTATAATGCATAATGAATAAGCAATATAGACCTAATAAATTAGAGCCTGTGTATTCACCTGAGTCTTAAACCAAGGCCACTCTCCAACAATGCAGACTAGAATATAATTCATAACTAAAATTCTCTTTTTTGCTGATCGTTTTTGTTGTTTACAGGTACTCTTTTCTCTTTTGCTACAGTTTTGCCCAAAATGCAAAATTAAGGGTAAGATTTTTATTTAAATACAGGCAAAAACTCTTGTAAAGAGATGACTTACTGTTCCTCCATGTTCACTTACAAATAGATTTAGTTTCTTGCTTATCATTTTTGCTATCTAAAGGTTCTCTTTAACTATCAATAGTTTTCGAGGTAATAGACACAATTGAGAAAATGTCTTTAAAGGGCAATAACTCCTGAAAGCAGTCAACTGGTGATATCCTTTTTATTGACTTATACATTGTCTTGCAGATCAGTTTTCTATCTAAAGTTTCTCTCTTTTAAAATAGTGTTCAAGATAAGACAAAAACACACAAAAAAAAAGGTTAATCTCCTTTAAGCTTTTATGCCTATATATACAAAGGAGTTGGACTGATAATTCAGACCATGTTTGACCTATTTGTAGATCTTATCTAAATGATTATTTTTGCCATTTACTTTTTAAAGCTTTTTCTCTTTTATTAAAATTTACAAAAACACATATTTAAAAAAAAAAAAACATAATTTAAGGTCAATAACTCAGCTGACAAATTCATCCATTATTTGTAGATTTTTCCTTCTTATAAGTTTTGCCTCCAAGGGTTTCTCCATTTATATCATAAAGGTCTTCAATACATTGAAAAAAAAAAAAAAAGTAACAATTGTCATTAAAGGACAATAACTCCAAAAGGATTTGTCTGACAGTTTTTGGTCTAAACCTGATTGTTATGTTGTTATTTTTTGTACTGGTCTGGTCTTGGAAACTAGAGCCTCCAGGAGCCTGTGTCGCTCACCTGATATTTTTATTAACAATTGATGCATGAAATAATGCAACCATTATACTTTTGCTTTAGTTTTAGAGATGCAAGTCAAAAACAGCATTTTCCCCATATGTCATGTATGTTCTATTTTTACCCATATGTTCTATTTTTAGCCATGTCTGCCATGTTGGTTGGCAGGTAGGGCTCGGTCATTGGACACATTTTTTAAACTCGATACCTAAATGGTGATTACGGCTAGTTGGTTAAATTTGTCTAAGTTGTTTCAGGAAAAGACTTAAGTTAAAGATTTTAAAAACTGATAAATTTGACATTAAAGGGCAATAACTCCTTATGGGGTCATGTTGACTTATATTTGTCGTAATTTCAGGGCAGATAGATCTTGACCTAATGAACAATTTTGTCCTGTCAGATTTGCTCTAAATGCTTTGGTTTCAGAGATATGTGTCAAAAACTGCATTTTACCCTATGTACTATTTTTAGCCATGTTGGCCATCTTGGTTCGTGGTTGGGTCATCGGACACAATTTTAAAACTAAATACCCTAATGATGATTGTGGACAAGTTTGGTTAAATTTGGGGCAATAATTCCTTAAGGGGTCAACTGACTATTTTGGTCATGTTGACTTATTTGTAGATCTCACTTTGCTGAACATTATTGCTGTTTACAGTTTATCTCTATCTATAATAAGATTCAAGATAATAACCAAAAACGGCAAAATTTCCTTAAAATTACCAATTCAGGGGAAGCAACCTAACAACGGGTTGTCAGATTCATCTGAAATTTTTGGGCAGATAGATCTTGACCTGATAAATAATTTTACCAAGTCAGATTTGCTCTAAATGCTTTGGTTTCAGAGATACAAGCCAAAATCTACATTTTCCTGCTATGTTCTATTTTCAGCCATGGTGGCCATCTTTGTTAGAGGGCTTGGTCACCGGACACATTTTTTAAACTATATACCCAAATGATGATTGTGGCCAAGTTTGGTTAAATTAGGCCCAGTAGTTTCAGCGGAGAAGATTTTTGTAAACTTAATGACAATGGACGATGGGAGACGGACGCCAAGTGATGAGAAAAATGAACTTATCCTGAAATTAATTATCACTGTCCTGACAACTATTATAGCTTTTTAAAACATGCATGAGATCAAGACAAAAGTCAAGATGATACAAGTCAGAAAAGCATACACTTCTTATAACATTTGTAACAATGAATAAACTTATAAAGTACATGTACAGACCTTCTAAAATTCAAACTGACCATTATTCCGTGCGTTCATCGTGTATCGTGCGTGTTGCGTGCGTGCATCGTGCGTGTATCGTGCGTGTACCAATCGTGCGTTCATCATTCATCGTTCCGTGTATTTTCCGTGTAACGTGCGTGCATCGTGTATTCTCAATCGTGTATCGTGCGTGTATCGTGCGCTCATCAATCATTCATTCTTAACCGTGTATCGTGCGTGTATCGTGCGTTCATCAATCATTCATTCTTAACCGTGTATTGTGCGTTCGTCAATCGTGTATAATTGTGTATATCAGATAACGTGCATTTGTCAAACGTTCATACATTGCGATTTTTATATGATAGTCGGTTATAGAGCTCACCAAAGCTTATATTTTTTCTCACGGCTATATATATATATATGTATGTTCCGACTTTAAATAAAATTTACAGTCATACTTACTTTCTTGTGAACACTTAATTAACTTCATCGTACATAACGTTCATACAGATTCATGACTTTTGTGTAAATATTTTATCATCTGTAAATATTTCGTGGTTGTTCAGTGAATCTTGGCTGGGACTGACACATTTTGATATAGTGATACATGTTGTAACGTACAAACAATAACATGATATTGACATTTCTACGACGGAAGAGTTAAAATTGGAATGTCTATTCAACTGAGCGAAAATGGACTTAAAAATATACTGTTGGCCAGCTGTTATTTGTTAAAAATATTCTGTCAACTAAAAACAAATGTGCTTTGGAAAATTTAAATGTGGGGTAGCTCCACTAAAAAAATAGAAACTGTAAAATATGAAAGAAAAGAAGTCCACGAGATGACATGTGTTGTAGCTCTACTATTGAAGATGAACTTCATGTCATTCTAAAATGCCCATGATATGTAGTTTTAAGACAAATGTTATACATTTTAATGAGCATTTTAACCTATAATTATCAGATAGCGAAAATTTTATATTTTTATTTAATAACGGCAATGTTGCTGCTATAGTCGCCAAAAACACCAACAATATTTTATTGAAAAGAAACTATACAAATCCTTGGTTGTAAATCCTAGGTTAGATTATAATTCTTCGCTTATTTGGCAAATTCATATGATACTAAGATATTTTCAAATATTTAAATTTTGATAAATACCATTATAAATATCATTTTGTCTTGGTTTCTGATGTTCACATGCACGTTATGTTATTTCATTGAGAAAATACAATATACAAGATTGTCGGGTAAATGTGGATTGCGGATTAAAATGTTAAATGTCAAACTTGAATTAACAAATTAAACTGAGGCGAATTAACACGAATATGTATATTCTCTTCAACAGTGTTTGAATTCTCTGTTCTGAATTTCATTTAAACTAAGCTAAAATGTTTTGTGGAAAATTGAATAAAAATAAACATTATATGTATTTGAAGGCATTATTTAAATTAAACAAATATAAGATCACGCAAATATATCATGTATTATTTTAAATTGAGGAACTTTTAAAACTTGAAATTGGATTTACAAGTTTAAGATATAATCTTGTTTTTTTTTTTTTTTTTTTTTTTTTTATAAAATAGTTAAATATATGGTATTATCATAACAAGTCTTTATTTGAATGGAATAAACATGGAACACTTTCACGGATTCATTTTTCATTGTGTTCATGGTTGCCTATCAATGACACCGTTTTTAATGCATGTCTAAAAGATTATTATCCGAAAAAATAATTCACAATAGTACGTTGTTACTGACTAGGTTGGTCCCCTCCGTAAAACATTCAGTATGCCTTCGAAATATTCAAATATTAAGGTATTGTCAAGAATTTCAATAACGGCCGGGAAACAGACTAGTTGTTAACCTTCTATGATTATTAAAGAATGACGGATGTTTTTTTGTTTTTTTTCGGTACGTCTAAACACTGCTAAGGAGGCCTTAGTGCACTAAGGCTTTGACTATGCAATGCCACTAAGGACTAGAAGGAGTGCTGTTATATGTTTTATTTTTATATATCATGTTAGAGATTGATATTTAATGCATAAATAAAATTTTACAGAAAAATAATCATAAATAAACGAGATATTCAACATTATTTAGACACGTGCCGGTTTTTCTTTGATATGTCGAAAATCAATGAACCGATTGACACGTGCCAAGTAACATAGCAACTGATTAAACAATGACGATCTTTTTAATTTTAAGTAATTTAAAACAATTCTATCGAAAAGATTTATGCTTCAAATATGTATAATTATTAAATTGAAATTTTAATGACCGTTTCTTATACTATCCTGGATTTCTATTAAACTTGGACAGAAGCTTTTTTATAATCATAAGATAGTACCAAGATAGTACCAAGATTTTTTTAAACATTTATTAGATTCATAAACTGTCCTGGGTTTTTTACCAAACTTGGACAGAAGCTTGTTTATAATCATAAGATAGTATCAAAATTTTTTAAAACATTTATTAGATTCATAAACTGTTCTTGGGTTTTACCAAACTTGGACAGAAGCTTTTTTCAATCAAAAGATAGTACCAACAGGAATATTTTATTGATTTATTTCCTCATTTTTGTTGAGCATGCGATTAACAGAAAGAATAGGCGAGACACTGGGTTCCGCGGAACCTTTACGATTTTTTTTTAACAAATTGTCTGATAATTTATGAAATAATGACTGTGGTATGTTCATTACTCACTGTTGAAGGCCGTGGGGTGACTTATCGTGAAAACTTCTGTGTCATTTTATTTCTTGCAATAAGTTGTCTCATCCCCAATCATACCACATCTTTTTCTTGTTATCAAAACTTCAACACGTTTTTTTCAAAAACTTAAAGAACGATTGTACGAATATGTATTAAAACCTCGTAACCAGCTTCAACATGTTCATGTGTGGACTAGTATTATTTGCAAATCTATAAAACACGTATTCAAAATGGCGCTTAACTGGAAACAACACAGTATACCAGAATTTGTGAAAACGCGCCTCGAACAAGTCAAGCTGACGACAAACGACGACGAAGTGCTACCAATATACGAACGCAAAACAACATTAGATATATTACTCTGTTGACTTTATTATTTACTTGAAATATTTACAAAATACACTTGAGAAAATACTTCTTCGTTCTGAATTTTTTTTTCAACAACTATTCATTTATCAGTATCCAACTTTACCGATCTTGTCGATTAAACGTTAAAGCCTCGGTCACACCTTACCGGATAGCTCGAACAGACGCCTAACGGATAACTATTTTTCAATCTGTTCATGTCCGTTAGACGTCCGTTGTTATCCATTAGACGTCCGTTGTTATCCATTAGACGTCCGTCCATATCCGTTGCATGTCCGTTAAGCGTCCGTTTTATCCGTCGACGTCCGTTTTGTCCAGTGGAAAATTTTGAGCATGTTCAAAACTTTGAACGGACGTCCAACGGATAAAATGTCCGTTGAACGTCCGTTAGGCGTCCGTTTTGTACGGTACTCGTCCGTTTCGTTTCCGTTTTGTATCCGTTACGTGTCTGTTATACATCCGTTGGAGGTCTGGAAGATAAATTCACCAACGGACTTCTACCGGACGTTTAACGGATAAAACAGATGTTCAACGAATGAGAAACGGACTTCTACCGGGCGTATAACGGATAAAACGGATGATGAACGGATCTGAAACGGATAAATGCCAATTGAAAATTTCGCGTCAGAAATGCCAATTATTAGTATGTCAGATTTCTTACGGTTCATAAATTCTTGTTATTAATAGAGTAAGGGCGATTCTTCACAACCAAGCAGCTCTTATTCAGGTCAGACACGGACCTTTTACGGTATTTTGAAGAATAAACCAAAACCGGTTACACCTAAACAATTTGAATATTGATGCAATGTACATGTATTATTATTGTCGCCTTTAATTTTTCCGTATATATCCGTTTTATCCGGTACGCTTCCGTTAGGTGTCCGTTTTATGCGGTACTCGTCCTTTGGATGTACGTTCGACATCCGTTCTGTCCGGTACGTTTCCGTTTCTCGTACGTTGCATGTCCGGTGTGTGTCCGTTAGGCATCCGTTACACGTCCGTTTTATTCGGTCAGTACATCAACGGACTCCCAACGGATAACAATTTTGTCAACGGACAACTTTTATTTTCATCCGTTAGGCGTCCGTTCGTGCTATCCGGTAAGGTGTGACCGAGGCTTAAGACATTAGATAGGAGGATTCCCGTGTAATCAGTTATGTAATTTGGCACGTGTAAGACGGTTCATTGATTTTTGGCATATCAAAGAAAAACAGGCACGTGTCTTGATAATGTTGAATATCTTGTTTATTTATTAATTTTTTTCTATAAAATTTGAAATTTATGCATTAAATATCGATATATACCATAATATGAAAAGAAATTACATGTAACATAATCCCATCTAGTCCATAATGACATGTTATAAGTTCTTAGTGCACTAAGGACTCCTTTAGACGCACCCGTGTTAGTCTCAGATAATAGATTGAAAAATACAAACAATTAATTGAAGTTTCGTATGCATCTATCAAGACCAAGCAATGTTTTACTAGTATAAAGGGTTGCCTTTGTTTTATAGCTCAAAACGGTATTATTCGTTTTGATTTACATTGGGTTGAATAATGAAATAGTAGCTCAGCACACTTCGGCGCAGACCAGCAGACTTTGGGTAATGGAGTGCGATGGTTTATAAAACGCGGGATACCTTAATTAAAGTCTACATATGTGCAATTATTATGAGCAGTATATTTGTTTCAATGTCAGTATATAAAGCATTTACTACAGTGTCATTGCCTATGGATGTAATAGTTCAAGTTGCTGCGTTCTTATTGAGAGATCGTCCTATTTGATGTTTTGCAAGTAGAAATTATTCTTGCTTCTACATGTATCGTTACTTAATTTGTTCCTTTAATGAGATCCTCATTTACCATTATATAATCGTAAGAATAGTTTGTGGACCCGTATGCATTTAGGGAATGATACTCAATCGTACGTATAAAACTGACAAATCTTTCGTATATTTCCCGTTTCACAGTCCTACACGTATATTGAATTTTACTCACAACTCAGTAAGTTGATACCAGCGCGGGGTACAAGTATGCTTAAACCTCTTATTCTATATGTCGGGTAACTTTCTTGTGTTTATGTTCATATGTTGGATTGCTGTCTGATTGACGAATACCGGTCATTTTATATATTTAGATTTTTTTAAATTTGTTTTTTAGGGATGCACCCAGTTGCACCTTTTCATTTAAGAGATATTTCCGTGACGTAACCTCGAAAGATTAGTCACATCACTAAAACAATAAGGGAAATGAAACTTCTTCTCGCATGTTGCACTTTGGGTAATAGTTCTCTTCGACAAAATATGCCTTGAACTCAATTTTGGTATATTACAAAAAAAATGTATATATATAAAGAAGCCACAATTTGGTTCTGAAATGGATATTTTTGTAATCACCAAAAGCTAGGTAGCATATCCCTTAATTGATATAGGCTCTTAAATTCGGCAATGTTTAGAGACAGTGCTAGGGCTGTTAGCAAGTCAAGGTCGCTAAACTCTCATTATCCGTTTAGAGATTTTCTGAAAATACAAGGGCTTTTGCCTTATTCGAAACTAATACATTAGCAAATATAACTGGTGGCCTTCTGGTGTCAATTGTTCTTTTCTGGTTGTTGTCTCTTTGACATATTCCCGATTTTCATTCTTAGTTTTAAAATAACTAAAAATACTATTTGCAATTGTCAGTTAAAATACATTTAAGAAGTCAGTGCGTTAATACATGTTATATTCTACTGAATTTACTATATCCGTTATTATTACGTAATATATATATTATATAAGTCCTGTGTCCAGGTGGAAATAACGGGCCGTAATTACAATATGTGATTTGTATGTCAGGTGAAAGTGACAACGGGTGGTATGTATACTAAAATGTTTATCGTCTTCCATTATACATGAGGGTGTGAATGGGGGTTTATAAAAGGAAATTATAGACAAAAAAATAAGAATACAAAAAATAACCAGGTAATTAGAAGAGAAAATGATTAGGTACTAGAATATATGGAATAAAGAATGATTGGCAAAAGGTAAAATGAATTATAAAACAAATTGCCTAAAATTATAGAATACAGAAATAATGAATACCCATTCAGACCTCATGATCTGACATTTAAAGCTTTAGGACATTTATGGACATGCGATACAGTTTGAGACCAACAGTGATTTTTTACAAAATCAATTTGTACATGTGTATATGCGCTAAAAATTATATCTTCATGTGCTAAATTTAAAAGACAAATAGGTTTGAATTATTCGACATTAACTTTATTAATATTTCGGTTTCTTTGACATTTCTGTCCTTTGAGCAGACACCCTCAACAGTTTTTGTTTCAAAATATAAAGATATGCAGATTTCGGTAAGGAGATAAGGAATATCTTCGTTACAAAATTGGGTTCTTACTACATTTGTGTAACAATTCTTTGTTAATAATTGATTTTTGTTACCGTAAAAGAAATTGATTTGAGAAAAAACAGTATTTTTGTTGAATATTTATCTAGTTAAAAAAAGTCATTAATTTCTTCATACTAGTTGAAACAAAAATCTCTATACGGTATCAAGCCAAATTTCTAAAAAGAAGGGACATATGCTCTTAAGCTCATGGTTAAATCCCGAAAAAATGTTAAAATGCCAAAAGTTTTTAGAAGAAAGAGTTTAATTTCTGCTATTTTAGATTAATTCTGCGAATTGTTTTTGTCTGCAAAAACATCAAACAGAGAGATAAAGAGAATCACAACTAATTGAATAAAATGGAGGATTGAAATGAAGAATGTGTAAAAGAGACAACAACCCAACCAAGGAGGAGAAAATGGTGCGTCTAAACACGGCTAAGGACTCCTAAGTGCACTAATATGTAATAATATGCTTCTAAGGACTAAAAGAATGATGTGCAATGCAAACAAATTTCTTATCTCGATGGAGATTGATATTTAATGCATATATTCAAACTGAGACAACTATAACACATATAGTAGTTATAGTATTTTTTTTTAAATCATTTAATATGTATCGGTTTATGATTTAATGAAAAAATATAGAAAATTGTTAAGCTGTTTTTTTTCAGGAAGGAAAATAATGTTTGCATCGAGAAAAATAGCCCCTCCACTATAAATGATCATTAATTTACCTAAGTGGGGGCTTAAATTTGGAGCCTGACTGCCATAAACAACAGATTACGAAAGACAACGACGAACACAAAATGATTGCACTGAATAATTTCAACTACTATTGAGATAGATTTTTCAAATCTCCTTATCAAATTAGACATGCATTAAAAAAAAACCTTGGGATATCTTTTACCGTTTGGTTTCAAATTGAAATTAAAAATTGCATTTTTCCCAAAGAGTTTTAGGTAAAACCCCGTGAATCTCACCTCCTAGAAATTTGAAGTGTCAGGATGTTTAAAAATATGTACGAATTTTCTTACATACTTGAAATTGTATAAGGAATATAAACACATTCAGTATTTTTACCGTACAAACAAGCAACAGACACCAATTGTGTCTTATATTGTTTAAGTCATTTTTACTGAGAGCAAAATTTGATTAATTGATTATTCAGTGGTTGTTTAAACGTCCAGTGGCAAATATTTCATGCACATTCAGAACGAAAAGTCGTGTCAGAAGTATATTATGAAGTATTTGGTATTACAAATCTTTAAATCTTCTAATTATTTGGTAAATGTCATTTTCTTAGGTAGTTCTAATTAATTTGTATGAATCAAATTTTTCTGAGAAAATAATATCTTTTGCTCTAAATTAACACATACGATTCTGATAACAATAATATAAGGAACTTTGTAACTTACATTAAAAAAAGAGATTATGATTGTTTAATCAGTTGTTATGTCAGTTCGCTCGTGTCAGTCGGATCACTGATTTTCGGCAATATCAAGAAAAAACCGACACGTTCTAAATATTGTTCAATTACTCATTTATTGGTGAAATTATAACCTAATATGTCCTGTTGATAAGTATATATGTACAGAACTACAAAAATTTGCAGTGCATGTTAACATAAAAGAAAAATAATTTCTGCTATTCTTGTAGTGAATACGAAAACAACTTATTTTTAGATATATACATATATAATCGTTTATAAAATTTATCCGTCAAAGTGAAAAAATATATAACATGAAAATAAAAATACATAGATCATTCATTTATTGCAATCAATTATATCAAACATGTAGTTGAAATAATTTCTAGAACCAGTCACTCTCTGTAGATATAATGCGTCGGACATTGTATGCTTAAAAATAAAATTTAGATTTTTAACTGTATGAAATAAAATTAGTAAGGGTTTCGCGGAACACAATGTCTCGCCTTCGTTTGCCGTAAACTTGAACTCTCAGGCTAAACAAAATCAAGACACTTTATTTTGATTGTTAGGAGCTTCTGCCCAAGTTCACAAATATTTCCGGTGCCTATAAAATAGCCGACTTTAATTAAGTTATTTGAATCTGAGCTGGCAAAGTAGCAGATTATCTATTATGCTGGTATCGGCAAAACAGCTACAAGTATTGTCTTTAATGAAAATGCATATCAATTTTAAATACTATTCTATATAAAATAGCTTTGAGAATCGTGTAAAAAGTGTTCGTTGTTCAGTCGTCAATGAATCATTCAACGTGCGTGTATCGTGCGTGCGTGTATCGTGTATTTATCATTCATCGTGCATCGTGCGTGTATCGTGCGTTCATCATTCATCATTCATTTTGCGCTAATCCTCCGTGTAACACTCATCGCTCATCGTGCGTGTATCGTGTATCGTGCGTGTACCGTGCGTGTATCGTGCATTCACCGTGCGTGTATCGTGCGTGTGGTCAGTTTGAATTTTAGAAGGTCTGTATCATGTGTATAATGGACAATATCATGTACAATTGCTGAGAAAAGAAAAAAAATCTTGAAAATTTATATGATCACTCAAACATTGAATTGGGCAAGCACCATATGACATTTGTCAAACAGACATAATAACAGTTGTGACAAAAAATCCATATCCCTATTAAAGGCCAAGCATAGCTACATTTTAATATAGACATGATGGACCAAATGTCAATCTATAAACTAAAACTGACCACTGGAGTGAAAAAATAGTTGGCCGACAGTCTTGTAATAGAAATTAATTTAATACTTCAGTTCACCTAAAATAGATTAGATATAAAAGTATTAACGAGCATGATATATATACCACCAAAAGAGAAATGAATAACAATAGAGATTAATAGGGTACTAAAATAGAAAGAATAGAAAATAATGGACCAAAAGATAAGGAAGAGAGAAAATAAATGGAGAATGTGTCTATGGGACACAAATGCCACTGTTGTAAAAATGCATGCATCAACTTACACATACAGATGCAGGGTTCAAGACTATTTTTTGGTCATTGTAAGCATAAGTTTCATAACATATGGTTGAGGCAAACTAAAGTAAGAGAAGGAAAACAACAAATATAGTAATTTTTCCATTTATAAAGGGGTATAACTTATGGACCGTAAAAGAAACATCACCAAATTTTGAACTTGGTTTGTTTTTTGAAGTAATAAAATCTAATTGAGGCAAACTAAAGTAAGGGAACGGAAACAACAGGTTTAGAAACTTGTATGTTTATAAAGGCTGGCCACAACTCATGATCAATAAAAGTGATGCCATCCAATTTTGAACTTGATCTGCATGTTCTGTGTTTTGTGGTTATATGCATTGTGTATAAATTTTATAATATTGGTTGAGGCAAACTTAAGTTAAGAGAATGGAAACAAATTTTTGGGGACTTTCTGGACAGCATACAGAATAACATGGGTTACACTTAATGCCCCCTCAGCTACTGTGGTGCCATAAAAATAGTCAAAAATATATAGAAAACATAATTTAGGAATAGGACCCTACCACCATCCAGAACGTCAGTAAATCATCACTGATACATGGAGTAATGTAAGCATGAAGGGATGATGTCTTTTAAACATGTTAAAAGATCATTCAAAATATATTACAACTTTATATAAGTTACAGTACATGGAAATCAAATGGGATAACAATGCAGATATCTTTAAAAAATAAATTAGGCCACACTTAAAAATATTTTGGTTTGCACAAACCCTTACCTAAAGGTAGAGACAGTGGGTAGGTAGGTATGCATTTTCTTATTTTTTTCCACAATGAGAAAATGAAGTTTCAGATGTGTTTTAGTCTTCAAAAAAACTTTCTCCCATCCAGATAATTAAAAATTTGAGTAGGCACCTATTGCATGGTAGGTTTGGTTAGGGCAAACAAACTCATTCTGTTTTATGGCCTTAACATTGTTGCAAAGGGACAAACTGTGATAAGGATACAAAAATATTCATAGATATCCTATGAACAAGTTTTAAACTGTTATGAAGAGAAAAAGTGTGAATACATTTATCTTTCCACAATTTAGTACCCAGTTACTGTTTGAAAGTTAGTTTTACTCAAATATGACTAACAGGGATGCCTGTCATAGATCAGTACTTTGAGTCTTTTTTTCTTCTAACCAAGTAGAATTAGTAAACAATTTTGGAAATGTTTTATCCAAAAAATTATAACATAAATAAATTAATCAAAATATAATGGATTCAGATTCAGATCTAGGAGTAAACTGATATCAATAACATTTCAAGGTTAAAGATGGATACAGATTCATATAACAGATCTAGGAGTAAACTGATATCAATAACATTTCAAGGTTAAAGAAACCAAAGCATTAAGACATTATTGTTTAATGTCAACATCTGTTTTAATACTGGATGAAAGCTATATACACAAATGCAAATATAAATATCCTTGGGCTTCAGTCAATGACGCTCATTATACATATACATGGACATTGAAATTTAAGTACCAGCTGAATGTTTGCTATATTTTACCCTGCTGTATTTCAAGTGCATGTCCCAAAAACCATGTTAGTGTCTAGTTTCTTTTTTGGTCCTTTTTCTTAATTTGCTTAGTATTGATGTCAAATATAAAATCTGTTGAATTCATTGGCAACTTTTCTACTACATGTACTATGGGCATTTTTAAAAAGCTTGACTCATTGTAAAGACACTTTGTCTTTTGTTAAAAGACTGCAGGATGAACTTCTTATGTCTAGATGGTTAAGAACAGTTTTTTAAGTCTAAATAATTTTAGTTTTAAGCACTATTTTAGTCCAGAGCATTAGCTTTTATAGCCTACAATTAATTGAAAAAATGAAAATGAATTAACATGCTGACGTATCCTACTTAATTGATTGATTTATCGAATGTTTAACACCACTTTCAACATTATTGTGATATTTGGTGATTGTCAAGTTTTTATTGGATGAAGGAAGCCAGAGTGTCAAAGAGAACCACCGACCTTGGGAAAGAAAACTGACAATACTAGTCAATTAGGATTGAAGTCAAGTGCACCTGCCACATGCAGGATTCAAACTCACAACCTCAGTGTTGACTGGCTAGTGTTTCAGTAGTCATGGTAGTTGGACTAATTAGACCACTCAGCCACAGAGACCCTATACTATAATAGGAGGCAGGTAAGTATGTTTGGCCTAATTATTTTTATAGCAATGAATCTATTTTATTTGATGTTCAATCTATACATGTTGATCAATGCAACATACTTGTAAGTTGCTAATACATGTATTTGCCTTTTTCATGTTATATACATGTTAACATTGTAGTTTTTTTTATATTACTTTAAACAAACTGATTTCCCCCAGAGACAGGTAAAATGTGGAATCTAACCCTATAAAATGTTTGTTGATGTCTAATGACTCTAATGAAAATTATCCTTTCAAATGAATTGTTTTAGAATTCCAATTTATTGGTATTGGAATGGGTGCAAAAATATTCACCAAAGAAAACAATCCTTAGGCCAAATAAAATAGTATGTGTGATTCCAGTTACATCTGAAAAAAAGTTAGGGTAGGTAGGTAGGGATTTTTTTTTTATTTTATGGTTTTATTTTACATTGAGTCTATGGGAGCATCCTTCTGACTTTAACAGTGCTTTTAAAATGAAAATGACAATAAAATCTTTAGGGTAGGCTAATTTCAAGACGAAAAAGTAGGGAAGGTAGGGTCACTGGAACCACAGATATATTTTTGTTTGGCCTTAAGGGAAAACTTCTTTTGAAATTAAATTATCATGAATTATTTATAATGATACATTAATAAAGAGTGTATTTAAAGAGAGTAACATCAGTTAGTTAAATACTAATCTGCCCGGAGGATCTCTGAATAAATCTAAATATAACAGAGGACAAATTCAACAAATTATGCAAAAAATATATGAAATACAAATAAATTCAGGGTTTTATATATATCTTAAATTTAAGACAAATATATGATAGTTAAATTTCTGTGATAATAATAAATCTTTCACTGTTTTCTTGGTTATCAGTACAAAGAAGGGGTCAGGGCCGTTATTGTGATTATACAGCCGACTGAAAATCCTGTAGGGCCAATACAGAAGCAGACAGTTCATCATTACACTTTTTTGTTAAAACTATTCTTCAAATAACTGTGAAGCTAGTACAGGATATCATATTTGACCTTAACCTTTCCCAGTCAGACACCATGCATGTTTGTCAATATTGATGACATTTCAGATTTCTTATCCAAATACTTATTCTAAAAAGTCAATTCTTTTTTTCCAGCAAACATGAAGTAGCTAGGATGAATTAATCAGACTTCAAACCCTACCAAATATTCAAAATCATCTGCCCTCTAATTGTCGGAAAATGAAAAAAAGATATATTTAAATAAAAGTTCTACTTATAACTATGACTGTGGAATATTTCTGTTTCAAATCCTAACAAAACATGTACATGGAGCACAATTTTTTTTTTATTTCAACAAAATTGTTCAATACACAAAATAAAATAAATCTTGTCTTATGCAGCAAATTAATATATATCCAAAATATGTAGAGGAAAAAGCAAATACATGTAGCAACCCGTACTAAACATCACATTAAGCCCATGGGCTCATTTCCCTTTTGGGATTATGCGTTGGGAGTGAATTTTTGCCTTGGCCGCCTACTAAGTGTGTGCCAGAAAATTGCTTTGGTCACAGAATCCCAATGGGGAATATCCACAGGTAAACACAGCTAATATATGAGCTGAAAGGCTGTGTAAATACAAAATCAGTACATGCCCATTTATCCAGATGAGGGCTGATGTGATCATTTTTTGTTTTAAATATTTTTTTTAGTTTTAAGTATTTACAACTTTTCAGTTTGTGGTTCTTTTTGAGTGGACCAAATTTTGTGTGTTACATCTTACAAAGTCTATTAAAATTATGTTTGCAAAGAATTCCACTCAAGAAGGTGCTAGGAGCTATTTAAAGACTTGAAGTGAGGAAAGATATTTTTTTGGCTCTGTGCTGGGTGGCCTTATTGTGACTAAAATGTAAAACAGAACAAATTGTGCATGTACTGATTGGATACCAGATGTCCTTTTTTTATATATATTATATTATTTAATTAAACATCATAAGGACCATAGTAGAGTAACAATTCACAGGTAATTAAGTGATAAAAAAACAACTAATAAAAAATAACAATTTATCAGAAAATTTACAGAAGAAAATATTTCACACAAGGTCATACATGTTGAAATGTTTGTTATAGGACTAATCATAAATAATATGAATGGAGTTAATGTACACATATAAATAATTTATGACTTGTAGCTTATTAAAAAAAAATCTCTCTTGGTAATGAATATATTCATAAGTTCATTTATATGTTTCAGAGTTTAGTATGACTTCCATTTTCAATGAACATGCTGAACTAGTAAACATTTTTATTTATGGGCCAGCTGAGGACCACTGGAATTTTCTCCCTGCGTTGAAGACACATTGGGGGCCATGGCTGTTATCAGCACTTTGGTCTTGTTGTTGTCTCTTTTGACATAATCCCCATTTCCATTCACAATTTTATCATTAGTTGGGGACAATTAACAAAATTGGTCAAAATACTGCATAGCGGGTTGTTTTCACAGGCGTAAAATTTCAGAATTTCACGATTTTCATTGAAAAAGGTATACGAAATATTTTGGCAGTTATTAATTTCGCGGATTCAAAACTTTTTCAATACTATTGCAGGTGCACTTTAAAATTGGCAGAATTTATTTTGGGGATTTTGTTCTATCCATGGAAATAAGCTAAAATTTACACCCCGTGAAAATAACCAGCTATACAGTAGGTAACCCATTTGCGGGATCATGGCCAACATGGGATAAACATTTTCAGTGCTTAAATTACGAGTTTATGAATTGAGCGAGACTAGAAAAGTTTTTATTTGCATTTGCTTAGGTCAAATTAAAAGCAGCAACATTTTGAAAGCAACTTTTGAAGTCTTTTCAAGAAACTGAACAAGTTGCTAAATTAATCCTGTCGAAAACAGCATCTTGCACAGGATTATCTAATGAACAACATGAACAATCAGGTATTCAGAAAAGTTTGTAACCAAAAGTCATATTCGATATGTAATCATTTGCACTATGTTCTGAGAAAAGTCTCAGACTTGGAGTTTTCTCATTTTGGGTATTACCACAGGGCCATGCAAATGCATTATTAGTGGCAATGCACAGGGGCTTGGTTAGTGGGTCAGACAAGGTTTTACTGTCAATTGGCGGTTACTTTTATATAGAATAGCGATAGCCATTGACAGTTAAACCCAGTCTGACCCACTAAACCAGACCCTGTGTATTGTCCAGGTCAGGAATAACCACCAATTGGTGGATTATACCTCAATTGACGTATAATCCACCAATTGACGTATAATGGTATAGACCAATTGGTGTATAATTCTTTGTTTTTCAAAAGAAATTATTCTATCAAAATGGAGCATTGTTTTCTTAAAACCATATTATGGTATGAAAACTTGTCAAACATTCCTAGTTTAGTATAGTGACATAACATATATGCATTTAATCAATAATTGTATTTGCAGTTTCTTCTATTGTTATCTTGTCAATTCTTGATTGGCAAATTTACCTGTAATCATCTGTCAATGGACATCATTACTGTTTGCAGTCATGCGATCATGAGTACAACTCCACAGGTGAATGGAGCTCTTTGTTAATACTTGACTTTCATTATTAAAAGTCAATCATGGTCAAAAGTACAAATGTTTCAACAAAAGAATTGCTGTACACATGCATTCTCAAGAGATGCAGCAGGCTTTGACAAAACTGAAACTTTCAGAGGACTCAATAAGGGTCATAAAATAGGTTGCAAGTTGCAAAATCATGCTCCTTTCGCACACTAGCATTTTATTACAAAAAAATTGCATTATACGTCAATTGGTCTATACCAATATACCTCAAATAGTGGATTATACGTCAATTGAGGTATAATCCACCATTGGTGACCAATTGGTGGTTGGCAGTGTCTGCGCGTACCCGCATGTGGGTACGAATAGTCAAATTGCCTTTCTAGGCTGCACGTACCCACATCCGGTTTTATAATAAAATGCCGTCGGATCGGGAATGAAACGTGAAATATATACGGAATTTGTTGCAATTAGTGAATAAATTGATTATTTAAAACTACTCAGAATTATTATAAATATACACACATATATATAGGCAAGTGAACAGTTTTTTCTCAGTTAGTAAATAATCTGAAAATGGAAGAGAGGGATATTATAACTGTAGGGAAGACATTTCAGACTTATAATGAATTAGAAAGATTTGTACAGAACTATCAGGCGTTAAAATTCATACAATTGATGAAAACGTAAACCTCCAACGCATTGAAAAATATTTTACCACTGAAGCTTGGAAACAACTAAAAGTTAATTAGATCACGGAAAGAAGGGAAACATGCGACTGGATATGTATAAAGTGTGAAAAAAACCCTACACGATCAGGACTCGTTGG
Source organism: Mytilus edulis (assembly GCA_019925275.1). Lineage (NCBI taxonomy): Eukaryota > Metazoa > Mollusca > Bivalvia > Mytilida > Mytilidae > Mytilus > Mytilus edulis. The sequence continues at coordinate 57,224,898 of CM034361.1, forward strand.
CATGTGATTGCTGTTTAGACTGGCAACATTTGAAATGTGCAGGGTTGAAATCTGTGCCAAAACAATCATATTGGATATGTAAAATTTGTTCGAAATCTTAACTAGTCAGTTACATGAATCTTTTATAATTGGTTTAAATTGATTTATTACTTGCTTCTTTAATTTTTATAAACTCAAGCTTTAATTTTAGTAGTTTTATATATTTTAAAATTTCAGTTTCTGTTTTACATTTTACTAAAAGATTGTTTTAAAATATCATATGGGTATATTTTTAAATTATTAAAATGCTATTCTTTAAATTTTCATTTAAATTTTATAATAGTATTAATTTCTATCATGTTTTTCTTTTACAGGGACTGTACAGTTTCATTTTACATCATTGTGCATTTAATTTTGCAATGTTTATTATGTATCATTATTTAATAAATACAATTTGGAAATATTATTTTTCATACTCTTCACTCTTTCTACACGAAATCCCCATATTAACGATAATTTCCGTATATATTTCACGTTTCATTCTCGATCCGATGGCATTTTAATAGAATACCGGATGTGGGTACGTGCAGCCTAGAACGGCAATTTGACTATTCGTACCCACATGCGGGTACGCGCAGACACTGCCTTGGTGGTTATTCCTGACCTGTTGCCACTGCCATTGGCTAAAGTCTTGTGCTGAAAAAAAACTAGGTGGTGAAATGACTATACCTGGTGATTTGTGACTAGGTATTTACTAGGTGTAGAAGTGACTTTGATCTAAATACCCTAACCCACCTGTTTACATTTAACATCATAATTAATTTATTCATTTGGTTGATAGGCTGTTTAAGTGTTTTGTCATATTTCTGTTTTACAACATTCTATATTAAAATTTGAGAATAAGGATCTGTAATTTGTATACTAGGCAGCTGTTTTTTATTTGTTCTTTTGATTAAAAGCGTTTGCTTTTCTCAGTTTTATGGTTTTACCTTTTTTAAATTTGCTTGGAGTTAGGTATTTTTTTCATTTTGTTATGGGTCATATTTCCCGCCGATATTATATCGGAGTTTTGTTCCTCCTAAATAAAAGATTCGAGTTAAAACCTATGATACAGTCCCGTATAAATAGCCATTTAGGATTATTCACTATTTTTAGAAAATTATTTATTAATATTTACAGAGAAATATTACTGTAAGTCTCTGATTTAATTAATCCGACTAAATATCTAATGTTAAAAAAAAAATTGTTGTTGTTAAAAGCCAATCATTATTAATATCAGAGACATATATGTGTATATATATGTCTCTGTTAATATAAAAAATGTTAAAATTTTCCAATATTTAAAAAAAAAACAAGAACAAGAAAATTATAATGCAATAGAATAAATATAATTATAAGTATTGATCATAAAATTGACGCAATAAGCGTTATCATCACTTACAGAAATTTCCACAACTGTGTGAGTTTTTGATCAGATTAGGTTAGCCATAAAACCAGGTTTGCAAAGGCCTTTACCGTGTCAGATATATGACAGTTGTTGTTGGTTAAAATGGTCAAGCGCTTGATTTTGTCTGGTGCCTTTGAACTTCTTCTATTTGAATTTACTTTGGAGTTAACCGGGTATTTTTGGGACTACAATGTCATTTCAGTAACATTTTGCTAACTACAGCAGAAAAAAAACAACTACTGTAGATTTTGTTCTCAGTTATCAAAATTAGTGTTTAAGGTCATATTTTTCAGTCAAAGGCCATCATATTTGCTGGGTTCACATCACAATCACATACAGAATAGAAAAATAAAATAAGGAGATTTGCATGATTGTCAATAATAATAATTGACTGACAACTACCCACAAAATTCCAAAAGCTCATTAGAGGGCTTGTTGGGAATACTGGAAAGTCCCCGACATGAGAAATATGAAACAATTCAAGTGAGAAAACTAATGGCTAGTTTGCAAAAAAAACAAAACTGACAGACATGAACCAATCACAATTACTGAATTACATGCGTGCTCTCGACTTGGGACAGGCACATACAGAGTCTTTGACACTGAGCACACTAGTATGGAGAATTGGTGTGTCACTGTAAAGTATAAAACTTGTTGAAAGGACAGTACGTAAGTAATGTATTCGCATACCAATATATTCATTATGATCTATCATAAAAAAGAAATTGTAAAACTATAACTTGTCCTTCTCGCCATTTGCTATACTTAATGGTAAAATTAAATGATAACAGTGACTCTATTATAAATTTTATATATTATCATTATCAGTATTTTAACAACGTGTTAATTAGATATTATAATCTATTGCTTCCTTGTGACGACTGACGTGTCAAAATTGAAGGGATTTATTTACAGTGGCGACATTTTTATGTTTTACTGTACTTTTAATTGAAAAAACTGATGTTTGTAACTTTATCCTTTGTATTAAGTCAACAATCTGCAACACCGAATCGAACATGCAAGTGGGAGGCTTAACTAGATATAAAACTTTTTTTGCGGGAAATGCCTGTATAAAGTCAGGTTTATGGTAAAAAAAAAAATCCGTTGGTTTTTGCAGTTCTAATTGCAGTCACCTTCTTTATGGGCTTTTGAGGGACCATAGCTTTGTTAAATTTCATTGTATATGCCACTCCCTTCTAAAGTTTTGGATCGATTGAGACATTTGCCCCTGTGTTCGTTATTAAACTGTGACTGATCATTAAGAAAATCGCCCTTTTAAACAATTAAGAGCTCATATGCATGACATTTTACTGAATAGTATATGGCTTAGTGAAAATGTCTTGCATAACTCATCTTAAAATATTGATTATTATTAGGTTAGCTCTTGGAAAGTATTTTTTTTAAATAATGACATTGGTATGTTCAGCTAAAATCATTGTGTATATTCGTTTATAAAACATGCCCATATATATATAGCACAAAAATCCTTCAGTTTAAATATATGCATATTGAGTATCAGCCTGTAAATCACAAATGTCTCCAAATTTCCTATAAAAAAGGTAGAGCCAATTTCCTATGTATTTGCTAAACTCATAAGGTTGAAAAATTTAGAAGTTGTCATAAAGTACTGGAAATTAACTATTAAACTAGTCTATAAATATACTTAAATATAGCATAGCAATAAATTTAAGGCCCTTAGATGACATGATAGCCAACGAGACAATTGTCTAAGAGTTCAAATGACGTGGACGTAAGCAAAAAGTGTATGCTGCACAACCCTTACCGTATAATCTGCTATAAAAGACTTTGAATTGAGAAATGAAAAATAATTCAATCGAGAAAACTAACGACCTAACATAGAACATTCCAATTTACGAAAAGCTAACATGACAGACTTGAATCAAAGATAACCCTAGAAGCCCCTGACTTGAGACAGACCAATTAAGAATGTGACGAGCTTACACATGTTTGTGAGCATTCAGCCCTCTCCTTTTCCTAAAATATAGGACAGTGGTGTAACTGCACAACATAACAGACATAAACATCAATAAAACAATTGACCCAAAGTACTGATATAAGAGTTCTCGCAATCAATGAAATTTAGTTCAAAGCCAATGATGAATAATTAATGTTCTAAAAGACATAAGTATCAACAAGTACACATCAAACAGATTTAAGATGAAGACGTAACAAAAAGCATGAACAAAGCATCGCTTTGGTCAATACCAAAATATAAGTAAACATTCGAACTTATAACTGTTCATATATATTTGGTTATGTTTTATCTATTTTTCAATCAAAGTTTAAAAAAAAGTTCACTAAGATGCAAAGTTGATCACCTTTAAATGCATCTATTTAAATGATCAATGGGTTTACATGGATCGTATCTAAATCTAAGGACTCTACGAATAACATCATCACTAAACAAATTACGGGTGTGTATCTCGTTTTAATAAGAAATATACAGGTACAGCCAATTTAAAGGGTTTTTTGTGTATACATTTGTATATGATAGAATTAAGTAAGTTTGAATTGATTTGTAGTAACGAAATCACTAAGTTTATTATTTACCAGTTATACGTAAATAACGTTCATTAAAATCTGAAACATCACTACAGACTCAATTTGTGAAATATATACAACTAAAGTAGGACAAGCGAGTTTTCAATAAAACATTTATTTAAAAGAGAGAACGTCTTTTTGATTTCGTGGTTGGAAGTGTGGTATATAGAGTAGGAAAGTGCTATCTGTAGACCAAATGGAAAGAATCATAGAAAGCTCGTAATTCATCTAAATCATTCAAAAATATGGTTATCTTCAGGGGTTTATAATTTGGTGCTGGATTTAGAAATAGGCGATGATATTATTTGAACCTTAAATATAAACACGAAGCTATGCTATTATGAATTTAAATAAAGATGGAAAGCCTTTTTGATAATAACTCTGCTGATAAATGAATTCCAAGGAAAGTAACCGTATCTCTCTATATAAAAATTTCTAAATCATACAACAAAAATATATCAACATGGAAACTTAATTCAACCCGACAGAGTCATTTTGTCTGCCTTTATCAATCAAAGTTATCTGAATCAAATGTTTTTCGTTGGTGTTCTTTGTCTTTGTGTGTATGTCAATTTTACAGATGGGTCAGATGTGCGGCAGCATAATGGTCAAATGTATTTAGTGATACCTAATATGGTGTGTTGCCTCTTTAGTTACCTTTTAACAAATTAGTATATTAAATTTACTTTCTTTCTGTATTCACTTTTCTAAATTAAAAAGGTGTGGTATGATTTTCAATGAGACATCTATCCACCAGAGTCTGAAATGTCTCGGATTAAAACAACTATATCACAATTACTTCTTTAAATTTCATTGTAAATTAGTCCGGTCAATCTGGCATAAATTTGACCCTTACCTGAAAGTAATTGCAACAGAAGATTTTAAAGTTTTAATCTTTAGCATTATACCCCAAATATACACAGAAAAAAGTCCCATAAAATCTTACTTGAGGAAGTTAGAAAAAATTATCATTTAAAATTCCTATGGAGATTTGCATTGAAAAGGGAGATAACTCTTGCAAAAAAAGGCAGAAATATCAATAAAAATTGATACAAAATTATAACTTTCCGGCTTCTTTTCATCAGAATGTATTGATTCTTGATTTTTTAGCGGTCTTTAGAGTATAACAAACTACTCTAAAGGTGTTTTCATATCTTTTATCAGGCTACAATCTAGATTTCGTAATTCAATAGTTCACCATTTATTGAATTTTTCAACATATCAAGATAAAGAATCTCAAATTTGATAAAAATAATTAAGCATATATTCTTCTTTTTGTGGTTTAAAGTTTCTTTAGACAAGTAAGATGCTGAAAAATATAATATACAGATACAAACAATACTTAAATTTTTACATTATTTTTTCAAAATGGTCACAAAGCCACAAAGGAGTTTTTTATGATAGTATGATACTAAACCCCTAACGGGAGGGATTGTACCTGATATTTATATGATGAAGACATAATCTTTCAATCAGTTTAATTGAGGTCTGGAGCTGGCATGTCAGTTAACTGCTAGTAGTCTGTTGTTATTTATGTATTATTGTCATTTTATTTATTTTCTTTTGTTACATCTTTTGACATCAGACTCGGACTTCTCTTGAACTGAATTTTAATGTGCGTATTGTTATTCTTTTACTTTTCTACATTGGCTAGAGGTATAGGGGGAGGGTTGAGATCTCATAAACATGTTTAACCCCGCCGCAATTTTGCGCCTGTCCCAAGTCAGGAGCCTCTGGCCTTTGTTAGTCTTGTATGATTTTAAATTTTAGTTTCTTGTGTATAATTCGGAGTTTAGTATGACGTCCATTATCACTGTACTATTATGCATATTTTAGGGGCCAGCTGAAGGACACCTACGGGTGCGGGAATTCTCGCTACATTGAAGACCCATTGGTTGCCTTCGGCTGTTGTTTGCTCTATGGTCGGGTGGTTGTCGCTTTGACATATTCACCATTTCCTTTCTCAATTTTATTTGACAATACAATGCACATATATCGGGTACTAGCATCAATAAGTCATGCTTAATTACTGAAATCTTCACAATTTTAGAATTTTAGTTAAATTTTAGACGGTTTCCGTCTGAAATGAAAGTGGCCGCATTCGTATGCATTCATAATATTGAAATGCAAGTTGTATTTGATGATAATACATAATATATATAAGGGTTGAGGATGAACACGGATCCGGCCACTTTCATTTACTACAAAAACCATTTGAAAAGTGACGTTTTTTGGCATATTTGTTAGATTTTTATATCTAAGCTTGAATCCGAGCATTTTAATGACTAAATCAGTTAAAATCTTTCACATAAACTAATCGAATCAATTGAAATAGACACTTAAGTGTTTATAAAGTGTCAAAAATCTTTCGTTAGATGAACTTGAAAATTGAGGCCAAAATCGGCCCTAACCGGACATACTCCTTTGCAATTTCTTTAATGAAAAATGCACACACAAAAAAAAAACTACCCATAACACTTCGGTTTTGTACATTTCATGAGCAGAAGATTAAATAATTTAGTCATAAATTTCAAGAAAATCAACCAAAAACTGACCAAATAAATACTCATTTTTGGGGAGTTATCTCCAATGTTAATTTCCATAGGCAATTAGAAATGCTAATTTTGAGTTTTCCTCAAGTTAGATTTATTGCGACTTTTCCCTGTGTATAATAAGGGTTTAATGCTGTAGATTAGAACTAAAACATTTTCTGTTGCAATTAGTTTGAGGTTAAATCTTAGTTTAACTGACATAAATGTATTTGTACAATGAAATATTGTTCTGTTTATGTAAAAATTGTCTGCCATAACTATGTAAATTAATTATTTCTTTAAAACTTCATTTTATTTTGAATCTAAACCATTGAAAACAACGTCTTTGATATTCTAACAACGTACACTTCTACGGAAAATGCGAGTTTACAAATTCTTAGAATAAAATGATGATAGAATTGTGGTATATTTTTGAATGACAGGGATTTATAATCTTTTTTTTAAAGACTAAAGTGTGAATTTAACATATATATATATATATAAATATTAAGACGAAAAGAAAGTCGTCTTTTTTCAATCTACATTACAAATTCATATTTAGTTTTTATTTTTCTACGATGAAATGTAAACCTTATAGATGCAAATCTTTTGTGTAAGAGCAGTGACGCGTCATCTTCTGAACAAGAATCTCCAAATACGATTATATTTTATTAATATTTATGACACAACAAAACCATTTATGACAAAAATGCAAAAAATAAGTTTATTAAGACAAAAACATTCTATAACTGTAACAATGCAAAATAGATAAATGGAGAATGTTAAAAATGTTAAGAACCACTTTACCTGATGCAGTTATCTCTTTGATGGCAATAGAACATGCAAGAAATAAAATCCAAAGGACCATAGTGACCTCGTCAGGTCTTTCTCAACAATAGAAGGGATATTTAGCCATAATCAATTACGTTTCTGTAAATATATTTGGTGGCAATATGTCCCACCTGTTGTTCTTTTAATTACACGTGCTTACACATTGTAATCAAAGATCTAACGTGTACAGACTGCTCAATTGACTTCATCCTTACGCTGATAAAACACAAATTTATTAAACGAAATTCGAATCGATTTACAAAACATGGAAAGTAGAAGTTAATGAATTTCCACAAAAGGAAAATACATCTTCCTTATTGATAAAGGAGTTTATTTTTACATATACATCGTATAAGTAATAAATGTTACTTGTAAATGTACACGCTTGCACCATGTAACTCCATATGCAATACGAAAGATAGGTCATTTTGAATAGTATATTCTTGTTGTTAAAAGCGCAAAATTACATCGTTGGATACGTGCTTCCGTAGTACACCATGAAACAAAACTGGAGTACAATCCTTGATGACAGGAAAACTCTACAGGACATTTAAAACAGAATCTTCTGGGCATAAATTATAGAGAGATCGGGAATCTAGGGTTAATAGTATTAGTAGTTTTTAACGAACCAAAACTTAATACAGTGCACATGACACATGTTTTCTTCATGTTATATAACATAATGATGTAATAATGATAAAATAAACGTAAAATAACTACTTCAGTGATCGTTCCATGTGTTTCGTGCATTTCTTCCATCTAGTACATTCGGTTCAAATAGTATGATAATCCAAATTTATACATCTGATCGTAAAATTCATTGATCAAAAAAAGAATAACCATAAAAGTCCATAACAAACTTTGACTAATTGTATTGCAGTCTTTAGTGTAAGTATTTTGGCATTGTTCCATTTGAAAAAGCTTATAGCAATATTATTAACACGAATCATCATAACGTACACCACTTACTGGGGAGGAATGATACACAAAATTTTGGTATAACATCATAAGGCTGAGCTTTTTTGTTGGTTGATATAAGCTATTTCTAGAAAACGTCTTTATAAAAAAAAAGCTAAACAAATACGCACAGCCCAGTTGAAAATAGCATGACCATTCAGCAGAAAATGGAGAAAGGCACATACATTGTATTAGTAACTTGAAAAGCAGGGTCAAAAGGATACAGGTTTAAACACTTAAAATGAATTTAATATGTAAAAGAAAGATTATCAGATGTGATAGCCAATGACAATAACCAATAAACTCATCATAGTTATCAGGACTAAATTTTGTATATACGCCAGACGCGCGTTTCGTCTACAAAAGACTCATCAGTGACGCTCGAATCCAAAAAAAGTAAGTTAAAAATGCCAAATAAAGAACGAAGTTGAAGAGCATTGAGGACCAAAATTCCTAAAAGTTTTGCCAAATACAACTAAGGTAATCTATGCTTGAAGTAGAACAGCCTTAGTATTTCAAAAATTCAAAACTTTGTAAACAGTTAATTTTTAAATATAACCGTATCAATGATAATTCATGTCAGTACAAAAGTGCTGACTACTGGGCTGGTGATACCCTCGCCTGTTTTCTGTTATAGTGAACAAAATGCATCTTACGATAACATAAGTATTTGTCTGATCATCTGATCATATCTAACAACATAAGTATTTATCTGATCATCTGATCATATCCAACAACATAAGCATTAACCTGAATATATCCCAAATTTTAAAACAATTAAGACAAGTGTTAATTTTAGGTAATGGATAGGTATTCCTTGTTGTTACATATTTATAGTTGTGTAGTCTATACAATACCTAACCGTCTTTCTCACGAATAAATGTCACTGCAGCATTATACAAAAATACTAATGTGAACAAATTATTTTTATTCGAAGTTTTTATTAACATTACCAGTAGTTATCTGTAGAGATAATGCTATAACACATGTTGTATTTAGTTTAAAAACAACAAGATCAATTTTCATATTTAGAATTATGGTTATAGTGTAATATTAATGTTTCTATTCAGTGTCATTTTTTATCTTAATACATCATTTAAGAAGCGTTTTCTTATTTCAAAAAAACGTAAACTCAACTGGTATATGTGTTTTGCTTAAACGTGTTATATCTTCGGTACGTCGTATATCGGCATATGCCATTCTAAGTAGGTTAAACAATAAAACTTTTGTACGGAAACCTTTATTTTTTATTTTAAAATTGATTGCGCTCCTTATCAGTTGATTATGTTTCGTTTAAAAGCATACCTAATATCGATCAGAATCTTGCTTCATAATAATGTTACTTATTGTAACGAACTGTTCCCTATCGCGTTTTTGAATTTGAAAATGAATCTGCATAACTGAAAATCATACAGAACGCATAGTCGTATGCATTGGGTGTTCTTATACATATAAACATAACAATGTTGCATTGATGGATCTGCCAACTTCTCTATAAAGCAGATATTATTTTCAAATTATTAATATATTTACATCAATCAGCATTTATAATTGGAAACCCTCAAATATGTCTTGTGTTTCCAATATCTGTTCTGTGATAATGGTTTCTGCTTATAAGAGATGTTACGCGCCAAGGGATATAAAGTACTAGTATTTAAAACTCGTCACGTCGGGAGTTTGACAAACACATTGATGATTTGCTTGACCGTAATTGAATATCTGTGTTACAGATAACCACGGATATATTTCATTTATTGATATCAAACTCATGTCTTTAAGGCATCCGAGAATTTAACTTATAATATGATCTTTAACTTGTCTTGAGCAGCACGAGGAATACCGCTAGTATAACTGTTTACCTGCGTTCACCCCGGATTTTTGTTGGGTATATGTCGTCTAATTTTATCGGAACTGTAGATGTCATTATGTGATATAAAAACTATTTAGTCTACTTATGGAGAACTTGCGTTAGTTTTGTTTTGTTCAGTCTTTTTTGTTAATGATTTTCACGCCCGCATGTCTTTTTCTTTTGTGGAAGTATTGAGTGTCCTTTCGTTATTGGTATTCAGATTGCTCTATCGATCTTTTAATTTTCATAATAATTATTGATACTTGGAATATTTTTTTGTATTTTGATAAGTTTATAGATTATCCCTGAAAGATCAGTGATTAAGGCTCCTCGTATAATATAATTATCAGGTAAACGAAATTTAAAAACTCTTTCAAGATAGTACTCATATATTGTGACGCAATAATTGACTCACTTATCAGAATGCTTTGCTTGTTATGAAGGAATTGAATAGGTTTAAGCATTTTTAGACCCAAAAAAGACAAATTTGATAGTGGAGGCACATTGTTTAGTTTCTACAGCAGCTTGGTGAATATTTTCATTATTGTTGAAATATGATCTGAAAAGTCTCTGAAAAGTTTGAAATATTGACCTATTTCAGGACCCGAAAATTGTGAATGATTAAACCTTTTTGCATGACAAAAATGTCGTTGTTCCAGCAGATAAAACCTACAAAAATATTGTCTTCGTATGTGAAAACTATCATTTGCATTGTCTCACAAATTAGCTTGGAATAAACAGCACAACTGGTTATCATACCTTTTTCTTTAACATTATTTACAAGGGATGAAATTTTACAAAATCACTATAGTTATAAAACTTTTTAAAGGTGCCAGGCTTTTAATTTGATATGCCAGACGCGCGTTTCGTCTATATGAGACCCATCTGTGACGCTCAGATCAAAATAGTTAGAAAGCAAAACAAGTATAAAGTTGAAGAGCTTTTAGCACCCAAAATTCCCAAAAGTTGTGCCAAATACGGCTGGGGTAGTTATGTCTGGGATGTAAGAAAATCCTTAGAGTATTCCAAATAATTTATACTGTTGCAATCAATTAATTTATAAAAATGACCTTATAATTGTTATTCATGCCAACACCGAAACGTCCACAGTAGTGGCATCGATCCAGTGGTGTAAATTGTTATAAAATGTACCAGGCTTATAGTTCAGTATTGTTCTATGGTAATTTTTGTGTTCTTGTCTTTCATTTTTGCTAATGTGCTTTGTGTATATTTTTGTGCTTCTTTGTAACATATTTGTTTTTGTTTTATAGTGATTAAGATTATAACACAAAATTGACTACTGTACCCCTATTTTTTACATTTTTACCTATTATGTGTGATTCTTTGTTCACACAATATAATAGAATTTGATGCGACTGTCATACAAACGAGAGTTTTAGCTAGCTATTAAACCAGGTTCAATCCAACACTTTCAATATAAGAAAATGCCTGTACCAAGTCAGGAATATGACAGTTGTTATCAATTAGTTTTATGTGTTTGAGCTTTTGATTTTTGCCATATGACTAGAGACTTTCTGTTTAAAATTTTCCTCGGAGTTTTAGTATTTTTGTGATTTTTCTTTTTGATAAGCCAGACGCTACATAAGAACTGTCCTTCTTTAATTTGGTATTAACATCAAAGAAAACGAAAAACATCTACCGTCTTAATACTCGATAACAAAACTTCACAAAACTCCGTATAAAGAACTCTACATACCTGGGTCAAATTTTGACTACTATTCAATGAACAGTAAAAGATGACCTTCAAAAGTATTCAACAAGTGGTGTCAATTAGATGCGGATTCTAAAAATATATAAAGATCTACTGCTAAGTCTTAGATCCCAATATCTGTAATTTAATTTGCAGCAACCTTAAGACCTTTGATTTTTTTCAACCCTTCACACTATTATTCTCCATGCTAAATTGAAAAATCGACTTCATTATCTCATCAAACAGAGCTTTCTCTACAAAAATCGAAATCGCAGATCTAAATTTTAAGATGATACTATCAAAATGGTGGACATTTTATTCGACAATATATTTGTTGAGTCTGCAGGATTACTATTTCAACAGACAGTCGATATCCCAATGTTTACCTATTGTGCATCCCTTCTGGTCGACTTGTTTTTGTACTCTTATGAAGCATAATTCATTCAGAACTCTTTTTAAAACAAAAAGAAAAAGCACTATGCCACATTCTTATGTATTTCTATATATTGATGATGTCCTTTCACTGAATAACCCATATTTTAGTCAGTACTTGCATCCCATATATCCCAGTGAACTTGGAATTAAGATACTACAGATACAAGAAGGACTGCTTCATACCTTGATACTAGTATTCTCCTCAATGTTAACACAGATGAACGACGTCACACTTAAATCTTTGACAAACGGGATGATTTCAACTTCACAGTTATCAATTTCTCATTTCTCAGCAATAACATACTCTCTGTTCCGTCGTAAAGTGTTTTCATATCTAAATAATACGTTAATGACATTTTTATCACGGTTTAGATTATGGTTTAACATCTATGTCGTATGTCTGCTAAGTACAAGACAATAACAATCGAAACCAAGGAGTAAACAAAGACTCACAAAACCAAGGGACATTTACATCAACAGTTTTAAATAATAAATAAGAAACAACACGAACTCCACTAAAAACCGGGAGTGAAATCAGGTGCTCCGGAAGGTTAAGCATTTCCTGCACCGTATACGGCACCCGTCGTGTTATTTCTTTGTTTAGTTCGGTAATGATGGAAGGTTATCATGACTGAGGAAGAATATCAGATATGATTTCTGACACACTTTTGTCATAATGGCCAACCAACTCATGATGGCGACCGTAGAATTTCTTGAGTGATGAATTTAATTTGATTGATTCATAGCCCTGTCTTAGCAACTTTTGAGAAAGCAGTATTCCTCGTTCAACAAAATCAACGTACTTTGAGCTAGCTCTAGAGTAACGTATCAATTGAGACACATATGCTCCATATGCTGGTGCCGCTGGGATGTTGCTACACAGAAATGGAAAGTTGACTATAGGAAAATTAAAATCATCGCGTTTGTCATAAATGTTGGTATTCAACCTACCATCAGTAGTTACTTCGAGAAAAAAGGTCTAAATATGAAGCAGACGTATCTGTGTCGGTAGTATCTTTAATTTCAAGTTCACTTGGATATATTAAATGTAAGTTATTACTAAATCTATTATTACTAAGAGACAGTACATCATCAATATACCGAAAGATGCAATTAAAAGACTAGGCTAATTTCTTTTCTCCTTTCTGTACAAGCCCTTGGATTAATTCTGCTTCATATCTGCAAGTAGAGGAGCGCAATTGGTACCCATTGGGATTCCAATAGTCTGTTTGGAAGACCAAACCTCCAAATTCAACAAATATGTTGTCAATTAAAAAGTCCAGCATGTCAGTGATTTCCTCTTCTGTGTATTTTTCCCTTGACTCTGTATGATTTTTCACAAAGTTAGCTGAATTCCAGCCCAAAACTAGATATTTAAAACGTCTAGTGCCCATTTTGTTAAAGAAACATAAGCTGACGATTTCTTTCAGTCGAGCTTTTAAGTTTAGTATGTGGAATAATGGTATGAAGAGTTGAAAAATCAAAGGTTTTAATGTTGGTACAATGTTTTAATGATTGAGATTGTAAGTTCACCAATAACTCTTTTGAATTTTTCAGTATCCACATCTGATTAACACCACTTCTTGAATATGCCGTTTCGGAATATTTCTGAAGTCCCGCAGTGACTGCAGTGAGTATGGCAGTAAGAACTTTAGAAAAGGGTTTAGTTGAACACTTGAAAGAACCTGCAATATATCTTTCCTTATAAGGATTCTTGTGAAGCTTAGGAATCCAATATAAGGATGGAAGATCCTGGTCTTCATCCTTTTGATTAACACCAAAGGAGATTAGAACCGATTTGTGGTTTTCCAGGATCTCCTGCTTCGTGAGCGTACTTAGTGTTAATGTATATGTAAAAATATCCCGAAAAAACTGTTATACCGAGTGTGAATTTGCATTGCTATACGACGTGTCTCAGTATTTCGTACAGCCAACAGTCATGTGTTTATTTTGTAGGTTTCTGTTGGATAATGTATAACGTCTCATCGTATGTAGTCTACATAATTATAAAATTGTCTTTGAATACCATTATTCTCATATAAATTGTTTGTACTGGTATTGGGAAAATAATTGTATAAAGTTCGAGATTGCATTTCCGTTACATAAAAGCGTCACTCTTTGTGATATCCTGTGGTGTCTGTCGTTGATGGAAGATGTTCGTTGTTGTTTTGTGGTTTGCATTATTATGTCGACTATCAGAAAAATTTGATGTGCGTTTCTCTCTAGTAAGTGGTCTTGTGTGTGTTTGTGCTGTATTTCTGTCACGTAGTGTTGTCATTTTAGTAATATTTTTATAACATTGTCATATAAGCGGTAGTTTTGGCTAGTCATAAAATCAGGTTTAACCCACTATTTTTCATTAAAAATGTCCTGTACCAAGTCAGAAATTTAATAGTTGCTATCAAATAGTTCGTTTCTATTATGTCGGCGTTTGTTTTGTTGAACTTCAGTGTTCCTGTTTTGTTTTCCTATTATAGGTGATGTGTTTTCCATCGGTTTAATACATCAAAGATTTGTAATCAAAGTAAAAAAAATATCACAACGGAATTAGTTCAGTATATATGCATGCATTGATTCAACACTTTCCTAAACATTATAATCACCAGAAATTCGCTTTTTATATGACTTTAAAGTGCGTTGTTTCACCATACATCAACGTAATCTTAATGTTTGATTAATTTCAAGTAGACTTTAACCCAAATTTGCACGTTTGCCATCATTATTACTAATAAAGTTTCGGATAAAAGTCAAAATCAAACGAAATAGAGCAAAATGTCAATCATTATTCAGTCACAAGGGCATAACATAATTCCGTTGAACTGTAAAACACCTGTTACGACAGTTATTTAATAAAATTGGCGGAAATTAATAAGTATTTATATTGATGATCATAAGTTATAACAAATAAATCGAGTACCAAGGTCAATTCAAAATAGGAAATGCACAAAACAGACAAAACCAACCGCTCGACCATATCAACAGACAGACTTGAAAAAGCGGTCACATTTCTGAAGTTTTGCACTTACAGACTTATTGAGGTAAATTCTGCTAATTCTACGGATTTGTCCATTATTTTCTTTTTCGTTTCTGTTCGAATGATTTGCATGTGAATATTTAAATTCACTTTTGAATAAATAATAAATACCCCCGCACTTTCTTTACGTATGTGCCTGTCCCAAGTCAGGATCCTGTAATTCAGTGGTTGTATTTTTTTTATGTGTTACATATTTGGTTTTTTTTGTGTATATAAATAGGCGGTTTGATTTCTCGTTTATGGTAATTTTTATAAATTTTCTGTTTATAAAACTTTGAATTTTTCGAAAAACTAAGGATTTTCTCACCCCAGGAGTAGATTACCTTAGCCGTATTTGGCACAACTTTTTGGAATTTTGGGTCCTCAATGCTCTTCAACTTTGTATTTGTTTGGCTTTTTAACTATTTTGATCTGAGCGTCACTGATGAGTCTTATGTAGACGAAACGCGCGTCTGACGTATAAAATTATAATCCTGGTACTTTTGATAACTATTTACACCACTGGGTCGATGCCACTGCTGGTGGACGTTTCGTCCCCGAGGGTATCACCAGCCCAGTAGTCAGCACTTCGGTGTTGACATGAATATCAATTATATGGTCATTTTTATAAATTTTCTGTTTATAAAACTTTGAATTGTTCGAAAAACTAAGGATTTTCTTACCCCAGGAGTAGATTACCTTAGCCGTATTTGGCACAACTTTTTGGAATTTTGGGTCCTCAATGCTCTTCAACTTTGTATTTGTTTGGCTTTTTAACTATTTTGATCTGAGCGTCACTGATGAGTCTTATGTAGACGAAACGCGCGTCTGGCGTATAAAATTATAATCATGGTACTTTTGATAACTATTGAATTGTTTTATATTTGTCATTTCGTTTTTTTTACTGCTGACTATGCGTTATCTGCTTTGTCCATTGTTGGTGACCTATAGTTATTTATTTCGGTGTCATTTGGTCTCTTGTGAAGATCGAGTTGTCTCATTTGCAATCATACCACTTTTTTTTATAAACACAGTTTAATTTGAGATTCATATTTTTGAGTGATTTGCCGCCTCTTAAAATTGCGTAATAGTAAAGCGATTTTCTTAGCTCCTGAATTCCTATAAAGTACACCAAACTAAACGAAAAACCGGACCGATTTGAATAAACTAACCTATTGATCCAAGAGGACGAATGAAATAATGTATTGATCCAAGAGAACAAAAGAATTAGAGGAATATAATCTATTTTTTTTATTTATCATATTTTATTCAAATCTGTACATTTGTTAGTTTAAAACATCAAGTACCGGTACCTTATCCCAGCCTCGTTAACATTAGTAAATATCATATTTATACAGTTGTTAGTATTTGTTAGTATTATACATTCAATTTTCAATATTTGAAAAAAAAAGAAAAAAAAACTATACCATGTCAGTAATTTAAAAAAAAAAGAAGTTTACCATTAAGATTTTCAAACATAATTATCTGTATTGTTTTTTTTAAATTAAATTTCTTTTTTTCTTATTTGCACATGAACATAATAATTTACACACATTTGTATGCATAATAGTTAGTCTGGAGCTGGCATGTCAGTTAACTGCTAGTAGTCTGTTGTTATTTATGTATTATTGTCATTTTGTTTATTTTCTTTGGTTACATCTTCTGACATCAGACTCGGACTTCTCTTGAACTGAATTTTAATGTGCGTATTGTTATGCGTTTACTTTTCTACATTGGTTAGAGGTATAGGGGGAGGGTTGAGATCTCACAAACATGTTTAACCCCGCCGCATTTTTGCGCCTGTCCCAAGTCAGGAGCCTCTGGCCTATGTTAGTCTTGTATTATTTTAATTTTAGTTTCTTGTGTACAATTTGGAAATTAGTATGGCGTTCATTATCACTGGACTAGTATATATTTGTTTAGGGGCCAGCTGAGGGACGCCTCCAGGTGCGGGAATTTCTCGCTACATTGAAGACCTGTTGGTGACCCTCTGCTGTTGTTTTTTATTTGGTCGGGTTGTTGTCTCTTTGACACATTCCCCATTTCCATTCTCAATTTTATTCTTTACAGAGTTTGTCTTTGGTGCCGTGTGGCGGCAGTAGAGTGCCTCCCCGTGCTCCAGGTTTATGCTCTTATAATATACTAGATTATGGAGTGTGTGTCCGAGCGAGAACTGCTCTAGTTCATTACTTTAGGAATATTTATCAAAAAGTAGTATTTCAATATTCAGCCCCATTCTACTATTTAGTCAGCTATCAGTCCTACCCTGATATACCCTATCTTTTTCGGGTAATTAATACTGATAGCGTTTGACATATTTAGCCGATCAATTTATCCATTTTATATTACTTAAATTATTGTATGCTTGTTCATATTCTGGACGCCAATCTTTGCTCCTTTATTATATAATTCACTAACAAAACAATTATGAAGCTTAGAAATGGAAAATTACTAAATACTAAACTTGTTCAAAGGGTATCTACACGTCTCAATCTTCAAAATCGGTTATCTAAAAATACTACCACCGCTAACATTTTTAACAATAAAAATCGTGGTTACCCTTCTATCGATAAGTGTCATGCCAAAAAATGACTTACATGTCCCCGTCTTTCCACCAACAATACGGTAATGTCCACGTTTAATGGTCGCACATTTTCTTTAAATTTTGAAACTGATATAACTTGAAAAACAAACAGTATTATTTATTTACTCACATGAAACAAACCGGGGTTTGGTATTTAGTACGTAGGAGAAACTGGACGATATTTATCTAAACGCACTCAAGAACATCTGTATCGTTTTAAAAGACCCAATAAATTCAAAAGCATCATTTACCAACACCTTAAGAAGCACAACCATCCTTTTAAATATTTAGCAGTTCAACCTTTAGAAGTAGTAAATAAGCAGCCTGGTGAATCGCATTCAAAGTTTGTACGATCACGGAAAATAATTGAATTAAATTGGATTAAAAAATTACAGACAGTTTACCCTCTCGGTCTAAATGATAATATCATGGGAATTAGTAATATATCTAGAACCAATTCCGTTAACATTTTGGATATAGTTTCTAAAACTGTTCGTAAAAAACGTTCTCACGGTCGTAGAACAAATCGCAATCAAAGAAAATTTCGGGCCAATCATACCAATATTTCGGACCTAATTTCTATTTCAAAAAACAACGGCAGACATTATCTGTTAACCAAACTCTGTTCGTTACCGGTTAATAAGTTAAATAAAAATTTGGGAGGATTGCAACACAATTTCATATAGCAGTCCTAAGTATGAAATTGTTCAAATTATTATAGCATATTGTTATTCTAAATTATTTCCCAAAATTGATCGCCCTGAAGATCATAAAAAACATTTTATTAAAATTAAGTATGTCAATAAAGGCTTTGATTTTGTAAATATTGCCGGTATATTTAACGACCATTCTGTTAAAGAACAAATTCCTGGATATTTTGACAATACTGAGCTACCTCTTATTTGTTATATTTACAAGAAATCTACCCGGAAATTTGTGTTTAATTATAGTCAATTGTGTAAAGATGTTAATATCAGTGAAAATACACCTACTTCATGTAATTGCAGTAATTCCGAATATATTTATGGACCCATTTTCTATGTTATAACAGGAGATCTTAACATCGTTCAAGACCGAGAGTTAAAATCATTCCTCAGTAAAGGACCTAAATATCGTCCCCCGTCAATTATTAATTGGAATGAGTGTCGTAATATCATCCACGACTCACTCCATACTTACTGTATGAAGTGGATAAAACGGGAAAAAGCTGACAAAAAATCTTTGGACTCTTTTTTTAATTCAGTAATGAAGATAGTTGATATACGTATTCAACATTTGAAAGAACATTTTACTATTAACAATAACCACAATAAACCTATTTCTCGTATCAAACATAAACTAAAAGAACTAGCCAAGGTATTTGTTTTTGTCCCGGCCGATAAAGCTGCTAATAATATTATTATTGTTTGACGTAAATTTTACATTGAGGTTCTGAAAAAGGAAATCACCAATTCACCAACATTCCAACTGACTCCATTTTCAGAAAACGAAATCTGTAACAAACATAAACTTTCAGCCACCGCTTTACAAGCAGAGCCAAATACAATAAAAGTCCCAACTATGTATTGGCTTCCGAAGCTACACAAAACCCCTTACAAATACAATGTATAGATTTATTTCGTCTTCAAGCCATTGTTCAACTACTAAATTGTCTATTCTTCTTACCAGCACACTTGGTACAATTAAAAACCTGATAATAAATTGTTCAAATAAGGCCTTCGAAAATAGTGGAATAAATTACTTTTGGAGTGTCAAGAACTCGTTGGAAGTACTTGATAAATTGCATGCTTATATTGGTGATTTTGAATCTGTTCAAAGTTTTGATTTTCTACCCTGTATACCACATTGCCTCACATTCTCATTAAGAAAAAATTCACACACCTAATTAAATGGGCATTCAAAAAATCAGAATGTGAATATATATGTTCAAACTCTTTTAGGTCATTTTTTAGTAGCAATAAACAAAAAAACTATGTTAATTGGACATGCTTTGATACTATATATGCCCTTGAATTTTTACTAGATAACATTTTTGTTCGCTTTGGGGATTCCGTATATCGTCAGATTATCGGAATTCCAATGGGGACTAACTGTGCACCACTTATTGCGGACCTGTTTTTGTATTGTTATGAGTTACAATTTATGACAAAAATAAGCAAAGACCCATCGAAACAACATCTGATAAACAAATTTAATAATACTTTTAGATATTTGGATGATATTTTGGCTCTCAATAATGACGACTTCAGTATGTATATTAAGGAAATTTATCCTGTTGAACTTACTTTAAATAAAGCTAATACTAACAATGACCACTGCCCTTTTCTCGATCTTGATATCTATATCACTAATGGAAAGCTGAATACTAAAATTTATGATAAAATTATGATTTATGATTTTTCATTTCCTATCGTTAATTATCCGTTTTTAGATGGTGACGTTCCCTTGTCACCATCTTACGGTGTTTATATATCTCAACTTGTACGATTCGCCCGTGTATGTAACATTTTTTTAGATTTTAACGAGAGAAATTTATGTATTACTGAAAAATTATTACACCAGGGTTTTCGATATCACAAACTAGTCAAAACATTTACTAAATTTTATCATCGGTATAAAGACATCATTCGTAAATATAGCTCAACATGCAGACTTCTTATACGTTCAGGTATTTCACATCCAATTTTTTATGGAAATATTCTTTATAAAGCACAAAGGTGTCAGTATTCACCTCAGAAACTTACAAAACCTTTGAATAGACTTATTAAGAAGGGATATAATTACGATACTGTTGTCAAGTCATTAAAGATTGCATATTTTGACGTTAATATTGAGTCACTGATAAGGTCTTTGCATCGGAACTAAACACATTTATTCTAAAAACAGTTGTTTGCATGACACGGGTTATGTTCTTCTCATATATGTTATGATGGTATGATACTAAACCCCTAACGGGAGGGTTGTGCCTGATGTTCATATGATAAAATCATAATCTTTCAGTCAGTTTAATTGAAGTCTGGAGCTGGCATGTCAGTTAACTGCTTGTAGTCTGTTATTATTTACGTATTATTGTCATTTTGTTTATTTTCTTTGGTTACATCTTCTGACATCAGACTCGGACTTCTCTTGAACTGAATTTTAATGTGCGTATTGTTATGCGTTTACTTTTCTACATTGGTTAGAGGTATAGGGGGAGGGTTGAGATCTCACAAACATGTTTAACCCCGCCGCATTTTTGCGCCTGTCCCAAGTCAGGAGCCTCTGGCCTATGTTAGTCTTGTATTATTTTAATTTTAGTTTCTTGTGTACAATTTGGAAATTAGTTCATTATCACTGGACTAGTAAATATTTGTTTAGGGGCCAGCTGAAGGACGCCTCCGGGTGGGGAATTTCTTGCTACATTGAAGACCTGTTTTTTATTTGGTCGGGTTGTTGTCTCTTTGACACATTCCCCATTTCCATTCTCAATTTTATATACACTAAAAAGAGGATATACAACATATTTAATAGACACAGCTGTTTTAATTTGATACATTGCAGATAATGATTTTAAGACAGGGGCTGTTTGGATATGAAATATATACATTATATGAAGAGTCTTTGTTTTTATGATAATAAAGGAGTCCAGGAATATAATCTATTGATCCATGAGAACAAGAGGAATATAATATATTGATCAAAGAAGACGCGTGTAATACAATCTATTGATCCAAGAGGACGATTAAGATAATCTATTAATCAAAGCGAACAAGGGACCAAGAGGAATATAATATATTGATCCAAGAGGACGAGAGGAACATAATCTATTGATCCAAGAGAACACGAGGAAGACAAGAGGAATCAGCAGATTGCAAGCGATTTTTTGCGTTAGATAACGCATGAGCAATCAGCTATTGTAAAAGACT